>CCBP010000229.1:2699-65281 GCA_000765035.1 Trametes cinnabarina | reverse complement strand
TCTGTATCACCAGAGGTAGCGAGCGCGACCACCAACACCTCTCCCGAGGGGGAAGCTACGGATGCAGGGTTCTCGGGGACACCCCCAGGCTCGGAGACATCTGCAAGAGGCTTCCCCAAGGCTTCCACCTGTTGAGAGTCGTCCCCAGCTTCGCGTTCTACCCCTTCCAACGGCTGTCGTGTTTGGTCTTCCATACGTTCGTCCTCCTCTCGCTCCCGTCCATTATCCTCTGGGGGCTGTCGAGCGGTCTCTTCTTGCTGCTGTTGAGCGGCCGCTTCTCGTTGCCGTCGCGCCTCCTCTTCTTGCCGCCGGCTTATCGCCTCATCTTGCTGCTGTCGAATCTCCTCCTCTCGTTGCTCGTCGACGCGGCCTCCTCTTGCTGCCGTCGAGCTTCCTCCTCTTGCTGCCGCCGATGCTCCTCCTTCCGCTGTCGGTTCTCCTCTTCCTGCCGCTCTCGAGCCTCATCTTCTTGCTGCTGTCGCTCCTGCTCCTCCCGTTGCCGTCGTCGCTCTTTCTCCTCCTGCTCTCGAGCCTGCTGCACCTGCTGCTTTTCATCCTGCTGGTCCTGCTGTGCTTGACGACGTAGATCGTCTACGCCTGTCGCGGAATCGCCCTCGGCCGATGTCGCTGAAGGTCCTTCGTCACAAGCAGTCTTTGGCAGCACTTCCACACAGCCGTTTACGGGTGAAGGCGCCTGCTCGCCTGGCACAGGCGCTTCAGCAGGCTCGCCATGGACATCGTTGTGTGCGTTGGAATCGATCTCGTTCTGCCCGTTGTCAGCAGTGGACGCATCCTCTTCGACGCCGGAAGCGGCCGCTGCCTGCAATGGCCGAGTCTCGCGATCGCTCTCGGTTGTGGCCGCAGACTCCGGTGCTGGTGACGGCTCGTTCTCAATGGGAGCGGTTCTCGCAGGCGGTTCTGAATCTGTTTGGGTCTCCGGGTCGGCGTGCACTTCCGCAGCAGCACCTCCCGGTGTCTCGTCGGACTCCACGCGTGCATCGGAGTCGTCCACGTCTCCCGCAGCAGGGCCTTTGGCACCAGTATCGTCTCCAAAATCAATGAGGTCTTCTGCCGCGGGGTCGAGGACGGCCTGAGTGGTGTCTCGAGTACCTTCTGCAGGCACGCCAGTGTCGAGACCGAGTCCTTCTACAGTCGACGCAGAGGTGTCCGCATCCATGCTCTGCTCTTCCTCCTGCAGCGCGCCCTCCTGCTCCACCGTCTGTCGCGGTTGTTGCTGAGGCGTCGCATGCAGCTCATCTTCGGGCACGTCCTCCAGCGCCCAGTCGCTGACGATGCTCTCCGCGAGATCATTGTCCGGCTCGGGCTCGAGCTCCGGCTCTGATTCGGGAGGCGGGGAAGGCGGCGGGGGCGGGAGCAAGTCGAGCTCGCGTGAGAGATCCCAGACGCGCTTGCGCTTCGGGGTTGAGGGGGAGACGGCGGGACGGACGTGGGAGGCGAGGTCGAGGACGAGCTTTTGCAGCCCGAGGTCCTCGTTAGTGAGGCTGTGCATCGCGCGGGCGCGTTAGACATGACGACATTCTCGTTATAGATAGGGCCACTGCGACGTACCGGGAGAGCTCTTCGGAATCGGTCTGGAGGTACCAAAGCGCGAGAGGGGGTATACGGAACTCCTTTATGAAGGTGATTAAGGACGTCGCGTGCGGAGGGTCATAATGGCTCTTGACATAGCTGACGAGGTCGCCGTCGGCCCATTGCATGGTATCGCGCTACGAGATGACGAGTCTGTCAGGATGAATGAGCCTACATGTACAGGTTGCGTGGCTTACGGGTCGTTTGGATCCCGAGGTCGTGTTAAGTCGTGAGGGTGAGGGTGGGAGCACACTACGCCGACTGTAAGTCGTGGCATACGGATCAGCAATTGCGCAGATCTTCTCGGACGAAGCCAAGCTTACGCTAGAGGACTCCGACTTCCCGAGAACATATCGTTGTCTGATGAGCGGCGGGGTGAAGAGAGTGGTAGTGAGGGACGGTATAAGAGGTACGATGCTAAAGACATTGGTCTGTCCACGCGAGACGCCCGTCAGTCGGCAGCCACAACAGCACTTGGATTCGGGACAACGCACCATATGAATGCACGGATTAAGTGTCCTTGCGATTTTGGCAGCGCGGGAGAACGAGAGCGCAAGAGGATAGGGAGATGCGTGAGAGCAGCGCAAGCGATGCGATTTGTACGACGAGAAGATAGAGGCTGGAGCTACCGCAGCGCAGACAAGAGCGTGCGCACATGCGTCAGGTGCAGGGCATGAGAAGGTAGGAGGACTAATCAGGGAAGGATTAGAGAGGGCGTGTTCTGGACAATGAGACGCAAAAGAAGGCGTTCATATCGCACCTCCACAACGCGGCGAACTCTATTGCCTCCGCCTCCTCCTTCCTTCGTCCACTCAATTCTCCGGGGCGCATGCGACGTGGTACTTTCTGACGGCGTTGCGTGGATTGCACCTGCGGTATGCGGACTACTGTTGCTGCAGCTCGGAAAACAATGGCTCGAAGCACACCCCGTCATCGGCAAAAAGTGCTGCGAGAAGCGCGGGAACATACTGCAGCACCCAAGGACGATCCGCAAGCAGATGAAAAGCGAGGCATTGCTGCAAGCCCGAGATACACCAAGGCAGGAAGAGAGCAGGAGCACGAGGCGACCGCGCGAGGATAGTGAATGTACGTGCAAAGACACGAGCCGATGCGATGGCAGCCTTCGGCTACGCGACCTCGCGCGCGTCCTCAATCGGGCTCCGACCCGCGCCTCGCGCCTGGCTCGCCTTTCTTCATGACCCTCCCGCCATGTTACAGCTGGACGCGTATGATGGCCGTGTAGGATGGCTCTGTGCACATATGAACTTCGAGTGATCAACGCAACACAATAAGTAATCTATATGTCGTGTGGCCGTATTCTCTTCAACGACGCGCAGACATGCGAAGGTCAGTGTCTCAAGCCTTCTCGCCTTGATTATCAGCGCACTCATCGGACCTCCGTACGAAGCTCTTGGTACATATGAGGGAGCGCATACGCCTGTGCAGCCACCGGCTAACAGAGAGCAGCTCGCACCCGAGGCTGACTGGCTGCATCTGTTCACAGCATTTGGTGTTAGCCTCCCCATCTCACCTCAAATGCTCCTCCGCGCATGACCGTCCGGCCAGGAAGTGACATGCTATGTCTGGTATCATTGCCCTCATCGCTCAGTTCTTCGAGCGCAACATATGGGCTCCTCAATCCCCTCGTCTACCCATCGATCATAAAGGTACCCGAGAGGATAGCCCACAGCGATCCCAGAAAACGCTTTCCCGGGCAAATGAGAACGCCACAATTGCGAAGCCTGCGGGTTACGCAAACTCGACCTCAGGGTTTGCTTCCGCCTCCCATACCGGTAATCCTTCGTTACCTCTTCCACAGCCGCTATCGGTTTGCTTCCGCGGTGCTTGATTGCTGAACATAAACATGCACAGATGCCCCATCCCCCTGGATTGCTCCTTCTGACTCCTCACACTCGTCTCTGACTCCAGTGCTCATGGCGGCGCAGGAGGACGGAGCTCTTGTTTGCTCACCGGAATGCGACCACACGTTTTGTCCCCCACCGCGTCTCATCTACTCGCCAGCTAGCTCTTCCTCCCTCGCGTCAGACACTCCTCCGCCTATCACGCCTCTCGGTCCTAGCTTGTGCCCAAATGTCGGCTTTCCTCTGCTTTCTCCCGCTGGATCAAAATTTCTCGATAGCACACCTTTGCCTGACGGCTTTAAGGCGGGAAGCACCCTAGCTGAGCGTCGGGGCGCGAAGGCCCTCGCCCTGGCCAAGTCACCGACTTTCTCCGATGTTCCTCAGCCCAAGTTTTTGTCACCTCGCACGCCCGACACTCCATCGAGCTTTGCGCAGAGGATCTTCGATTTCATCCGCTCACCTACGCCGGACACCGTCTCCATATGCGAAAGTCCTTCCCCGGAGTACACTAGCGATCCTTTCGGCGGCACATCGCCGTCTTTCTTCGACGACCCGTGCTTGTTCGACTCCGACTCCGTCCGTCCTCATCCCGATTTATATGACTTGAACATCTATCAGTACCACGCGCGCCGACCGCATCTGGCTGTCGTCAAGAATGGCCCTAAGCACGGAACAGCACGACTTTATGTCGGCGTGTCCGACATCGAGCTGAAGGCCGAAGTGTCCGTCGCTGTCAGCCCTCCTCACTCGCAGAAGCATCCCTCCGCGTTCGTTCCGTCACCGTCCACGCCAGCTCCGAGCCTCGATCGCCACTTGCCCGAAGCGCTCTCCGCCGCCCCTATCCCTCCTCCTTCTCTCCCACCTCCCTCGCACTCCTACGACATCCGCTCAGCGCCCGCACCTGTCGTCCGCCGGCTCTCGACCGCGTCGCTGCCCTCGAGCCCGTTACCATACCTGCGCCCTTTGTTGTTGCCGCAGAAGCTCGTGCGGCGCGAGATCGCAGACGCGCAGTCAGCCTCCATTCTTCCGCACGCGACCCGCACGCTTCGCCCTCTCATCCTTCCCCTGGAGCTAGCACGTCGCGCGACCCATCCAGCACGCCACGCTCGCATTCGCCCTCGTCCGGCAAGCTATCCGCATAGCGTTGCGCGCTCGCGACCATATCACATACCTATCAACCGCCACGGCATGGCGGCTGTCAATGCGAGCTCTCCAGCTTCCATCACGCCCCGAATGGATACGGTGACGGAGGAGGGAGGCGGTGAGGAGGAGCGGGGCTCACGCGCAGAGTACAGGAGGTCGCAGCAGCTTGATGATATCATCTCCCTCCTCGACGAGTCCGGCATCATCCACGTTCTTCGCACCGGCGATGGACGCGATGCGGTCTCCGCTGAGCACGTGCTCTCCGACTCAGACGAGAGTGCGGGCCTCGCAACTCCCCCGTCAATCCTCTCACGACCCGGGACTTCCTCGTCGTACTCGTTCGTCAGTCAACCGCAGGAGGACCCGGCTCAGGAGATTGTCGAGACGTCGGTGCTGGAGGCGAGCAAGGTGGACGACATCCTGGAGCTTTTGGATGTGCAGCGGGAAGACGCTGTCGTCAAGCAAGGCGATGACGAGGCTGTTGAGGAGGAGGCCGCGGACGAACTCATCTGCGCGTATGCTATATGACCTTTGATCTATGGGCTGTGCTCCGTCATCTTGTATCGTTAGGCTATAGAACTGCATCTTAACTTTCGTCCGCGCTCTCTCCGTCCACATAGCTTGTATTATACCGCTGGATTAGGTGTATCGTACGTAAATGGTCTCGTCTATTATGTCTAATGGCTCTTGATGAAGTTCGTGACGAGCGCCTTGAACTCGTTTGGTCTGTACAATGACCACTCAGTGACAGAGTCTACGGAATGATAGAGGTATCACATACCGTTCGGAGTGTACTGCGTGCATGGAGAGTATGGTGAACTAAGCAATCGAGAAGTTGAGGACGGGAGAGCTCACCCCAATGGCCGGCATCCAGGGTCTCTAGCACCATGTTCGGGAAGAACGCCTTGGCCGCGTCGATGTTATGCTTGTTGATATACCTGCAAATGTCATGAGCGTCTCGTCCGCATGGCTGCCATTCAGTGATTCTCAAGTCCTCACTTGCTCCTTTCACCCTCAACAAACAGCGTCGGCCCTTCCCATGTGCGCTCACCGGGGAGGTAAGGGAAGCTTCCAAGGTCGGGAATCGAGTTGCCAATAAGTTCTATGGGTATACGGAACTTCAGTGGATGTTGATGGTGTGCAGTCGGATGTTCGAGGTTCATGAGCAGAAACGCGCGCGTCATCATGTCCTGACAAGAATGTCATCAGTACCAAGGAGCGTTGACTACTTGTAAGGATGACGGACCGGTTCGAACTCTCGAAGGAGGCGGTCAGCTTCTTGACGCGTCTTGACGTGGCTTTCCTCGATCTTCTTCATGCCACGGATGTAGCCCTGAAATTCGTTCGAGAGTGCGCCGCGAGCGGGCGCAATGTCCGCTACAATTAGATGCGAAAGCAGCTCGGACGGCAGCTCAGGATCCAATGCGACTGTCATCGCTACCTTGCCACCCCTGTACATTTGCGAAGTGAGTTATAGAAAATCAGGAATTCCGCAGAGACGGGACGTACATTGAATGTCCGAGTAGGGATATGTTGGTCAAGGAGTGCTCCCGGCAGAAGTGAAGGACATCCGTAGCCATGGCTTCATAGGTATGAGGTGCGGCATGCGGGGACGTCCCATGGTTGCGCAGGTCCTGGGCCAGTGAGTTGAGTGCGCTGATCATATAACATGAATGCTGTTGTTTGCGCTCGCGCGACATACAAGAGCGTAGACTGGGCGACCGAGTTCCTTCAGGAACGCCTTTGATAGAGAGCCCCAGTTTCGCTTGGTTCCACTATACGAGAGCTCCGTAGATCAGCCAAGCTAACTAAACACTGAAGATAAACGTACAAAAGACCGTGCAGGATGACAAGAGGATTCCGGGTCTCATTCCCGTCTGGTGGCACTAGCTTGTCGTAGTGCAACTCCACTGGTTTGATCTGGGACGACGCGGGTCGAGTTTGCAGAGAGCCCCATCGCAGGCTCTGTCCTTTTGCAGGCGTTCTTTGTATGTGCGCGCATAGCAAAGGTGGCCGTAGCATGTCGTCGGCGGTCGAAGAGATGGTTTCGTTGCAAGCCGTCTAAGTCCGAGAGGTCTGACGCACCACCAGCCACCGCACGGAAGTACAGATATGATTACTTTGAGAGGGCGCCTATCTACATTCAAGGCTCCTTACCCTTTTTGGAAAACAGCCTGCCCTGAACTGCACATGATGAAAATGCGTCGCCGATTTTTTTGTAGCTTGGTCTGCTCGTCGTCGTTCACGACCCTCAGGGCGCGCAGAGGGCGGCGAGTGCGTTCAAGCTGGTGAGTTGCGTTTGCTTCTACGCTTTCGACGCGATGATACTTTCGTTTACCTCGAGTGGCGTCGCTCTACCAAGCGACGTTCGCGGTGACCACGAGTTTCTTTTTGTCATAGTTACACTGATCGGTTTTTCGTGTCGCGTCTCTCTTCGCGGAGTTACTGACGAACCTCTCAACAGGTAATATATACAGGACTTAGAGAGTCTTCTGTGTGACGGTAGGCTGCGGATTCGTGGGTTTCGGGTATGTTCAACTGGTGAGTTTTCTCTCCTCTTCGGGCTCGTCTGTCGCCTGTGCGATGTGATGATCCAAACTTCAAACTAGAGTATCTGAGAGCCCAAGGGCTCTATGCTTTTATTTTATCTGTCAATCCCCTGATCATTCCAACATCCTCGTCTATTCAAAACAGTACACTGACATACTCCCTTCTCAGATCGTACAGTGTACTTCTGCCCACCGCTTCTCTGTAGGCTATCGTTTCTGTGAGTATCTATCCATGCTTTTTTGCCGTGATGCAACAATGGAGTTACCGCCTGATCGCATGTCTACGGACATACGAGTTAATGACGACAATTCCACGGCTGTATTTTTATACTCTGAGCTCCTCTCATCCTCGCTAGTGATCATAAAGCTGACCTCCTGTTCACAGGTCATCTGTTTGCTTTGCGTGTAGCCTGGCCCAGAAGTTGGTTGCCCTCTGATGCTTGCAGGGTGAGTAATGTTCCTTTATACTCTGAATGATGTTTTATCACGACGGTCTTCGTACTATCACTGCCGAAAATGCCCGCCACAGCTCAATTTCTTCGGGCACCCCCATCTGACTCTTCTGTTGCTTTTGCTTAACTGTAATGCTAACATATCATATCAGGTGATTGCTCAGATTCGAGCACTTCTGTATCATCTTGCACTTGTTAGACCAAGTGAGTATGGCATTCCTCGCTCCGATCGTTTTATCTTGTGGATGAGTTACATCTTCAAAAAATATCAACTAGAAGCTGTTGCTGAGCTGCGGCTTTGATTGAGAATTATGTTTTCTGAATCGCTTTTGAAGCTTGTAGTGATGTTCGCATGATACTGACCCTCATTCTCACAGACATAGTGCTGTTACAGTAAGCGGGAGCAACTTGTAAGCTGTGACAGGTCCTCAGGTAAGTACGCGATGTCTTCACCATTATATATCAACATCTCGAGTTGGCTAGTTGTATGTTTTTTGCAATAACATCCATGACGTCCTATTCTACTTTGTATAGAGACAACTGATGTTTGACTATGCAATCTGGTACGCCCCAGCCAACTGGTAGTGTGAATTTGCGTGCTCATACCACGTCGAAGAGGTTATGTACATCGCGGTCTCGCTCGTGGTGCTGTACGGCGATCCGCTGCGTCTCATGAGCCGGTCTACAGCATGAGGACGACAGGTATCACGAAATGCTCTCAACGCGACCATCCAGCTGATCATCGGTACCCTGGAATAATTTCGGACGGTTGTTCCACGATGCGCTTCTGCCGATACTTACCTGTACGCCATAGTGAGTCCCCCAGGGGACTCTCTCTGGTAGATCGCTCTCAGCTCTCATCGATGCCGCCGGCTTCCCTATCGTATCGTTCTCCTCGGCGCATCCCATGAAAAGGGGAGGCGTCAAGAGTGGTAGGTCCTCCAAGTACTCCTGGTAAAACATCTGCCAGCGCTCATCATGGGAGACTGGAGTTACAGCGGTCCGCTGTTGCGGATTCACGATCTCCAGCTATTCTTCATTCCAGTGTTGGACCCGCCGGGGACCCACACGTGTAGCGGCGTGCACATCACATGTCTACCAGCTGTAGACAGGTGCTCCTCTCTGAATCTACGCAGTCCCCAATAGGTGAATCTCAGTCCATGCTACCGAAGCAAGTAGGTAAACATGAGGCGGCGCTTGCCTTGACCTACCAGATTCGCCATTGCCACCCATGCGCCGAGAGGCTGGCTGTGGTACCTCAATTCCCTTTGGAGCGCAGGTCGCCGATTCGTACGGAAGTCTTACAGCGGCTGTCGAGGTGTCGTCCTATATAAGTCGGACGGAGTTGACATCGGAGGAACATCAAACACGCAGCATCATGCCGGACCTTGGCATACCTCTCTTGACGGCCCTTTCTGTCCTGGGGATAGCCAGCGGCGCAGGAGCAACCGCAGGGTCACGCTCAGCATGTCTCTCGTTCGCGCCCAGCTCTCTGGCATTTGCTTCCTTCTCGAACGCCACACACTACGCCACCAACACTCGTGTGAACATCTCGAATGCCTATTCTAGCATCGACGTTTCCCATCTTCCCGCCTTTTGTCGGGTCGAGCTGGTCATCACTACTAACGCTACAGCTGGCTCGACGGCCCTCACGGAGGTGTGGCTGCCAGACGATTGGAACGGCCGTGTACTCACAGTGGGCAACGGTGGCCTCGCTGGAGGAGGTGGGTCACCGATATCTATTGGTGTAGCCAGCCTCAACTCACAGCAGACGCTTACCCCTCTCCGCAGTCACGGTCACTGAGCTTGGACACATCGCGATTCCACAAGGGTGTGAGTAGATTCATCGCGGCACTGCTGTGCAGATGCTGATGTCTGCTTTGGATTTTTGCTAGTCGCGGGGATCTCGACGAACACGGGCCACGATGGCGGGACGGATGATGGTGACTGGGCCGGGCCGCACAACGACGTGAGCCCGCCCATGAAGTCGGCTCAAGAGTGCCTGCTAATTTTTGCGGAGGTAGAACGCTATCGTGGATTGGGGTTGGAGGGCATTACATCTCAGCGTCCTCGTTGGTAAGGGGATCGTACAACAATATTATCGTCAACCAGCCAGGAAGTCGTACTACTTGGGTTGCTCTACAGGTAAGCGCCTTTTTGCGTTCGTAGTGTATGTTTCACTATCATATCACCTTGTAGGGGGGCGTCAGGGGTACGCTACGCGTCCGGGATGTAAGATCCTACCGCTCACCGCTCATTGTAATGCAGTCTCAAGGAGGTACAAGCATTCCCGGAAGACTTCGATGGCGTAGTGAGTTCTCTCATGTCGTCAGATAGGATTATTTCACCATGATTTTCCACACACGCAACTCAGGTCGTAGGCTCCCCGGCTAATTGGCAAACACATCTGCAAGCGTGGTCGATTCATATGAACCTCAACACGGAGCCGTCGACATCACGCCATTTCATGACGGAGGACATGTGGTCCAATGTTATTGCGCCGGAAGTGATGCGACAATGCGACGAGCTGGACGGCGTAAGCACAATTCAGATTTTATCTCTGCGCTCTCTGACTGATCATCATCCCACAGCTGAAGGACGGGATCATCAACGACCCCAGGATTTGCAGGTGCGTGATGACTATTATGGGGGTCGTAGATCATAGTTAACCAAGGGTGCAATGACTGCAGCTTCCGACCGGAAACCTTGACCTGCCGTCCTGGTCAGAACACGTCGACATGCCTGACCAAGGACCAGATCAGCGCCTTGCATCGGATCTACGCTGACTACTACGAAGCTGACCAGACGTACGTTTTTGGCGGTTATTATCCTGGTGGCGAGACGGAATACTATCACGGCCTGGTCGGCAAGAAGCACTTCGAGATCGGGACGAATTACTTCGGTTACATGGTGACCAAGTACGTTCAGTGCTAACTATCTGACACCTCGTGCGGCGCTTGACCTTTCGCATGGCAACAGCAATACGGAGTTCAGCATTCACGATTACAATGCCACCGTCCTCAAACTCGCTGACAAGATTGACCCTGGTCAAGCTAACGTCCGTATCGAGATGTGTGACGCTCTGTCTCCATGATAACGCTGACAACTACATAAACAGGCAATCAATCCGAACCTGACCGCCTTCGCGGGTCCATCCCACCACGGAAAGCTGATACAATATGTTGGTTGGGCGGACCAGCTCATCAGTCCTGGCAACACCATTCACTACTATGAAACGGTGCACGAGTTCACGCTGGCGAACACGACAATGGATATCGACGACTACTACCGCCTCTTCCTCATCCCAGGGATGAATCATTGGTATGTCTATTGTGGATAGCTCTCTATTGATGCGACGTGTACTGACCAAACCGCTTCTCGCAGCCACGTACGTCGCGCGAGAGTGTGCGTCAAATATATGATTGATATTAGCCACAGGGCGGGCTCGCGGCGAACGCCTTCGGATCGGTCGAGCAAGCCTCGAACAACAACCCTCCGCTCTCCTTCCACCCGGATCACAACATCCTCGCCGCTATGGTTCACTGGGTCGAGGACGGCATCGCCCCGGACACGATTACAGCCGCGAACTACAAGGGTAACAACGCCACGAATGGCGTGGGCTTCACCCGGCCGCTCTGCAGGGTGCGTCACACGGATTGATTCGTGAGATGGTCATTGATGCGGGGTCCCTCGATAGTATCCATCGACGATAAAATACAAGGGCGGAGATCCTAACAGCGCGGGTAGCTTCCAGTGTGCATAGGGGCCCGGCCATAGATATTTTGAACTTTTGTACAGGTGTTCGATGTCTCGCTTCTCTATCCTCCGATTTCTTGCCCATCTCTCCTCATGTTCTGACGCCGCAACGCCATAAGCTCCAGAGTGCGAATGAGGCAACCGGCATGTATAAGAGAGAGAAGATGACCTTTGCAAACATCCTGCGGTACCCATTAGGACGGTTCAAAGTACATGCTCCATTGCATCCGTACGTGTGGGCTGGAGATGTTCTTAGGCTACTTTTCTTGCGATTTGGTTGTTGACCTTGTTATACGATCAGCGTGGAGATTGGCAGCGGAGAATCAGAGTCGTTAATTGATCGTGAGCTTTCGTGATGACAAGACCATGGCATGTAGAGATTCCTTTCAGACGGCGCTATCATTCGCCCGCCGCCCTCTCGACGCTTCCCCGTTCTCCGCGGCAGCAGGGCGCTCAAGCGGCGGGATGCTCTTCTCCATGTACTGACCAGCACCCGCGTCCTCGGCGCCGCCTTGGCTGCGCGAGCGGCTCCGACCGCTACGACTAGCAGACGAGATCGAGCGCCGGACGACGTCTTTCGCGGCGTGCACCGGATCGCCAGGTGACTCGCGGAAGTCGACGGTGTCTTGCCCTGGGTTGAATCGCCAGTACTTGATGCTGTTCACCGCGAGCACGAAGGTCAGCTCGATGGAGTGCGCGTCATCTCGGGTAAAAGGCTTACTGCTTCAGGATGGAATAGAACGCGGAGCCCAGGAGGGAACCAAGGAAAGGGCCTAGCCAGTACTGCCAAAAAGCAAGTCATACAATGGATAAGGGGAGAAGGGGAGCATCGTGACGTACAATCCAATGGGAGTCGTATGGGAACCCTGTTACGACTGCTGGGCCGAACGAGCGCGCCGTGTTCATGCCCGCACCAGTGTAGTACACCGCCCACCTAAAAGACAAGCTCGATACACGCGTTTCGCGCGATGGAAAGGGAAGGTACGTACAGATGGCAAACGAACAGTGTAAGGCCGATCCCGACCTTGCGGCTGGACTTAGCAACTCCGCGACTTTATGGCACGGGAGGCGAAGAGACGTACCGGTGCGAAGGGCGTGGCATTGTGCTTCTCTGCAGCGAGCATCAGGATGGCGAGGACAAGCGCGCTTGTGATGAACATCTCGATGAACACGCCCTGCGCGCGATTGACTCCCGGAGCGAGAAACGTGCTGCAACTGGATTAGCGAAATTATATCGAGGAAGCGAGCACAGAAACGGACTTGGACGCGAGTGGCCCTGGCGTGAGCGCCAAGATGATGGCCGCGGCGGTGATACCCCCGAGGAGCTGAGCAATACAGTATAGAACAAAGCGGACCGGACCAATGACGCCGGTGAGGAGGAGCGCAAGACTGACATCGGGATTGAACAGGCCCCCCGTGACTCGGTAGAATAGCCAGGCGGAAGCTAGCAGGCTGAAACCGAAGGAGAGCGAGATGTACATGATGCGCTCGATATTGGAGGGCTGGGAGCTGGTTGCCGCTTCACTCGAGGAGGCTTGCACACCGCCGTAAGCGAGAAGAAGGAAGAAGGTCGTCCCCGCATACTCGAGAACCCCCGCAGTTAGATCATCGCTGATGTTGGCATACCAGGATGGCCTCGTCGTGGGTGGTCCGAAGCGATAGTTGGGGTCAGCTATCGAGGGATCGTTCTTTCGAGAGCGATGGAAGAATCGCATGACGAGCAGGGAAGAAACGGCAAGGAGGAAGTGGGCGGAAGGGGATGGGGAAGGGATAGGTATTTGTGCCTGCAGCTGCGCCAACGGCTGACGGGGGCGGGCCACGGCAGAAGTGGGCTGAATCGCAAGTTACGTCACATGATCGAAGCAGGCTATGGAGAGCTGTCACCCTACACTCCTCAGTCCAGCCTGGAGTGCGCGAAGTGAGTCCGGAATGCGTAGGATTGGTGCCAAGCGGGCGGAGAGGCCGGATGGATGCAGGCGAATGGGGAGACAACGATGGGCCTGCTCCACCTTTCTCATCCTCGGCGCGGGATGAGGCGCCCGTGCATTCTGCCATGAGCCACTCGACGCCGCTCTCGACGTATCGCTGCATGCGCCAGTTGTTGTTATCTGCCATGTTCTAGCCTTAATATCAGATACGCAACAGCGTACATACTCGATAGATGGTGCTCTCGGGGAACATCGACGAAGATGCGGCGTCATGGACATCGTGTTAGTCCCAATCGCCGCCTCCTGAACGGCCGCGCTTGACCTGTTTGCGCTTCTCCTTTTCCAACCGACGACGGGCCTTCTCTGCCTTCTCAAAAGAGCGCACCCGCTCCCTTTGTTCTTCAGAAGGCTCGTTCACGAGTCCGGCGGATGCGGCGGACACAATTAGCGAGTGCAGCTGGTAGCGATCGACAGGTGAGCGGGTACATCACAGGCGGAGCTGCTACGGGCACGCTTGCCTTGGCCAGACACTCCTGCACGTTCTGGGCTTGTGTACGGTGGACGGTTGATGTGAGGAGGATGGACTGGGATGACGAAACATAGGAAGGCTACACAGGACATACGTGTGAACAGGGCATGATTTTTCACGCACCGCGTTCGGACTTGAGAACACGCACCGTCTTCTTGATATAATCCCGCGCCCAAGGTGGTATCCAGCTTTCGTGGATGGAAACTCGTAGGATTGCTTTCGTGTTCACCTTGTTAACATTCTGAACGCACCCGACCGTGAAGTTATGTTTCAACGAACTCGGAACAGAGGGCTGGTAGGCCTACTTGTCCTCCGGGCCCAGAACTCCGGGCGAATGTGAGCTCAACCAAGTTCTTTGGTATGCTTGTTTTCCTAAATCTCTCGATCCATTCCCTAGCCTGTTCGTTTTGGGATGCGTCTTGTATAGCAGCGATGGAGGGCGGAGCTGGCACGGTCAGATTTCCTGAATGTGCCCACCTCGCTATAGCTCTCGGCGAGGAGGCTTTGCGTCCAGCGCGTTGCAAATATGCCAAATGCCTCCAAGCCTGCATTAAGTCAAGAAGACACACCGATCCAGGGTAGCACAAAAGCAGAACAAGAGCTACAGCCTGAGCGAAAGATGAGTGAAGGAGTGTATGTGTATCTAGTCCGAAAACATCGGGAACGCTGCAGAGAGCGTGAGAAAGCGGAAAGTCAACGGCGGGCATTACCGCTGAGCCAAGCCTGGCCTGATACTGGATCAGGCAGGGGGATCCAAAAGAATGCCACGAGCTGTATTCGAAGAGACGCCTCCGAAGTTGCCAGAACGCGTGACGTCGCATAAGTAGAGGCTACCTGCGCGCCGCGACCTGCCTCTGCCGAACCAATCCATCGACGTTGCTATTGCTCTCTTGTAGTTCTGAGCCATGGTTTCTGTGAAAGTATCCGCGGCGAAGTCCACGCCGCTCACCCGCAACTTGCCCACATTTATCACCTTCGACAAGTCTCCCGAAGAGCACACCGTCCGGGACCTCAAGAAGGCGATCACCGCGAAGAACCCCAAGGTGAGTGCTGCATGGCCTTACCAGCCACTAAAGCACACTCACACCTCATTGGTAGCTGCACCCGTCTCGTCAGAAATTGACCTTGAAGGGCGACAGCAAAACGCTCCCGGACAACGCGACCCTGAAAGACGCGGGGGTCGTGGATGGCTCCGAAGTGACTGTCAAGGACCTCGGTCCTCAGATTGGCTGGAAGACAGTGTTCCTCATTGAATACGTGCGCCCTACATTGTATCTATGCGACTGACGCCCCTCTGACGCGTCTTCTGCCGTGCTAACGTGTCATAGGCCGGACCCCTCATCATTCACCCCCTGTTCTACCATTTCCCCCAGATATTCTTTGGCGGCCCCGTCCAACACAGTGTCCTGCAAAAGTGAGTTTCCGAATACTCTGTACTGAAAATGACACTTGCTGAGATCGCTCCAGATACGTGTACGCAGCGGTTATGCTGCATTTCCTCAAGCGCGAGCTGGAAACCCTGTTCGTGCATCGCTTCTCTCACGGCACCATGCCATTCCGCAATGTCTTCAAGAAGTAAGTGCACTCTCGCATCCCCCGACCGCACGCGCCGCTGACGCCTTTTCCCTGTCAGCTCGGCGCATTACCACATCTTGTCCGGTCTTCTACTGGCTTGGTCGGTCTACAGCCCTACGTACGCTGCGAACTCTCCCTACATCCGTGGCACCATCCGCGAGAACCCGACATTCTTATGGGCCTGCCTCGCCGTCTGGCTGGTACGTCTCCATTCATATTGCTCCCGACGCCTTCGCATTTCTGATAGCGCACACGCTTGTACGTAACAGTTCGCCGAACTCTCCAACCTGCACACCCACATCACCCTCCGCAACCTGCGCCCGGTGGGCTCGACGAAGCGCGCCATTCCCCACGGCTACGGCTTCTCGCTGGTATCGTGCCCGAACTACTTCTTCGAGACGCTAAGCTGGACTGTCATCGCTGTCATGACCGGTAGCTATGCTGGTGAGTTTCCTTGCCATATCCCGCCCGGCTCAAGTTGGGTGCTGGCGCTGACTCGCTATTGGTCTCGCAGCTTGGATCTTCTGGGCCGCTGGCACATACCAGATGGCAGTCTGGGCGATCAAAAAGCACAAGAACTACAAGAAGGAGTTTGGGAAGGACTACCCCGCCAACAGGAAGGCGATGTTCCCGTTCATCCTCTAAAGCCTCCTTGGCGTAGCACTTCGGAAACCGCCCGACGTTCATTCGCTGCCTTCTGTTCAATCTTCATTGGTCATTGCCTTTGGACTGCCTTTTACAATACTTGCACTTAGTCGTCTGTTCTCTCACTTAGTCGTTTGTTCATACCCCTGGCAATGCTCGATACATGTATTGACGTCTGACAATGTTCATGGGATGCTATATGCTAGCCACATCTCGCCGGCGGCTTTGTCATCGACACCGAGTCCGGTACCCACCCATCCGCTCACAAGGTTCGCCACGGCAGTTTTGACGAGCCATCCTGTGACGATGATCATGGTCGTCAACAACGGATGGCAGTCGAGGACGACTTGACGCGATGACAGCAGGCTTAGCATGGTTAGCATGCGGATGTTTCGCTGAAGTCCCGTACCTCGCAACCCGAATCCGGCGCTCATGCCACCCAAAACGTTCCGCACGACCCACTCGCGATCTAGCTTGTCCTCGTCGAGGAGCTCGAGAGCGCGCACGATGACCGGGTGGCTGAATGTCGTCGCGTTCGGGTGGAGGCGCGGTTTTGCCTGAGCCCCACCCGCGTGCGTCTTCGCTGCGTCCGGCCGCCAGATCGAGAGACAGAACAGCAGGAACAGCTTGGTGAGAGACGAGTAGAATAATGTTAACGGGATGTGCGAGTATCTGTTCGGGCGCGATAGTCAGCCCGGATCGTCTCACTCCAGTCATGCTGGAAGGAGGGTGCCGTCTCATCGCACCCCCACAAGCATCGCACGATGCGACGACGAAGCGAAGGCAGATCGCCCGTGACAAACCGGAGACACACCTGAATTGCTCCCGGATGCCAGACACGGGCGCTCGTGGCGACGGGAGGAGCTTCAAGACAGCGTAACAGGCGAGCACCACGCCAGCGTGGAACGCGACGGTCTCTGGGAGCGCGCGGGACCAGTAAAGGCTGGCATTAGACATGTGCCTTAATTGCGGAGCGGGCTGTCCCAAGAAAACACCCATACCGAAGAAACAGCCCACGAAGATACGGACGAAGCCTTCAATCGCGGCACGATTCCACGTTGCCATCTCGGACGTGTCACCGGGCTGGCTCGAACCTGGTCAAGGCCGGTCAGCTGCGGACCTGCAGCCCCCTGGAGGCGGATACGCACTGATGTGTGTCCAGCGGTATGACTGTCGATGTCGGTGAGCTCGCGCCTTGCATAGAAAATAATTAGGGGCGTACACGCATCGACGCAGATCAGGGCGCTTCCCAACCGGAGGATGAGCCACCATCTGGACTAGGAAAGACACTTGCTATGAGAGGGGATTGAATACACTATCGCATGTCCCGTGAGACGCACCAGCTCGCTGTGCTTGACTTGCCCGGTGGAACGCATAGAGTGGACCTGGTCCGCCGGCGCCTTGCCGCCCGCCTTACGGGCGCCCAGCCCACGGTTGTAGAGAAGGTGGCGATAAACATCCCGTTTGAGTAAGATCAGGTCGAGGAGGAGAGTGAGGGTGTCGTGTTCGACATATGGGTCTGCGAACGCGTGGCAGGCGGTCTGTGTAGCGGCCGAGGCGCGAAGCCAGATCAGCATGGGTCGGCCGAGTAAGAAGGCGGTTCGTATATGAAGCCCGAAAAGGCTAAATTGAGAGGAGACTGACGCACTGTTCCAACCGAAAGTTGTACGCCGAGTCGTAGACGGTGTATAGGTACGGGGTCGGGTGCGCACAACTCGTGCAGATGGGCATTTCTTCAGAATGTTCCTCGAGTACAACGCGTAATACAACGACCGGTCCGAGCGTCGGTCTCAGCAACAACAAAAAGACGGCCTATTACGGTGAGCCTACCCGCACGGTGATTCTGGGGTAGAAAAAAGTCAAGACGAGACTTTGGAAGGGACTCGGAATAGTCGAGGGCGTGGTGGGCACGTTTCGCCTTGTTGTATTGTTGGGATACAATCGAAGGACCTGATCAGGCTACACCATACACGCGCTAAAGGATACCCGGGTTCACTACGACCCAGGAGTTACCAGACGCAGTAGATGGCCCAGATTGATGTGACACAAGACCAGCGTTGAGTTCCTCGTATTTTCTGCTCCTTTCCTTCCGGAAGATGCAGAATTGTGGAGGCGCGAGCAGCGAGACGTCCGAGCTCAAGTCCTCACCGTTGGCGGAGTGCGGCGTTCGCTGTGCTGTGCGAGGTGTGCGGGGTAGAGCAGTAGAGCAGAGATGCGCCCACAAGCGCCCACTGTGGCACTGGCGCCTAGCGTGCGAGCGCTGTGGTCACCGGGAGCGCATACGCAGCGCGGTCACTGCAAACGACGATCACAACGACTATAGCCCCAGTCTCGGCGACGCACTCGAATTTCCTGAGCCTCGGTACTGGGCATCCTAGCATCATTATCTATCCAATTCATCTTTGCCCACTCGGTTCGTCTCCGCTTAGCAGTCAATATGCCTCCAGCGAGAGTCACTTCGTCCGCTCGGGCCCTCGAGGCCATCCTGCCTCTTATCGCCTCAGGGCAGCCGTACGAAGCTCATCAGAAGGCGCGGACGTTTGCTGCACGATACAACAAATCCAAGCAGTACGACACCGCCATCGACGTTCTTTTCCAGTCGGCAAGAGAATTGCTGAAAGCAGGACAGCAAGGTAGCGGCACTGATCTCACGTCCTTTCTCTTGGATGTGTATGAGGCTAAGGGCGAGACGGTGAATGACGAAAGCAGAGGTGTGTACCTTCATCTACCCTACTCTGATGCGGGTCCTCTGACCCTAGGTTGCAGGACGCCTCACCCAATTGATCGCCCTCACGGGTCCGTCTGGTTCATGGCGCAAGACGATTATCGACAAGGCCATCGCGTAAGGGACAGCCTTGACATATTAGGATGCACCTCTTTGACAGTGCACAGTTGGTCCGTTAGAGTAGGACCGCACCCCGCTGGCGACCCTGATCTTCACCACTACGTCGGAGAGCTTTTGTACAGGGGTACGTACGCGCGTCTCGCTTGCGGTATTCCCGACACTTATCGGATCCTTGGCCTTCGGACTCGTTCAGAGGGCACCTTTGTAGCGGCAGAGCCTCACTTCCTTGCGGCGGGAAAGCGGGACAGTGGCCGCGTCCTTGCTGAGATGTTCATCGAATGGACAGGCCCAGATGGGCCGCCAGGCCCGTTCGCCCTGCGGGGTGCCATACCGTATGCCGCCGCCTCCTCCGACGAGTTATCGCAGGTTCTCATCCGTTACGGTCTTAGATACTTGCAGAACGGGAACATCCTCGCCGCTCGCACATTCATCAACCACTTCGTCTCACAGCTGACCAGCCGTCGCTCTTCCTTACTATCACCGCACCAGCCCACACCTATCCCCGTCGGGAAGCCTACAGACAGCGAGATGGACGAGATCACATTCACTACAGACTCGACGCTGAATTTTGCCCAGCTGGCTGTGCGGGCGTGCCAGAGGGCCCAAGGGGACAAGAACAAGATCATGCGGGAAGCCTGGGTGCGGCTCTGCGGAACGTACCAGAGCAAAGGCGGCCTAGTTTCCAACAGGGAAGTGCGAAAGGTGGGTATCTCTTGCTGCGCAGGGTTTCATCACTCCCATCGTCACTCTTCCGTGATTACACGACCATACGTCGCGCTGAGTATGGAGAGGCTTCTGAGAAAAGATCGTCCGCCGTGACTTCCTGTTCCAGTTCGTCGTCCGCCGGCTCTTCTGATAAACGGCCGCGGATGCCTGCGCGACTGCAGCCAGCTCTGTAGCGATAGGCGGCTCTCAGCGGACTCCGGAGGCTATTGGGCTCAGATCCCTGCCTAACTTCTCGTCTTCTCTGCTCGGTACATCTCAACCAGTCCAAATGCAACTGCGACTTCTTTGCTCGCCTCAACACATCTGGTTCCAATGCACTTTGTTCTTGACTGACAACCCCCTCCCCCTGGCCTTAGGCGCTCAGTGAAATTGCCGAACTCTTCTTCGCGATACCTCCACCTCGCGCACAACAAGCCAATCCGCTGGGCGACATGATCTCCGCCATGTTTGGGGGAGCTCCACCCAGTTCGACGCCCTCACGGAGGGTCCTGACGCCTGCGCCCCCGACTTCGACGCCCGGCTTGGATTGAATTGTGACGATAATCTGTACCTCTCGGTCAGCAATATACCCTCATAATCTTGTGGAGTTCCACCGTTCTGCCCTGTGGAGAAGTGAAGATTTTAGGTCAGGAGGTGGGGCATGCTTCGTCCGTGCGTGAATCTCGCACTGATGGCTGCAGATTGTATGTTTTCGGACGGACTCTGATTTTATAATAAAAATCGATAGCGGATGTTGTCACGCTTATTACGCCCTGAGAGGCGGGCATGGTGCGATGCTGACATTGTCATTGGCATCCAGGACATCTTTCATGCTCCATCCGGGCGCAACGGCACCACAGCTCTCTGGAGACTGCGATCCTCTCGGGGAGGAGTCCCGGATCCTCTGACGCGATGCTCGGGAGCATTAGTTGCCCGTTTGAGCATCCCTCTTCGCTTGTCTCGAGACTCGCGCCGGTGTGCAGGTCATCACAGGAAGCCAGCAACGTGAGCCGTCTGTTCCGCGAGGGACGCGAATGTCGCGCTGCGGCGCTGCCTCCGCTCGCCACGCTCTGGTTGGAGGAGCGGGGTCTATACATCGCGGCCAATTGCAAGACCGCCACGGCAGGGTCGGCGTCGCTGAAGGCGAACGGCCGAGCGCTGACATTGGTCCAATCCTATCACGAGCACAGCGCCGCGCGTACGTACGTGCACTGGTACCGTGCATGTGTCCTCCCGGGGCGATGGATCGTTCCGCCGCCCCCGGATGACAGGCCCCTGACAGAAGTAGCTACGGGCGCGTCCCTTGTGGGTGGCCAACCGCGATAGGTGGGAGATAGAATCCCCATATCGGGCAGTTCAGAATGAATGTTGGTGGGGGCCAGTCGCCACTGGCCAGCCCTCCGGGCATTTGTGTGAACCTCGAGAGCATCGCAAGGCCGATACTGATCGAGGACGATGCACGAAGATGGTTGCGTCACCGACGCTTTCGGTGTGGCGTGCGGGGTCGATGCAAGATGACCCCGGCGCAGCCGATGCGGCGACAGGGAAGCCGACACAATGCATCCCGCGCGACCACTCTCAAACCTGGCTCAATGAACATCGGATGGTACTTGACGGATCCAGCTGGCGGAGTGATTTGCGTGGGAGAGGACCTTATGAACACCGGGCTGCGGTACGCAAATGCGGGATGGACACTCCTCTTTGCTTATGAGTATCCCGCGGAGAACGTCGGAGAGAACGCTGGGGCGAGCCCAGACGGTGCGATGTGTGGGTATACAGCGAAATTACATACAGCTCCCGACCGGTCTATGACGGCAACGCCCCAGCCTGGAAAAGCTACCCGCTCGATGTGCTCTTCCTCTGCTGGTTGGAAGGGGACTGCGGAAGGCTGGGCGGTAAAGGTTGAGCGGGAGCGTCGTTGGAGATGATGTCTTGTATGGACGCTTCCAGCGCGTCCACCCGGCTCGACATCTGCATCACTTCATATGACAGGTGTGTTATGAACGGAGGTAAGCATGGACGGTCGCAAGGGATGGCGACGTACTGCGGTCGAGGAGCTGGCTGGACATATCATCAAACTTTTGGTCGAGCTGTTCGAGCAATGATTCCACCTGTAGCACGTAGGCGCAGCAAGCAGGAACCATCGCAACAAGACCCAGACACGTTGCAGGCATATCAGCATGGAGCCGGACTGGCACATGGATTACCGCTGCGTACAAACGCCGTTAACTCATGCGGGCTTGAGATGTCCGGTGGATTGAGGGCAGGTTTGGCTGCGCTAGCAGTGGTCGATGAGGCGGTGGATAAAGTAGATTGGGCGGTCGCAGGCCGGGATCCGGGGGCGACGTTGAGGGGAAGGGCGGGGGATGTTGAAGGCTGCGATGGAGGCATGAAGGCGTGTACAGGTCGAGATTAACCGCTTGGCCGACGGGGTACGAGATGCCTATGCGTGTGCCGCTATGTCCGTTGCAGATCCACGCGTATACGACGCAAGCGAGGTGCTGCGAAACGGAGAGGGATGAATATGCAAAAGTGTGAAGAACTGAAGCAGTGATGGCCAGAGTCCCCTGCCTCCAAATCCCCGCCACAGCGTCGGGCGCTTCAGCAACTCAATTGTGCCCTGCGCTCGCGGAGTTATCGTGCAAGCGGAGTCACAGCGGAGATTAACGCCCACCGGGTGACATTCAAGCGGAACCAAAACACCATGTGGCTCTCCTGCCTTGTCAAGGTCATCGCTCAGGATCGCACGGCTCCGCTGCCTCCTGCTCCCATCTTGTTGTTCTGTGATACTGCCTAGTCCTGATGTTATCCACGGTGATGCGGACTGAAACACACTAGTTTTTTCTCTTGCTATTGTCTCCCCAGTCTAGATATGTTCCCGTAGAACATAGCGGCCGGTCACGACAGCCAATCCATCATCATCTTGTCAATCTCAATCTTTGACGAGGACGCGACATCTGACGGAGAGGCGACGCCCACTTTCTCCGCTTAATCTTACGTGTTCGGCAATGTCTTTTGTTTCGACGGAGTCAGCGTCGCCGCAAATGGCAATCCTCGCCGCCGCAGCGCCACCCACTAATATTAAGCTTGCGTCATGGCAGTCCGCCGTAAGTAGGCAGAACAATTGCACTCTTTTGCTGACGCCCATTTGATTCTCATTGACGACGCGTCAAACTCTGTAAGTCGGCCTTAGGTTCGCTAAAATACCTCCCATTCGTAGCCCCGGGTCATCATCTTGCACCACGATCCGACCCGACAACATATGTCACCGTCTCGCCTGCTGTTGTCGGAAATCGTGCGCGAGGCAGGGTCGTATTTTTCAGACTTTATCGTCGTCTTACGCACCGATAGGGCGGTCACTGTTCGGGAACCGTCCCGGGTCATGCAGGCTAATTGGAAGCCGCCAGCGGCTCCGTTCCCTTCGCACATGGAGGTACGTGGCCTCCGATGGGGAGAGCTTGTGCAAACCACCCAAGCCTGATACGCCTCCGTCTCACCCATTCTTGTCAATGGACAACGTCTTCTCACAATCATCTGGGGCTGTCTTGGACAAGAACGTCAAGCGTGCATTACTGCAGCCGAACGACTCCTGTGGTGCTCGTGTTGCGCCTCCGTGCGTTGTACCGCCCACAGAAACGCCTGTATTCAATTATTCTGCACGCGGCGATCACCCTTGGACCCTTGACAAATTTGGTTCCATCATGCATTGTCGCTTGACAGATTTGTCCTGCCTCGTTCACGAAACAATACAGGATCTTGCCTCCCGCCCCGGTGACTCCGCATCAGTCCCGCAGAGTATATAAGAACAGGCGGGTGACTTCCAGAGCTGGTACGGCACCTCCTTCGCTTCTCGCGCTCCTTCTCTTTGTATCTCATTACTCCCATCTTCGCTTTGTATTGTACCTCCATGGCTGTACGCGCTGTCGACAAGATCACCGACTCGCAGGAGGTCGTCATCTTAAAGTTCCCTGACTTCATCTCTCCGATTCCCTATCCTCTGCGGTGCCACGCCCAGGAGCGCGAGGTCTCGCGGCAGTCGGAGGAATGGCTTCTGAGCATGGCCAACTTTACTGAAAAACAACGCGCCAAGTTTCTGACGTTGAACGCGGGCCTCCTCAGTGGCATGTGCTACATCGACTGTACCTTCGATGAGCTTCGGGTCTGCACGGACTTCATGAACTTCCTCTTCACGCTCGACGACTGGACAGACGAGTTCGACACCACCGGGACGCGGGGCTTGGCGGAGTGCATCATGAACACGCTCTACCACCCGCATACGTACCACTCCGACACCGCCGCGCACAGGCTGACGAAGTCGTAAGTCATCAACGATAGTCGCTCAGTGGCTGCGTTCACTCACACATTTTCCCTTCCATTTTCCAAATATAGCTTCTGGGTCCGGATGCAAAAGACCGCAGGCCCGGGATGCCAACAGCGCCTCATGTCAACGTTGGACACCTATTTCCAAGCCATCATGCAACAGGCGGCAGACCGAGGCTCCGGGAATATCCCTGAGCTCGAAGAGTACATACTCCTCCGCCGTGACACCAGTGGCTGCAAGACGGGCTTCGCGTTCATTGAGTACGCTGCGAACATCGACCTTCCGGACGATGTCATCGAGCATCCCATCATCAAAGCGCTTTCCGACGCGACCAACGATCTCGTGTCATGGGCAAATGTGAGTCCGTTCTCTGCCTGTATCAACAGTCACAGCATAGCCTTACGGTACCACCCTGTGTAGGATGTACTGTCGTACAATGCGGAGCAAGCACGAGGCGACGTAAGCATCTTGTCATGTCGGCGCCCAGTGACATCTAACGAGCTGTTATGATAGACGCATAACCTCGTCTGCGTTCTCATGAGCATGAACGGCGTCGATCGGCAGGAAGCTATCGACCTCGCCGGTGAGCTGTGGAGGAAGACCCTTGACTGGTTCTTCGAGTGCCGCAAGGTGGTCCCATCCTGGGGTCCCGAGATCGACCGCCAGGTCGCGGCTTACATTCAGGGTCTCGAAGACTGGATCATCGCGAACGCGGAGTGGTCCTTTGAGACGGAGCGGTACTTCGGCAAGGAGGGTCACGCGGTCAAGCAGACGCGAAAAGTGCCGTTGCTCCCGCAGCGCGTCCGCGCGTGAGCGCTGTGCTGCGATCTATATAATACCTCGTCTTCCGGGTCGCCGAGGTGAGCGCTCTGTGCTAGCGTTCCAATACCCCTCAGGCTGATGAGTGATCATTCAAATACAGACACTATAGCTTGGATACCGTACAGCATTGCGATGAAGCGTACAGGCAACTTAATGCTTTCGGCGACCTTGTTGCCTTCTAGATTAGTAGTGCGCAGTTCGCAGTAATTGCCTCTTAGATTTTTATACCGTGTATCGCCGTCACCTTCGTTCGCCTCTGCTCTGCAGTCAACACCCCTTTGCTACATACTATATATCGACAATTCGTTCATTAGTTACCCCAGCATGTAGCACCTTACCATCGCCTTAGATTACCTCCTCGTTGATCAATGCTCATTGTACGGCATCCGTACGCGTTATGCTTGCAGCGCCCTTGACCGACAACTTCGCCTGACCACTCCGAATCAGGAACGCTTGCATCAGAAATTGTTTCCTATTGACCCTCCGCTGCATGTGAGCGAGTGACGTGTGATGCCTGGCCGTTTGCCCAATCCTTTGGCAGCGCGCTCTCACAGCGTGTTCTGGAAGCCTAGACCCAGGCAGAACGCCGTCGCTTCAGACATCGGACTGAGCATCGAATCAGAACAGGTCTGAGACCGGCGACTTCAGTCCCAGTCTCGCGAGAGGTGAGAACGGACTGCAGCGGGAACACACGTACATTTTTGCACTGCGAACAAAGGGCACTCGAGATGCCTGCGGCGTGAATCGAAGGCGAGGGCGGAGGACCAGTCGCTCGGAATCACGGCCCGGTCCCAAATCATCGGGCGTCTTCCCGCTCGAGGACCGGCCTACAGTCGTCAATTGCAGCCTAATCGTTTTCTGCCAATTTTTGTGGTGCCCGTCTACTTGTCAACAGGCCACCACGTCGAGCTCCCCGGGCAGGGAGACAGGATACAATTAGGGCCGACCCAAGCCCACCGCTCTGTGTGCCTACCATGTTCCTGCGGGCTTTTCGGACCTTTGCGGTGATCATCGACAAGCTCACAGGCACGCTAGCTCCAGAACGGCGGGAAAATGCTAGGTCGTTTATCTGCTTTCGGTCGCTGTTTGCATCGTGAGTGAGTGACTCCCTTGCGCGACCTACTGTGCCGAATGGTTTTGCTGAACAAATGCAGGGCGACTCAGGCGTCTGGCGTGCCAGATTAACCTGAGCCGTGCTTAGGCGCGCGCACCCCTCTGCTATTCCTCGAGAGGCCCCCACGTAGCATGGGGCTAGTCGTTCAAGCTGGCGGTAAACAGCCCGAATATCCGCGCCTGATTTTTAAGGGCTGTACTGGACCCTGGTACACCTAAACAGCTCGGGGTAGGCCCCTCAAACCCCTTGCAAGGACGTATGTTCGGTCAGCCTTGAGTTTCGGACAGATCATTTATGGGGCTATCCCGACTGCGGCTGGTGCGAAAATGAGGCAGGAAAGGTCCCTGTCTGGTTGCATGGCCCTAGATTGTCAGCACATGGCGTATAGTGTGCTGCTATTTGTGCTTCCGGAAGGATTCGCCCGGACGAGGCTCCTGGCAGCGATTTGGCATATGGCGTTGTTTCCGAGGGATCGCGTTGACTCGCGCGCTCCAACAGATTTCTGCGTTTCGCATCTCCCGCCGCTGATACCTCCCCTTTTCTTAGCGACCAGAGCGGCCAGCTCCGGCGGACTTGGAGCTGAGTGCTTGCTAATATGCTAGGCGTCTTCTCTCGCCTGACTGCTTGTTACCATCCTCTCGAAATTCCATCTAGAGACAGCTTAGCCTCTGCAAAATTCAACCACATTCGACGAGGACCTCTTGTCCCTAACTTACGGCCGAGAAACAACGACAACATCTGTCCACGGCTGGGAGGTCTTGAACGTCCTTCCGAACGGTCTATCTCCGGTCAGTGCCACTCTGCCTATTGGCTTCCCTTTCACTGTTGAACACTGGTCTCTTCTGTCCAACTTCAAGACCGAGTCCGTAGAGGTCATCCATTCATGCCAGGTCATCTGTTGCACCGTTCTCCGCCGGCGTGGCACGCCTCGTCATGAATGCCAGTGCGTGGTGAGCCTGGTCAAATCCTGTCCTCGTCAGCACATTCCGGAACTACACCCTTCCCCCAAGAGATCGTCGCAGGTTCCCCTCACTCGCATGCTGTAAAGAGGCCGCTTCTGTGGCCAGGTGGGCCCGGTAGGGCCCCTGTATGACGACCCTCCTTCTCCATGCTCTCTGACCTCCTTCATATGCCGGCTATCGGCATCGTCTCGCATGGGCGATGTCCGGGACTCCGTAGCTCCCTGTGGGAGTATACTGCCGCTATCCTCCCCATTGCTCTCCTGCATGTGCACGTCTATACTGTTCTCTTCCTGGACTGCCGGTGGTTCGCCCGCTCCTCGCTCCTCGGGAGCCAGTGTACAATTGGGGCGGGTTCGCATATTCGCACCATATCGGGTTTCATCGATCAACTGCTATACGATACACGTGTTCTAGTCGTGCACCGTGTCGTCTGCGACCCCAAACGAAGAGCATGGCAGACCTACTAGGAAACAGTAAGCCCTCATTTACTCGTTGCTCGAGGCTTAGTGACCTTCTCCCGCGACCGTACCACGGCCCGTCGCCGGAAGCTGCGATCGATGCCGTCCGGTAGTACATCGCAGAACGATCTCTAGCCCTCATATCCCACACCTCGTCGCTAGGCGGACTCGTGGTCCATGATCCATGCGCGGAGGAGCAACGAACGGCGCTCGCACGGATTTGGGGACAAGCTCGCTTTGTGGGCAATCCTCGTTGTGCGATGGACTCCCGGCTTCCGTCAGTGTTACCTAAACTCAATGCTCGATTACCAGATCGAGGATCCCCGGGACCCTTGGCGCGCAGGGGCTTGGTGGCTGATTTCTGTTGCAGGTTCGCCGACTGCTACCCATCGGGCTCTACGACACGTCAGGAAGACTGTACGCTCCATGCGACGTCCGTGCCCTGTATGAACAGAGGCGTCCTATACGACCTCCCCATAGGAGCGGTTCATCGCGGTGCGTCGTACCTCAATCGCTTTGCTACTTCTGTCCGAACAAGCCAGGCACGTACACCGCCGTTGACGACTCCGAATCCCAATTACTTCATTTGGGAGCCGAGAGCCGTCCAGCCCTGAGTTCCAGTGGCCACGATTGCTTGTGTGCAAGACTCGTGGTTTGCCAACTTAGCATCTATATAGCATAAGAACAGGGTGGCCACGCTGCCAGCACTGGAATGAGAACATCCTCATGGTGCGGTCGGGTGCGCTGACGCTGCGTATCAAGGTGTGTCAATATATGTGATCTCTGTGCTGCCATATGCCTATCTGTCGTTCGATATATCGGGCCTGCTTTGTACGATGGATGGTGGTTCTCGTTGGCGGACGGCGTCGCCATCGGATGCGCACACGAAACACGGATCAAACCTTATATCGGTCGCACTGTCACTCGCCTGCGCCGCTGGCGTCAATCATCTTCTGTCTAGGCCTGAAAATTGTCCGACATCCAGTAGATCTGGACAATGCGCCTGGCGGGGGGTTTTTCAAGTTCCCTGCTCTCAACTCTGCTGTTGTGGACCGTATGATCCAGGAACGAGTACGAAGATGATATAACAACGTCATGTCAGCGAGAGGCGCGGGAAGCTAATGGCTATCATGGGATATATTGGTTCCGCGAACCGTTAGGTTCACCCAAGAAGTCGGAGCCGGCGACTGCACTATCAGCGGCAGATTTTCTGGAGTGTCGATATACTGCTCCCGCACCCATACATCCCTTGCCATCTTTTCTGTCTGCTTGCTCGTGGCAAGCTCCTGAGCATGCCGCACATCTCAGGCTAATTGGCGTACGTGACTCCAGGTGATTTACTGTGTTTCACCTACTGCTGTCCAGAGGATGTGGTGGCCCTGTATCTTCTCGTCAGCTTCGGGAATAAGCGTGTATGTCTTCCCATGTCGAGGCTTCCGCGCTCTTCTCATCGGGCTGACCCGGGGTCAGCAGGGCCAATGGTACAATGCCCACCTGACAGAAGAGTGCGTAGCTAATCGTACCGACTCCAAAGACATTGTTGCCACGAGTTATTTATCCTGCACGCCATGCATCTAATATCCAACGTCGCTCGTCAGCCTACCCTTGGGCTGAAGCACGGTATAATGCTGTCTCCATTCATCAGGACGTTGAAGAGCGTCGCAGCGACTGTGCATTAGCTGCAGCTCATTGGTCGCCTTGAATCCGCTCTTTCTCTGCAGTACACGGAGGCATGCTCATTGATATTATCACAACAGCACCGCGAGGATGAGAGAATGTGGACGAGGCATAAAGCCGCTGCTGAGTCTCCCTCGACCGAGTACGCCGGTTGTGTCTCCCGCTGAAATCCTGATGGTCAAGGAGCCGAATACCATAGTGCAATGTGCTGCAAATGTGGCCTCAAGGCATGATCCCTCAAAGGTCTCCCAGCGTCGTCGCTGGGTTCGAACTACGCTTGAGGGTCTGAACCAGGACAAGTGAGCGATTGCGCCGGTCTAGCTGCTTGGACCACTGTGCCCGGGAGAGCGGAGTATGAAACGGCTGTCCGGTGTACAATTGATCTGATGCGAGGGACATGGCGGGATTTCGGCATGATGAGCGGCGGGAGACCATTCTCACATCGATGGAACGTACGGACTGTATGGATGGTTTTTCTTGCTGGCGAGGGAGCCGTACCTGCCATGACGGCGGCGGGCAACGATAGTACTAAAGTTCCTGCGTCTCCACTTCCTTGCCTCCCCTTAGACATATCGGGACCTGGAACCTGTACAGCCGGCGCCAGCGCTCGTATCTCCCGCCCGAACCACATGCGATGGCCTTACTGGTTTCAGTGAGATAATCGGTAAGGTTCAAATTCCATGAGAGGGTAAAGACAAGCCCAGCTTCTGTTCGGAATTGGCTGCCAGAGAAGCCGCTGGGCGTCCTTACGGCAATGGGTTCGACATAGATCCATACAGTGAGAAACGGGGTCCAGGTGCACCATCTCCGACCACTCGGTCAAGTGAGCATGGCTCCATCCAGAGACAGTGCCCGTGCTCGTATGGCTGCTGCCACGCGTCCGACCTCCCCCTGTCGTCGCATCCGGTGCATGTGACATCCAGAGCACGCTGAGCTAGTTAGACATAGTACAGCAGTGATGGTGCGAGTCGTCCTGGCTGCGAGGACAACAACTGCAAGCGCCACGTTACGAGGGCATCGCAGATCTATGGCCCACAGAAGCGCCGCGGAGTGAGGTGGGGAGAGTCCTGCGAGGTACGAGAATGAGATCGGCACTATGTGTGCGGTTTTGGTCAGAGAATTCTAAGTAAGGCGCGGCTGGCGTTCGGGTCGTGTGTATACCTAGAAATTGGGCCTTCGCGATCTGAGCCGTCATATTGTGTAAACAACGATTCTGTGCACGATGCATTGATCCATGTAACACGCACCCTCAATGTCACCGTCGAAGAGTTCACCCGTGACGAAGGAGGCGTCCACATAAAATGCGGACGCATCCCCTCCTCCATCAATGCTCTGCCCACACTTCAGCACCCCTCACCGCCGCTCGCTACCATATACACCATGGCCATGTCTACAGAGATTCCTCTATTCGAAGGTTTCGTCGACACCACCATGGATGCCCTCAGGCTTATAGAGGTGCGCCCGAGGCTCATCTGCATTGGTTGTATTAAACATACTGACCGTGTCTATTTCGGCGCGCGCCATCTGTTCGTATATATCCCACAGGCTGCGCGCCGGGGCTTGATACCGAGAGTCACTCGACGGCTGAACGACTTCGAGCGGCGAACCATGATCAAAAGCGGCGCTGTGTTCATCTTCAGCGTCGAAGAGAGCGGCATCAAACGTTGGACGGAAGGCTTGGCCTGGTCTCAATCACGTATTTCGGGAAACTTTTTGGTAGGCATTATTCTTTGGTGGCGGAATCGTACTAACCGTCCGATCAGCTGTACCGGGAAGTTGCGGATCGGAGCGCTCGTACCGCAAACCACTTCGCGGAGCTCCCAGGATACTCCTCCGCCGGGCACCTGCCGGAGCCGCATCTCAGCTACAAACCGCGCGGCCTGATCAAGAAGGTAAGGGCATGTGTGACCTTTCCCGAGACTCCCCTGAATCAGGACGGTCAACAGACAATTACAGTAAAGATTGACGGTTCCGACTACCACCTCATCTCGTATTATACCCAGGAGGATCTGAATGCCGGTCTCTTACGAAGGCCTACGAGTCGTCCAGATCTCATGTCGATCGAAATACCCCCGGAGCTCACGCGGTCGACGAACTTTCGTTATCCGCCCAGCATCGAAGAGACTATCGAAGTGAACACGGGGAATCCCCATCGGTGAGCATCAAGCGCAGATCCCAACCTAGACGACCCTTCTTCTAACGGCCTTACGTTTTGACGGCGGTCAGAGGTGACAGAGATGCGATAGATAATCATGCCGTCCGCGCGCATGGCGCGCACTCGCCATCTAGCGCCTCTGGTGGTATTCCGTCGTCCCCAGTAGGCGAGGACTCCTCGGGAATGCCGCGGGGTCACTTCACACGTCATTCGGGGGACCCGTCAACCTATTACTACCACAGCCAGAGTCGGCTAGGTCCGCTGGAGACTGCCCTTGTAACAGCATCTCCTCACGCGTCATCCGCAGGTTCTCCCATACAGCTTTCGCCGCAGCACCGAACGCATCCCTATGCACGTAGGGGTACTGGCCAAGCCTCACCCACCTCCTGGCACTCCCCGATACCATCGTCGTACGAGGCCCTGGCGGGAACGCCTCCCGCGACGGCGATGTATCCCAGTACGACCTACTCAGCAACTGGTCATCTGAATACGGCCAATACGGCTTACGACGAGCGACGCGGGAGTTGGACTTCTCACACAGGGATGCATCCTGGCCTGCAGCCAGACGCCCATCGAAGCCTCCCAGAAGGAGGATCCGACGGGAGTCCCACCGCGACCTCGGTTTGGTCTCCCACGGCTTCTCCTATCCATAGTCATTCTCTCGCATCGGCACCACCCGCCCCCTTCTCCACAGCGGCCAACTTACCGGCAGGGAGAGGAAGGGACCACTTTCGGACAAGGTCTTACCCTTCCATGCAGTGGCAGTACGACCAGGCAAGCGCCCTTCCTCAATCGTCCCAAGGCAGCCACCACTCCCTACCCGAGTACGGTATAGAGAGAGGCGTTCCACCCGCGACCCTTGAGCACTACCAGCGATACAACGGTGGAGATGGGGCACACTCCGGCCGCCAGTTGTGACGGTGGACGTGGACGGACTCAGATGGGACACGTACCGGAAGGACAAGTACACGATGTATTGACTTCTTGAGCAGGCTCGAGTCGTAAGCAGAATGTCGTACACCTACGTTGCATTACTAGACATGGGCGGTTGTTGACCAGGAACGAGCTATCCGAGAGAGATGCGGCCGCCGTACGGGTGCGTTTCTTCCATCCATTCTCAGCGGCATGCGGCAGTCGTCATGTGTCAATTCAAATCACAGAGATGGCGGACGGTATAGGAAACAGAGAGAGGCCAGGACAGTCGGAACTAGGCATTCCCAGCGGTCTGTCTTCGCTCGATGAACCCTCGAATGTTTGCGTGTCCCTCGAGGCTGCCGAAGAAACACCGTCGGGAGGCGTTCTCCCATAAGACGACATCCAGCTGCTTCGCATAGTTCAGGACGTATTCGTAGTCCGCCTGGGAAGCGAAGGCGGTATACAAATACCCTGCCGACAGTTAGAAGGTCAGTCCTCGTGGTCAATGACGTCGTTGAGCTTATATGACAGGATAGTGACCTTCTTGCGATTTCATGCGATTTTTCTCAAGCTCCCAAAGTCGGATTTGATCCTGAACGGTGACGGGAAGCAGAGGTTTCTGCAATGCGGCGTTTTGAGTTCATTCGCCCGAAGACTAGAATCGGAGGTTTGTAAGACTCACATTTCGTCGCATCTGCGGATGTGCATGTGTGAAGAGGTAGCTGATGATCTTGACGTGGAGACATCGGCAATCGTCTACGGCGTACGAGGTGCCCGAGCATGCTTACCTGGTCGGCGGTAATACCATTCGCCAGCGCCTTCTTGACACTCTCACGCGTGATAGTCCCGATTACAAGATTGGGAAAGCGGGACTTGAGCGTCACGAAAAGGTTCAAGACAGCGATTTGTAAAGGGTTTTCTGCAAGGTTATGTCAACTCAAGGATAATTCGAATGCAGATGACCATGCTCACCAGTGTAGGCATACAACCGGTAGTTCGTCTCGAGGACGATGAAACCTTGAGTGTGTGTTCCATCCCCAGACCCGGTGGATGTAGGAAGTGGTGGAGATGACGACGTCAAAGTAGTTGCCAATCGCGTCGGGCTGAACCGCCGAGATGTAGCCTTCAGAACGCCAATGGAGCGCTGCACTTAGGACCTTGTCAAGAGGGTCGTACTGATACTCACAGTCCGTTGCTTGATAAGGCCATAGTCGCGGAGGTCTTCGAGCATGGCTTTCTGCGTTGCGCTCAGATTTTCTGTTGAGTAGTCCTGGCGATAATGGCGTGGTATCAAGGAATTGCTCTCGCAACGGGATGAACAGCTAGATGCATACCCTGCCGAGCTCCGTTGTAGACAGCATCAAGAGGAAGCTGATAACTTCTACAAGATCCATTTGGCGCTCCTGTGCATGTAACTGAGCACTCCTGCTATTGCATTGAAGTGGGCTCTATTACCTCTGCCATTTGGAGGTATTGAAGCAGCAGCTCCCATAGCTGCACGTGAGGCGGGTGGAGAAGAAACTGGAAACCCGTTGAGGTAATCTGCAACGCGCCGCCACTACTGAAGATCAGAAAAGATCTATAATGGAGTAACGGAACCTTACTGGACGCTAGCCATCAGGCCACTTCTCTGTAACAAATAGAGCACGCCTGCAGAGGGCTTTGCAGGAAATTGTCCGGTTCCGGATGACACCATGTAGTACAGGATTGTCTGCATCACTATCAGCATCCTGTATGACGCTACCGACTAGCTTGTCCGACCTCCCACCGCTCGAGTGCATAGGCATCCAGTGCGTCGACCTCTGGAGCGGGATGTTTCTCATCATTCTCAGCGAGAACTCCGAAGCTTCCGCTAGTGCCACTGATTCAACAGATGAGCAGTGCGCAGAACCCGGGATCAAAGGTCTGGACTTTTACTCACCCTCCCGTTATTGCTTGTCTTAAACTGGACTTGAACGTGGGATTCAGCGCCAATTTGGCTGCTGAAGGTGGCAAAATATGAAGCCGAGCTAACGTTGACAATGCGTCCTGGTACGGCCTAAAAAGTGTCATCCCGAAACACACGTCTAGGATCTAATATCACGCACCTCTTCCCTTCTCGTGTTACCCACGCGGCCATTGTGGATGGGGGGATGGGTAGATCAAGCCACAAGAGGTTCATTACGAGCTGTCGCTCCAGTGGTCGTAGAAGTCTGGCGGTCGATGCCAGAGCTAAGCAATGCCAAGCTCAGATAGTATGTGGCTTACCGAAAGATAGACAAGCATGCAGAGGGTTTTTGATACAGTCTAGTCAACATGTTCTGGGACTGAGACTGGAGGAACGTGATGAGAGAATGCGAAGCATCAGCAGTCGCAATCCTCTCATCCTTTGAATCTGTCGCAGCCTTGATTGTTACGGACGGCATTCCTAACGCCTCCTATCACAATGCACTGTGAGGAGTTAGACACAAACCAGCGTCGGTGCGTGTCCAGGCAGCTCCTACAGTGGTGGTCGGCGACTGCAGCTTGACTGCGCGCAAACAAGAAGGCGGGGGATGCGCGTGGCGTTACTTGGCACTGCCACCTCGTGCGCGCGCTTACGCGTCTCGTACGCGTCAGCTTCGACGTCTACTCGCCCATGACTTGCTATACTCTTTGACCACACGCAATTGGAGGACATGTCGAACAACTCGGTGCACAACGCCGCTTTTAACAGTGCGCACTTCATGCGATGGGATAGTGTTTTGTCATATCTAGTTGATTCACCAATTTACTTCGCAGGACAGTTTGGTCTGGTGAGATCTCTTGTCACCCAGGACCCAACACTCGTGAATGCTGTAGACGAGGTGCGATTCACCAAACAGGTATCCACAGCGTGAACAGCTAATGTCAGCAGGATGGCAGGACGCCTTTGCACTGGGCAGCTTCCTCTGGCTCTGAGGACATCGTGCGCTACCTTGTTGATCAAGGAGCCGATGTCAATCGGGGTGATGGTGGGGGCTGGACGCCTCTCCACATCGCGGGTAACTGCCTCCTGACTGGTGATCTTATAAAGTGATGTTCTAAGCACTTCATGCTCTACAGCATCCGGCGGCTTCGATGAAGTCGTAAAGGAGCTGCTTGGTGCAGGAGCCGACGTGAATGCACGGAACGAGAAGGGCTTGACCCCATTGTAAGAGCATACAGTAGCTGCTTGACGGTGTAGTGTCACTAACTATGCTATATAGGCATTACGCCGCGTCCAAGTCCCGTATCGAGGTATTTGCTTCCATAGATCGGGATGTGTTGCACACTGAACACCCGCCAGATCGGCAAAGTGTTGATTTCCCGAGGGGCCGACGTGCGCCTCCGTATGTTCAGCTATCTCAGAGTCAGTATCTGATTTCCGGGACAGATCAATGCCAAAGACAAGGCGAACCAGACGCCTCTGTAAGTATATTGAGTACTGTCAGATGAGAGGCTAACGGAGGCTCTTTTCGTAGACACAGGGCGGCGACGACTGGATCAACAGGCTTCATCAACCTCCTGCTAAAGCCTCCCGAAGGATCTCCGAAGACGCGACTCAACACCGCGGATCGAATGGGTATGTGCGCCGCCGCCACACGTAAATCCATGCAAGATTCTTACTCAATTGTTGGTCCTCAGGCAACACGCCACTGCATCTGGCGATGGAATCTGCCCACGCTGAAGCAGCTTGTTTGTTGATAGAGGCTGGCGCCGACCGCGAGAGGGTGAGCTAAAGAGGATACATTTACCGGAGCGCTGACAGTAACGGCAACCGATCCAGACAAACATCGACGGCGAAATGCCCGAAGATATGGAAGGTGTGGGTGGGCAGGAGCAGAGGAGGGCCCGCGCCTACGTAGTTGAGCGCTGTGGCAAACGGTGATCCAGGTATGGGTAGAAATGGATAGCGGCGTCCGATCAGACTGTAAGAAGGGTTCGATCACCAGTACGTGGAAGCTGACAGGGCTCGTATGATCCACTGCATAAGAAGGCAATCTCGGTGTTTTTTGTCCCGTTCTAAGCGGCCAACCCTGTCGCGAGCCGGAAACAGCTCCCCCGATCCGCTGTCTATCTATAACAGGCACGAGGTACTGGGACAGCAGCGGACCTGCACCGAACAGAAGGCTCGCCTGGAGCGCGAAAATATCCGGAGGAGCCCACACCATTTGCTGCAACCTGTACGACTATCGGGGCACGTAGATCTGGCTATCAGTAGAGTCAACTTGACAGTCCTTTTGCTAAGCGACCTCGGGATTGCGGGAGCGTCGATGAAGGCACTTACAATGGACGCCATGATGTGGGAGGAGCTTCACGACTCGGTGCTTCTTTATTGACGCGCCTTCTTCGCCAAAGTACCGCGTCGACTCGAAACTCCAATGCAAAGAACCTACGATCCAGTTTTGCAGGCCATGGACGTATGCGGCAACGTCCCTGTCGATCTTGGGACCCCAGGACGGAACAAGCTGTCGAACATGCTCAAACCGATCGATGGATGCCTTGCATAATTCCCCTGCGTAGTCCACTGCTTCCTGGAGACCGAGACCGTGGCGATGCCTGACCACGGCGATCATGTTGTGAGAATCGCATCGAGCCTGCTCGACGTTGTATGAGAAGATGTCCTAATGCGAGTTCGTTACTTAGTGGCTGATAGTGACAGTGGGATCATACAAAGACGAACGTTAGACCACGTCACGAAGGAGTTAGTTGCTTCTTCCAGAGCGCGGATAGTGGGATGAGAAATGACCTGTTCGGGAAGGTCGATGCCGGCGGCGTACTCGATGAGCGCGAAGCAGGGCTTGCAACCGCTTGTGTCCCAGCGCAAAGCGATATATTCCTCCAATGACGGGATATCTCCCTGTGCGCGATCGTTGGCTTGTTGGGCTACTGCCCTGAAGAAGAGGTCCATCATTTCAATAAAGCGCGATGTGCATCCAGGGCCCGCGGTCCGGCGGTACCGACTGAAGAAGCTGTAGCAGTGTCATCCACTTGTGAGTAGACTGGCAGCAAGATCTTTTAAATAGACGCACCACTTAGCAAGCTTACCGGCCGCTTTATCCGTTTGGAAGCCCTGTGGATCTATCAGGGCATGCATAACACAGCTCGCAAGTCCATAGGTATCCTCGGCGCTAAACTCATCGGACCAGTCGTCCAAGGTAAACAAGAAGTTCATGAAATCAGATGCAACCTGGAGGTGATCGGCGTCTGCATCCGGATAGCATGCTGCCGTGAGCTCTCCCGCACGTAGGCCAAGAAAGGCCACTCGGCAGTCTGGGGAAAAGTTTGCTTCGGCCAGTAGCCACGACTCCGAAGCGCGAGCCACGGACGCGCCATCCGCATTGTGTCTCAGCGGGTAGGGACAATGGGTGACCAGATCGGGTAGGAGAAACCTCCGGGAAGTACGTGGCATGTCGAATGCAGGTCGAACGATTCTGTCGCTTTGACGGGCCTTTTTATGTGTCCAGCTACGTCCAGCAAGGCCGCCTGCCAGCTTCGGTGCCGCAGAACTCGGAGGGCGGCGAGCAGACTGTGGGCTCATAGCCTTTTGGCTTCGAATGAAACACATGGCCTACGTGCAGTGTCTGTGGCGGTAAAGCGCACCTATGACAATGAATGTGTGAGAGAAGTCAGTGTGAGATTGGATCGCAGCGCGCGGCTCACATACCTCGTACTGAATGAAAAAGCAATGTACGTGTACACCCGATGACTGAGCACCTGACAGCTTCAGTAAAGGTCGACCGGAACGTGCATCATCATCCGAAGCTGACCCGACCTGGACATCTCATGAGGGCTCACCACACCACGAATCCGAAGGCTCACCAAAGATCAGAGGTGGTGTTAAGGAACATACCTTCCATGACAACATAAACTCAGGCAAATGGTTTAGCGATACGGCAGATCGCGTTCACATCCCAACCGCAGGGATTCCCAGGACTACCGGACGCCGGAGGATCAGCTATGAAGGTAGGCGGTCGCTATGGTATGAACATGAGGAGTCGATGAGGTAGACTGAACCACGGAGCACTGACTGATCTGCGCGGGTTCGATGTACAGTACCGTCTGCAGAAATGCGCCCAAGCATAGCTGTAAACTTGAGTACTTAGGTGTTCCCCACGTGAGCTATTGAGACATACCAAGGAAAGACAAGAAGCGCTGATCACTGCATGATCATGCAAGGGCTACTTACTTAGAACCCTCCGTACTCGGACATCTGGACACTGTCGCTCGGCGTTGGATGACATCTCTGTTGACGTTGACGAAGAAGCCAACTGGCCATGCACCTGGGCGTGTGAGGCCTGTTTTCAGTGATGCAGCATAGGTAGTTCACCATGAGGCCCTTACACGTTTGAGGGCAGGCAGCCTCTTGATTCCTGTGAGACAAATAGAAGGGCTCTTAACGAAGCCGCCTTTGAGGCCTTGAGGACGCACCGAGCCCAGGCCGTCCGATTACGATTTCGGGCTTCCTCACCAACTGTCGTTGAGGATGTCCGATAGCGGCCCGGTTGAGCACCTGTTTGGCAGCGGCGGAAGACATCAATCTGGTGGCATTACACCATGTTGCCTTCCGTATCAATTTCAAGGTAGCCAGAGAACCCGAAGTCCGTTGCACGCCGAATGGCAAAGCCCACGGTGCGAGCACGCGCAACAGCCTAATTCCACAGATAACACTCGGTGGTCATCGGTGTTCTGAAGGTCGAGTGAGTTATGCGACCGCAAGGTAACCAGAAACATGCCAGTTTCAACGACCTGGTATGTAGTCGCTACGATGTAGTGGCCCTTCAGACACGGAAGCGTATGGGGGCCGTGATCTCTAGTGAGCGGAACATCGTGGTCAGAGTCGTCAAGGAGGTACGTCGCGCTTCACTCGGCTTGAGCTTGAGCGCCAATCACAGTACTCGACTCCGACCGAGGTAAGTCAGGGTAAGTCTCCCCTGGACAGACGTACTATTGAGGGAAGGGATGGACTCCGTAATATCGAGGTAGCCTCAGCAGGGCGAGGGCCCGGCGTTGCAGAAGGAGGTATGTATTGGGACAGCGACGCTACATCTAGAGTACGAGAGATCAGTGTCATATGGAAATCTCTCAGGTAGGTGTGTGTTCAGAAACACTTGATATGCTGTCTATCACAAGGCTTGTGTCGGCAGATCAGATTCCATTAAGCCGCCTGTAAATCATCCCAGCCCAGGTACAAACTCGGGCCGTTCAGAGTTTGAACTTCAGAAGCCCTTGTACCTGCGCTATACAGCTACTCGGTACTGTCCTGCGGGAATGGATGAGGCCCCCCCTTCCAACGCCTTGTGACAGGACTCGCTCACTGCCCAGTGCGCGATAGTAAGCAGATTAACGTCTCAAATTTTTTTCCTTCGTTTCAATGACGGTGCGCAAACATCAGGACGCCCATCGTCGTAGGCATCTTCGAGGTAAGCAACGTGAGGTGCTCACATGCAACATGAGCTGTTCCCTAATGACAGCATGAGCCAGCACTTAAAGGCTTTCGTATCCATCCAGCGTTCGCTCATGAAGTACAACACCTTCACACTACTCTAGTAACTCCTAGGCCGCCTTGGCAGCGAGACTTGGAGTCAAGTGATTCATCGATAATCACCCAGCGGAATGGCACTGCGCGCCTTTCGCGAGTGTCTCGCTTCCCCTGGTTTGTTGCGATATCCAATCTCGAATCATATGCACCACTGGCATTGAGCAATTCTTGCACTGGTACGTACTTGCCTCATCGTGATCGGCCTCAGCGGCATCTGCTGACGGTGATCTTCTCTCACGGGGTATCCAGGTGCATGCGTTGTACACTCACTAGTTTGCGTAGCCGCCTTCTTTCGCCGTCCCGGATTGGCATGGGTAGGCGTCAGAAGAACTTGACTTCGCAAGATGGGATGGGTCGCTCTCACGATCGACTTATATCTCAACACGGCCGGGTTCGCTCAGGCTATAGCCGTCCCCGTCGAATTGACCGTCACGACCACTGCGATTCCCGTCTACCCCTGCTGCGTCTTGTATCATTATCTTCATGAGCGCGCAAGACATTCAACCAGGACCAGGTGAGCTGCATCTCCCAGCCGAGTCATCTTCGTCCCAACTAATCGCTATACAGAATTCTCTAACGGACTGGTGGGGGTTGCTCGAGCTCTGCATGACACTTCCGGGACCCGTATGTGTTTGGGGCCCTATCTGCTATCAAGCAGGCCTTGACGAAGTTGATTCTCCTACAGCCTCGCCCACGATCTTCAGCAAGGAGTTTTCTCTCGCTGATAGGGTCGCATTAGTTACTGGAGGGAACAGTGGCATTGGCCTCGAAAGTGCACTTGCGTTTGTGGAGGCTGGCGTGCGGGCCGTCTATTGCCTCGACATCTCCCTGAACCCGAGTGCTGAATGGACGAAAGTGAAGGAGTTTGCCTCGCGCCTTCAATGCAAGGCAGGCGCAGGCCGGCTCGAGTACATAAGTGTCGATGTCAGCAATCAGGTGAATCGATTCCCTGGTAGCAATCCGGGTACATACGTTCAACTGCCGTTTTAGGAGGGTATTTGGAAGGTCGCCCAGGACATAGGAGATAAAGAGGGTCGCCTGGACATTTGCCTGGCCGGGGCTGGGATTATAGGCCCCAGTGAAGATTCTCTGACTCTCAAAGCGAGCGATTACCGCAAGGTATGCCACATTCCAGAGCGACGGCTCAGTCGTGAAATGACTTACATGATGCTCTGCAGCTCATGGAGGTCAACCTCGATGGTGTCCTGTACACCGCGCAAGCGGCGGGCCAGCAGATGCAACGTTTCAACGGCGGAGGCAGCATTATCCTCCTGGCTAGCGTCCTCGGTCACCAGTCCATGCCCGGAGTACGTTCGTCTTATTCGCCTAAATTTATCCTCACCGGAATCACTTGAACTGCGTGTAGAGCAGTCCCCACTTGGCTTATGAGGTCGCGAAGGGCGGTGTCCTTCAGATAGCTCGGTCTTTCGCATGCGAGCTCGCAACCAAGGGCATTAGAGTCAATTCCATCAGCCCCGGTTTCGTCAGGACAAAGTACGCCAACATCGATCGAATCGTATACCATGTTGATGCGAGGGTACGAGTGCAGTATGGTAGCGCCTCTCTTGGCGACGCTCCCCGAAGAACGTCGGTTGGCCTCTTTGAGTCCGACAGGCCGCATTGGTGAGCCCCACGAGCTACGTGGAGTAGTCACTTTCCTCGCGAGCGACGCTAGTTCCTGGTGCACAGGGTCAGAGTGAGTCTTAGTCTCTCTTTTTGCCTGTATAGGAATATGGTCACCCTAACGCGGAACAGCATTTTCATCGATGGCGCACAGCACGCGTGGTGAGACAGCATCGGAACTCTGGAAGGTGGCCGAGATGTCTCGGTTAACAGGAATTCCAACGAGGGACAGAAATATGTACAATAATAGGCTCTGCCATGGGGGTCGCGCTTCATGTCGCTACAGAGAATCCTAGCGCATCTTTCTCCGCAATTGCAGTTCTGCTCGGTGTCAGCGAATCGGACCTAATTAGACGCGTTGAGCGCATCGCTTACTGGTCGACAGTCTGGTCCAGTCTGGTCTCTAGATGTCATGAAGAGGACTCGAGCATCTCTAGTGACCCGCAGGTCGTATCCTGGATCCGGCTAAGTCTTTGGAATACGGGCACTTCTCAAGGCGGCTCTCTCCGTCAGCACGAGACTGGCGTATGCCCTGCCAATGCGGTCGGTTTCATGTCATATCCCCTGGCGAGAACGATGAATTTGTTGAGAACTGTTGGCAACATCGCCGCGATCGTCTAAGCCCTCCGGTGACTGTCGTGCCTCCCTCCTCGGTACGAAGCCATCACTCATTATTCTGCTATCCAGTATGGGGACATTTTCCCTGAATGTACAATGGAGTTTCATGATCTACGTCTTCACGCTTAGGGGGTGTTTGTGGGGTCCCAGTCAGTCACCAAGTCTGTGCTGAATGTTAAGATAGGATCGCCAACGCGAGATGCATACTCCACGTACATTCATCCAAAGAGTCAAGCTTTTCGATCTCCTCCTCGGTCAGTTCAAAATCAAATACCTGTAAGTTCGACCGGATCCGTGATCTAGTCGAGGATTTGGGCAGAGGGATGTAGCCCTGCGTCACCGCAACACCTGTTCAATGCGAACCTTCGTTAAAAGGCAGAGGTATGCACCTTCTGTAGAGAGTAGCGAAGCAAGATGTGCGAAGGATCCTTCTTGTACTTCTTGGCGAGTGCGACGATAGCTGGGTGGCGGAAACGCAACCCACGGACGAGGGGAGCCCAAGCCTAGTGTGCGCAAGGTCAGCATGGATCACAATCCAGAGTAGGGCGTCATACGAACCTCCAATGCAATGTCATGTTTCTTGCAAAACACCACTACATCTGGGCGAGTCATGAAGGGATGCAAGTCGATCTGTCGCGCAGCATCAACAACGCTGCTCTACTGGCGAATCCGAGGACCGCAGCTTACTTGATTGATTACAGGAAGCTCAACGCCCGCATCAACCATCTCCTGCAGGTGCCTCACCCCGTAGTTGCTCACGCCAATGCTTCGGACGAGGCCTTCCGCCTTCGCTTCCATCGCGGCCTTCCAACTTTCCTCACGCATCCGCGGGCCCCCGATAGGCGAGTGGAGCAGATAGAGATCAATGTAGTCTAGCCTACACATTTTCAACGACTTTCGAACGGAGGCCTTGGCCGCAGCGAACCCATGATTGTCTTTGAGCTTTGTGGTGAAAAATATCTCCTCGCGCGGCGTGCCGGTGGCAGCACAGAAGTCCTTAATGGCTCGCCCGCATTCCGCCTCATTGTAATACCACTCCGCGGAGTCCTGTCGCGGAGCCCGGGACCGTCAACGCGCATCCTCTGTGTGAACGTGATTACGCACAATGTGACGATAGCCAGCCTGTAAGACAGCAGGATGGTGAGTGGTTCAGGGTCGTCGGGGGGTCAAACAAAGTAATACAACACACCTCCAGGGCCCATCGAACGGCGTTGTAGGCTTCTGTGCCATCCATCTCGTAAGTTCCTGCGGAGACCGTCTTCATGAGATCCTGCAGTCGTACGTGAGGCACCGTCATGCACGCACCGAATCCCATGATTGGGATTTCATTTCCGTCTCGCAACTTGTGCGGCCGTATACATAAGTCACCGTCGGTAGCTACTTCCTCACAGTCGTCAACTCACCTTGAGCTTGGATTGAGCGGTCAATGCCATGGTCGAACTCAGTCGAGGACGGTGGTGGTTCAAGCCAGGGTGAGTGCGCCACGCAAAGCGAGGAAAAGATATGGATATCTCATGCGAATGACGTATGATGCATGTCAAGCTGCCGAGGACGAGCATTGCGTTGACAGTGACATATACTACAATAGTCGGACGGGATTATACGACAAGTTTTTGTAAAGCTCTGCTCAGAGGAAAATCCCACATAACTGGCTATCCAACGGCACAATGTGTGAACAATACACGCACGAACATATACGCATTTCTGCGAAAAAAACGAACTTGGCGATGACGGGAGTACTTGCAAGTTCCTCGACCACGTGGTCTATTTCACCTGTTTAGGAAATCGTTCAGAGGCCGACAAAGCACTGCCGTCTCCCCATACCGCATCTCCCGCCCTGCTCTCTCTTCCTCCTCGTGCATCCCGCTATACGTGTTCTTATTCTCGATCACACAGAACAATCACTGGTACTCTTAGTATGGCGACTGTCTCATCCTCGCAACGGTCATCTCGGGCAGGCAGTCCAGATATCATCGATGTCGACGCTCTCGGGGACGACCCGATTGTCCACACTGGCTTCCACGGCCGTCCTATCTCTCGTCCCGCTTCAGGACCATCTGCTGGCGGGAGCTCATCATCCCAGAATGTGCAAGACGATGAAATTATGTTCACTGGTTACAGGCGTCGCTCGCCCAGACGAGCGTCTCGGACCGCCGCAAGCGCTCACGCCGGGCCTTCCGTTAGCTCGTCAAGGAACAATGTGATCGTTGTAGACAGCGACGAAGACGTGCCCTTGTCGAACACGAGTCGGCATTCACAAAGTCAGTATCGCTTTAAACGTTACCTCCCAACTTGCTTATGACGGTCACGTGAACAGGAAACCGTTCACGCCTCCTCTCTCCTCCGCCACCGCCCGCGCAAAGAGGCCACACGCCTGGCGTACCGCAGCTTCCATTTCACTTAGCCTCCCATTCTTCGCTGCCGAGGCGTCATCGTAGTTCTGATGTCCCACCACCCATTCGCCCTTTGTCGCATCCGCTGCCGTTCGAGGCTACCTTGGCCGCCGGGCGCCCTCGTGTGGCGAGGCCTCGCAACCATCCACCAGCACCAGAACCGGCACCGGCACCGGCACCGAGGTCTCACCATCAGCCTTTCATGGGTCTTGGTGGCGCCATGATTGCGCTCAACAGACAGAACGCCATTGAGGAGGCAAACCGGGCGAACCGAGAGCGCGATAGGCCATCTCGCGGGTTCAATCTACCTACGTTCACCGATATCCTCCGGAGAATGACAGGCTTTGGAGAAGCAGGAAATGGTGGAGCACGTCCAGAAGGCAACGAGGGAGGATGGCGACATCGTTTATGGCCATTTTCCTGGGATCACCCAATGTCTGAAGCGGACAACGATTTCGTTTCCCCTTTCGAGAATGACGACGCCTGGTTTGGCCCACCAGACCGTCCCGACAGACTTCGCTTTGGATTTGACCCGAGTCGATACGGCCCTGCGCCAGAGAAGATCGCGCTATGGAGGCGGGAATACACACATCCATGGAAGCTGACGCCAGGCTTCACCTACGACTTTGCACCCTCCGAAGACCCAACCATTACGTCTGGGAACACGTCCCCGCCTATCTATCTGGACGAAGATGGAGCCGGTCCTAGTAGCTCAGCAAGCACATCTTCCAGTGCTACTGCCGTTGAGACCACCTTGGTCTGCGCTCGTTGTCTCGAGCCGCTGGTGCTGGCGCCTTCGAACGATACGTCATATCAGTCTGAAGAGATGAAGATGCGAAGGGTGTGGGCTCTTCGCTGCGGGCACATGCTAGACGGTAAATGCGTCGCGGACCTCATGGTCCCGCCCGAAGCCCCCGCTGAGTCGGTGTCCATGGAGCCAACTGAGGAACAGCTGATTGCCAACGCCAAAGGCAAGGGCAAGGCTCGCGAAGGCGCGGACATCGACATGCCCCATGCAGTAGCTGGGGAAGGCGACGTCCCTCTCGCAGAGGAGACCGCAATACCTGACAGGAAGGGGAAGCGGAAAGCCGTTGAACCGCCCGAGTCCCAAGCGCCGCCCAAACGCCCTGCCCTCGCATCCGCTGCTAAACCCGAGCCCAACTCTATCCGCTCACGACTTCGTTCGCATGGCCGCGCTGGCGCCGACGAATCTCCATCGTCTTCCGGGGCCCCAGCGTATGTGACGGCCGCGGCCGCGGAAAACGACTCATTCAGTTCGTCGACGCGCCGAGGACGAAGGCAGCCAGGCACGTCGCCCGTTTCCACCGCACAGACGCAGAGCCAGACCCGCTCTAGGGCGAAAGGGAAAGGGAAAGGCAAGGCCAAGGTTGAGCAGAAGCCTCTTATAGAGGCCGAGCACGAGTGGAAGTGCCCCGTGGCGGGGTGCGGATGCGTGCATTACAGCGTCCGGGTCAACGGCGTTTGGAAGACGGACGAGACGAGGGGACCGATTGCGTTGTTTGTATGATGGTCCGCGGGCTCCGTGCAGGGACTGGAATGGTTTGCGCTCTACGCTTCTCGACTTGGGTCCACTGCCAACGTCGAGCCCGCTTTCCGGTGTCACCATGGCTCCGTTGACTGGGTTGTTGGGCAGCTGATTGAACTGTGACCACATTTATCTCACCCAGCTGGGTTCTGCGTGGTAAGTTGCCCGACTTCCAAAAGCGTTTGAGTTCGCCAGGAGGGTTGCATGAATTGTGCCGCCCTCATTGTGGTGCGTTCCCGTTTCTGCTCAGGTCGCACTGGCTATTTGCAGCCACTGCCAGCCAGAAGTCTGTGCTATCTACACACCTTACAGGTACGCATCGGCAGCTCACTGATGGGGTCGAAGGTTTGAAGAAAGAATACTTGTGAGTTGCAATGACGCGACGCTCGAGTTCCAAGCCGCCGCACCCCGCACTTTCCCCGGGGCCCGCATTAAGACGTGCTTGAGATGCACAGCCACGGGCATAGCAGAGCCTCAAGTACCAGGCCCGAGCTGAGCTGCTGGTTTCGCACCCTCACTATCTTTTCGCATTCATGTCGGGACCTTTCCGCCGTGCGCGTGAATGGCTCGTGCCTCCTCACAGACTCGTTGTACACTCATGGCGGAAGCATAGTCAGCGTTAGGTGCTGGGGTGTTCTCATTCGACGATTATCCGCGCCGACGCGCAAGCAGCCAGCCTCGTTGAAATCCGCGTGTCGCCTGCGCGGGGACGACATTGTCGACCGCCGTTACTCGCGTTTGCGGCCCCTCCTCCTCCTTCTCCTTTCTTCTGCTCCAGTATACCCTTGCTTTCGTGTGTCCTGTTTGCTGTGTTCCGCTTCTCCCTGCTTTCTTCACGACGTTCACGACTACGGCAACGACACGCCGTTCACGATTTTTACGAACTGCGCTAGACATGCTGAGCACTCCAGAGACAGCCCAGCGTCCGCGGCTTCTTTTGAGAGAGTTGAAGAAGCGCAGACACGTTCGTCGTTCGTTCTTCTTTGCTTTGTCTCTCTTTGAGACTGATGGCAAATGAGTAGCCAAGGAGATGGGACTCGCTCCCATGCTTGAAGCTCTCGCCTGAGAATCGGGCCTTTTTCGTGTGCCACGGTTGCCAGTTCCCCAACCTGATAGGCGAGCTTTGTCCGTGGTGCCTATGCAGCTGCGAGGTCTCCAAGCTGGTCGTAGGCGTCCGCCGCCGTCTGAGCTCGCCGACATTGCTCACCGACGACCAGAAGATGCAGCTGGCGCGACTTGAGAAGCGCACACGGGGCGAGGGCGGGGAGACTCAATGCGGGCCGACGTCATTTCACGCACCTCATGCTAACCGACGTGAAGGCAGTTGTCCCGAAGATCTAGCCGAGGGCGCCTGTGAATTTGAACCCGACCTCGACGGTCTCAGCGTCCGCCGCAGACATCGCAACGCTGTCTTGTACTCTGCCGCCGACGTCGTTGCTAGCGCGACCGCGGTAAGTATCCCTCGCACTCCTCATTGTTCTCTCTCTCCCCTTCTAGTATCACTGACAGGGCTCTCTTCTGACCAGGACCCAATTCTTCAGCCTTTCCTTGAAGAGATCGCTGCTACTCACCTCGAGAACCTCGAACGCGGTGCACAAACGACCTTTACTACGGCCCCTTCGACCCCTGCGCATCCTGCGCGACCTGCACGCCTTTGCACGACCCCGCTACGCATGTCCAATTATGATCTTGAGCTGACGGAACACAGTGAGCACTATTCGCCGCTTTCTGGATCCCCGTCCCCGCTACCACACGCGCCATCTCTGCGCCGCAAGCGCCGCATGTCTGTCTTGCGGCAGCGTTCTTCGTGCTCTCTGCGGCGGCGCGTAACAACGTCTGGCACCATCCCCGGCCATCGACGCTCAGAAGCTGCGACCTCGCCTCCTGCATCGCCGCGGCCGAAGTCGCACTCCGTGCGTTTCAGCACACCGCTACCCGTCTCGGACCCAGATCCGATTCCCCTGGGACACCCGCAGCGTCCACTGTACACCGCGATTCGGAAGAACATGTCTCGACCCGCAAGTCCTGCTCCGAGCATCAATCATGTCGATGCCTCCTTCCAGACCACTGTATACGAGCGCGGAACGCGGTCTCTTGATCTGCCTCGATACAACTCTATGGGCCGGTCTTACCTTAGCATGGCGGCGTACACCCGGCCCATCCTGTTCCCTCCTTCGGCGAGCGGATCCTCTGTGAGCGGCGAGACAGAGCTCCGTATGGATCTCGCGCGCAGTCGGTCGATGGACGGCGTCCCGTCAGACTTCACGTTCCATGAGGTGAAACCCGAGGCGTCGGTGAAGGCGAAGATGAAGAACTTTGGCAAGACACTGAAGGGTCTCTTGCGGGGCAAGATCTAAAGCGCGCGCGCTTGTATGCAAGAGCGACCTATAGATCCATGGAGATACTCAGTAGTACGTCCCGAGATCCTGCCGTGACTCTCCTACTGAATTGTTCGGCGGCGTGCCGTACCCAGGGAACCCGACATAGCACCATTCTTCTCGCTGATACCACATGCACATATGCTTCATGTCTCATACCCCATGATTACGACTCCATACGATGCTTTACCGATATATGGTTCACAGTATTATTTTCCTCTTCATGCACCGATTGCAGTCAAAACGCGAAGAGCTCCCCGCAGAAGCACAGGGCCCGGGCTCGCCAACTGTTACTGCAGTGGCTCGACATTGCATGCCAGGCACATGTATGTGAGTCCAGAACCAACCTGCGTGGCAGCACATATGCCACATCCACCCGAAGAGCGGACGCCTGCACTGGGCCTGATGGTAGTCTCACCGTACAAGCGCAAGCGCGTCCTCGGATTATCAATTCGGCGTGCAGCGGCGTTAGCATCAGCATGAACGCTGGGACGGACTCGAATACTTTGTTGCTGACTATTCCCAGTATGCCTTGGGTTACAAGTACGACTGACGAATGTATCCAAAGATTAGCCGTGCAAGAAGAGTATTCGAGCATGGTACAGTAGCGAGCATCGCGCCACTGCATGGTCGAGCTATGCTGCGCCGACCCTCGGACCGCTGGAGGAGTGCATGTCCTCTGTTCCCATCGCTTGACGGGCCTGCTCACTCAAAGAAGTGGCTTAGAACGATCTTTGGTAGTCCCGGGACCAGGGTGGAGCCTCAACGGACTGGCTCTCCTCGCAGCATGGTGAGTACATGGACATTACAGTTGATATACTGCGCTGGTGCGCCTCCCTGCCGCCACTGAACCTTGATTATTGAAAGACTATTCAGTCTGGCTAACGTCAACCTAATGATCAACTCAATGACTCGTCGTCACCTGGAAAGTCACGTACATATTCGCATCGGAGCGTCGATGTGGGATACAGGAAGACGAATTCTTCATACCCACCTCCGCGGAGTGATTAGACAGGCAGGACAAAGCCCACCAACAAGCCCGGACTAGGGAAGACGATGGTGGAACATCATGCACCACGCCGCAGCAACAAACCGCGAGGGCCTGCCAATTGACATCCGAACGTTGTATGTAAGTTGCTGGTCTTGCTGGGAGTAATATGCTTGCACCCGAGGCTAGGCTGAGATAATTCGCGATTATGGCGTCATGGCGTACCGCGTCCATATCGGGATCTTGAAGTACCGGAACTTCTGGGGCGTTGGTGGGTTGACCTCTCGGTCATCCCAGGAAATCTGCCTAATCTGAATATTTGCGCTGACATCTTGAGACTTCCCATCGCTGACGCGATTTGGCACGCACGAGCGTGTTCGGATGGGACGATTGAACCTCGAAAGGTCATACAGTATTTCGGCTGGGTTGATACGTAGCACATGCCACAAAGGACTTGAAAGCTTGACCGCCTGTACTACTAGATCCGGTGCTTTGCGCCTGACCTGATGAGCACTGAGCGGGCAGTGATCTCATCAGATACCACTGCCTCATCGGTCTCTTTCAGCTAGCGTCCTCATGATGCTACTATGCAATGTAAACTTCGCAATTCGAAGGCAGAGTAGACGAACCTGTAGCCCTGTAGCAAGCGAACAGCATGGCTTCAAAAACTTGGACTCTGAAGAGTAGGGCGTTGACCTGATCGGACCGCGGGCGGTAAGACCACGCAATCCATCGAATCTGATGGACGTACCACGGAGTGCCGTAGGCTATTCGTGAAGTCAGAAGCTGCGAACAGCCATGCTTCAGAGCCTATGACGAGACGAAGGTTTTCGTAGCCTCAAAGTTCTGGATCATGGGTTCATGCGGTTCGACGGCCCTGCATCACAAAGCAGGCCTGATTCTTGGCGTCGCGTCGCTCAGCGAACACCTGAAGCGGCGCCCGGAATCAAAGCCAGCGAGAGCCTAGTACGCGGGCAGGAGGACAAAAGCCGATCGTAGGAACTGCTGTCTTACCTCGGATCGAGCAGTCACTAAGGCAATTGAGCGACGGAGGCAGGTGAAGCATCTAGACGAAGGTCGATGGTTCGTGACCACAGATCTGAGCTGCGTGTCTGCATGCACACCTTCTAGCGGATGAGATGCAAATGAGCGGTGGGCGCCGCATGCAAATCCTCGGCTATTTTTCGCTAGCCACATGCTCCCTCTCAACTCCACGGCTACAACGCCGGACCCCCGAGGGGCAGTCAGCCCAGAGAGATGCGCAGAGTCGAGCGACCGGTCAGGGGCGTTGGCCTGATGAACGTTATACATGCGGATCGCTAAAAGTAGTCCTTTACGGCGTACGCGAGAGGCAGACGACAAGCCTGGTAGCGACGAACTTCCGACCTTTCGCGTAATCCGTGAGGACTTTGTTTCCTGAAAAGGACATCCGCACACTTATGATGCAACTGATGGTGAAAGCACGCTGACACGGAAGAGAACCTGGTCCCACTCAGTTTGGTCAGAATCTCGAAGGGTTGAACCATATGACGCGCTTCGCGTCTAGGTAGGAAAATGTATAAAGGAGCGGAGCAAGATCCACAGAGCAGAACAGAGCAGCCTTTCAGCCCAGACAAACTCAGACAACTCTTCACTCGCCCTCTAGACACTATCCGCTATGCAGGTCAAGTCACTTATCGCTGTCGCCAGCATTGTCCTCGCCACCGTGCTCGGTGTCTCCGCAGAGGAGCAAAAGCAGGAGGCAGTGCGTTTGATCCGTGGCATGAATCGTTCTGGGCAGACGAACTTACCTATTCATGGCGAATAGCACGAGACGACGATCTGGGTGCCAAAGGCGACAGTCGTCGAGACGAACACCTACACCGCGACCCGCATTGACCAGATCTGGACGACCACTCCGCCATACGAGTGGGAAACGACGTACCCGATCACCTGGACGGCGGTCGAGACAAAGACAAGCTTCGTGCCTGTGGTCACCACCGTACCGCAGCGCCGCCACGCTCGCGACTTCGAGGCAGCGTAACCAAAAGGTCAGTTCTCATGGTCTCGCGATGTCCTCAAAGGAGCCCATATTGAATTGATTATGCGTTAGAAGCCTACTGTGTTCACGACCGTACCACGACCCTTGACGCACCGTTGTAATCGATAGTTTCTGGCTTTATGTATCAATGAAGAGATTTATACCGCTATAGAACAAACGTACCTGAGCATCGTTACTGTCCTCCACAAGGAGTTGACAGGCAAAATGAGGAACAATCCCTCGAACTCGTATCTAGTAACACGCAAGGGATCCGTCCTTGGTTGAAGTCCAAGCTTTGCAACTATTAGTTAGTCGGTCAACAGCATAACAGTCTGAGTACCAGTGGCTCAAGCAGAGTATGCTCTCGGGAGCTACTGAACAATGCCAGTCATTCAGCACAGAGTTGGTGACAGTCGAATCGTCGGCTAAGTAGGAGAGAGACACGAAGCGCTCGTTTAGCAGGACAGTACTGTATAGCGTCGCGCACGTGATCGCACTCGCGACTTTTTGATCAGTGCGAGTCAGGTCGATGGGAGCTTGCATGCTCCTTCGAGGCTTGCGGCCCTCTCTCTTCAATCGTCCATCATCGTCTCTCTCTTTAGCAAGGATGGCATCAACCAACTCTTGGCCCGCAGCTAAAGTCCGCGAGGAGTTCTTCAACTATTTCAAGTCCAAGGACCACACCTATGTCCCCTCCTCTTCTACGATTCCTTATGAAGATCCCACCCTGCTGTTCGCGAATGCTGGGATGAACCAGGTACGCATATTTGTATGGGAATATCAGATGTATTATGAACAGCCGTGCAGTTCAAATCCATCTTCTTGGGCACGGTTGACCCCCAATCGGAGCTCGCGCGTTTGAAACGTGCCTTCAATAGCCAGAAGTGTATACGCGCTGGTGGCAAACACAATGGTGCGTCTTGAAACGTCGCGTTCTGCAGGATGGTGTCTGATTCCATTTCAAGACTTGGAGGATGTCGGCAAGGATTCCTATCACCACACGTTCTTCGAGATGTTGGGCAACTGGTCGTTCGGCGATTACTTCAAGGTGTGTTGGCCTAGCCCTCATATCCTTGACAGTTGATAATCCTTCACAATCCAGAAAGAGGCGATCGTATATTCATGGGAGCTCCTGACTGAGGTCTACAAGCTTCCCAAGGAGCAGCTCTACGTCACCTACTTCGAGGGTGACCCCAAGGCCGGTCTTGAGCCCGACCTCGAAGCAAGGCAATACTGGCTGGACACCGGCGTACCTGAGGATCACATCATTCCGGGCAATGCTAAGGACAACTTCTGGGGTCTGTACATACGTCAGTGACTTCAAGCCCTACGTGCTGATGTCGTTGCTTGCAGAGATGGGCGCGACCGGTCCTTGCGGTCCTTGCAGGTAAGCACTGAGCTCGAGGTTGGTAACTCCGGTCCTCACTGGGCTTCATTTAGCGAAATCCATTTCGATCGCATTGGTGGCCGCAATGCTTCTCACCTTGTCAACCAGGACGATCCAGATGTTCTGGAGATTTGGAACAACGTCTTTATCCAGTTCAACCGTGAAGAGGATGGCACGCTAAAACCACTCCCCGCGAAGCATGTCGACACTGGCATGGGCTTCGAGCGCCTGGTCTCCGTCGTTCAGAACAAGCGTTCCAACTACGACACGGACGTTTTCCAACCCCTGTTCACCACGATCCAGGAGCTCACCGGCGTTCGGCCATACTCTGGGAAGTTTGGCAATGAGGACGAGAATGGTATCGATACCGCATACCGTGTCATTGCCGATCACGTCCGGACACTCACTTTCGCATTGAGCGATGGTGGCGTGCCAAACAACGTTGGTCGTGGATACGTGCTCCGCCGCATTTTGAGGAGAGGAGCGCGATTCGCGCGGAAGAAGTTGGGCGTTCAAATTGGGTCGTTCTTCTCTTCTCTCGTTCCGGTTGTCGTGGAGCAGATGGTCAGTGAGCACGAACAGTGGATTGCGCCCGAATTATCTCATGAACATCGCACATCCAGGGTTCCGTATTCCCAGAGATCACGCAGAAGACCGCAGAGATCAAGGAGATCCTTGATGAGGAAGAGGAGTCCTTCTCGCGCACGCTTGATCGCGGCGAGAAGCTGTTCGAGCAGTATGCCCAGAAAGCGCTCCAGTCAGGACAGAAGGAGCTTTCCGGCAAGGACGTTTGGCGACTGTACGACACCTATGGCTTCCCTGTCGACCTCACGCGGCTCATGGCCGAGGAGCTCGGCTTGAGCATCAACGAGGCCGAGTTCGAGGCCGCCCAAGCGCACTCCAAAGAGGCAAGCAAAGCGGGTGTCAAGAAGGGCTCGGGTGAGGTCGTCGCACTCGATGTGCATGATATTGCCGCGCTGGAGAAGAATGATGCGGTCCCGAAGACGGACGACTCGTTCAAATTCCGTACGTCCGTCATCGGATTCTGATGCCCTGTATGGGACTGAAAGAGTTACACTTGTGCAGAACAAGGCAACATCACCGCCAAGGTCGTCGCGATCTACTCGAAGAAGGCTTTCCTGCAGTCTACTGAAGAAGTCCCCGAAGACACTTCCTTCGGTCTCATCCTTGACCGCACGAGCTTCTACGCCGAGTCCGGTGGTCAGGAGCACGACACCGGTAGCATCATTATTGATGGTGTCGCCGAGTTCGAGGTGACAAACGTGCAGGTCTTCAACGGCTATGTGCTCCACATCGGTCACATGAAATATGGCAAGCTCAACGTTGGTGACGAGATTGTGTCTTCATATGATGAGGTATGTCAGTCATTGTCAGCCGTTGCGCCTTTCTGCTCATCATTCGAATCTAGCTTCGTCGCTGGCCCCTCCGCAACAACCACACTGCGACGCATATTTTGAACTGGTCTTTGCGTGAGGTGCTGGGTGATCATATCGACCAAAAGGGGTCACTTGTCGCACCGACGAAGCTCCGTTTTGACTTCTCTCATAAGGCGCAAGTCTCCGGGCCTGAGCTCACCAAGATCGAGTCGCTGAGCCAGGACTGGATACGGCGGAATGTGCGTGTATTCGGGAAAGAGCTCCCTCTCCCAGTTGCGCAAAAAATCCACAGTTTGCGTGCCGTCTTCGGCGAGTCATACCCCGACCCTGTGCGTGTGGTGTCTCTCGAGTACGACGTGGAGGAGATCGCGAAGGATCCCCTCAACCACAAGTGGCGCAGCACGAGTATCGAGTTGTGCGGTGGAACGTACGTATGCCCTTCGGTCTCCGCCGTGGCGACCGCAGGCTAAAGCCTGGCTTTGTTAGTCATGTTGCGAAGACTGGCGAGATCAAGGACTTCGTGGTCACGGAAGAGTCCGGTATCGCCAAGGGCATCCGTCGAGTGGTCGCGGTGACCGGCCATGAGGCTGCCGAAGCTCGGCGACTGGGCGAGTCTCTCACTGCGCAACTCAACCGAATTGAAACAATGCCCGATGCAGAGAAGGACGCAGCACTCAAGGCGTACACCGTCGTAAGTCTACATTCTGCTCTGCAGCCTACCTCCGTCAATGTTCCTGATTCCAACAGGCTCTCGGTCAAGCGGACATTGCCTTGCTGAAGAAGAACGAGCTCCGCGATCGTCTCGCTTCTGTCCGGAAGGCGTTCGATAAACATCTGAAGGATAAGGAAGCCGCCGCGAACAAAGCGGTACGTCATTACAATGCAGTTGTGTCTCCAACGTCCTCGCTGATGGATACGCGCAGGCCGTAGATGCATTGCAGCAGTTCTTCAAGGACAAGCCTGATGCACCTGCGTACTTCGCGATCCTGGATGTCAATGCGAACGCGAAGGTCATGCAGGGTGTCGTCCTCCAGGCAAAGAAGCTCAACAGGTCGATCTACATTTTCAGCGCGGATGCAGTCTCTGGCAAGGTCGCACACGTGAATGCTGTCTCCGAAGAGGCAAAGGCCAAGGGACTCGACGGCCGGGAATGGGCTGCTGCTGTTGTCGCGCTTCTCGGCGGCAAGGTTGGTTTCCACAGGCGATGCGCATAGCTTCTTTTTCTGACAAACTCTGTAGGCGGGCGGCAAGCCTGATGGCGCGCAGGGAGTCGGCACAGAGGTCTCGAAGGTGCAGGAAGCCTTTGACGCTGCCCGCAAGTACTTTGAAAGCAAGACTGGGCTCTCTGTCTGATGTCGGCGGGCGGCGTTTCCCTGAAAGCGGTCAGGTATAGGCAGTTCCATACGTAAATATGTACAATATCAGGGCATATAGAATGCGAAGAGATAGAGTGCGCTGTCCCAGTAGCGCATGAGGTTGTGGTCAATACGAAAGTAATACGTACATTTCGGGCAAGGCCGTGATCTCCAGCGGGGAAGATGGCCAGCCTGAGGGTGGATGACCTGGAGGCGGGGCTATTGTAGTCTGCGTGGTCTTCAGTGGATCCCGCTAGATTTTCATCCAAAACAAATGTCAGCTCTAGCTGTGTTGACCAGGGGTTGTTGCATTGGAGGATGATGATCATGCAAAGCTGCCTGGACCCATGGAGAAGTTGGCTTGACGGTCGACTCGAGCGCCTGTCTCGGAACCTCCCGTTGTGTTGCGACCGCCACCACACGTACTGCATGCAGCAATCGAACATCTATCGGTCTTCAACCACCTATCCCGACGATGCAGGTCTAGAACGTCCTCCTGATTGAGCACGTAAAGTGGAGCAGTTCATCCGAGACTGCGTCCCCATGATACTTTCGTATGACTCCACGCGCTTGGCTGGCGTCCTTTGGGCCATTGAATCCTCGCGATGTTACCCATCGATCGACATCGATGCTGTATGGTGTTTACCGAGGTACCCGCCGGAGGGGCTGATGTCGCCAAAAGGATGATACGAGCTTTACGTCTATCTCCAGGTATTCATACAGGGCGAACGGGACGCGATCCGCTGCGTGAGAGTCGCTCATTGGATTTCGAGCGTTCGGTACATCGCTTCCTGGCGATACGCCCAAGGTCTGGAGTCTACTCTTCAAATGAATTCGACGATACGCGAGAGCTGATAAAGGTGCCACAGCAACATGACCGAGGGCTCGTCGTGACCAGCACCTCCGCCGTCTATCTTTCAGGCTGTCCTTGGGATGCCCCTGCCCAACGCACAAAATGGTCCACGCTGTCAAGCAGACGAGGAGACACCTTTGTTGGCGTCTCCGGAAAGGAAGCCTGTGAAAGCAGTGACTCCTCTACCAAAGCTGCAGATCTTCATTCTGCTGCTGATGCAGCTGGCAGAACCGATCACGTCCCAGTGCATCTATCCCTTCATCAACCAGGTTCGTGCAGGCGGTCCGTGTTACCTTTTAATGTTGTCTGATCATGCAATAGCTGGTGAGCGAACTGGATATCACAGGCGGTGACGACAAGAAGGTTGGCTACTACGCTGGGCTGATCGTAGGTCTTCTGCACCGTGTATCATGTCTCTTCTTCTGACGACGCACGATTAGGAATCGCTGTTCTTTGCAACTGAGGCGATGTTCATTATGCACTGGTCTCGCATCTCAGATAGGATCGGTCGCAAACCCGTTCTTCTGACCGGGGTGGGAGGTTTATGCGTCTCCATGATCGCATTCGGGTTGTCCAAAACCTTTATGGGTCTTGTTGTAAGGTCAGCATGACCTCACGTCTTTCTGATAATCCGTACTCACCTGCATTAGCCGCTGTATTGTAGGCATGCTGAATGGCAATATCGGCGTCATCAAAAGTATGATGGCGGGTAAGTTAGGAATGCGACAATAGGACGGCTTACACAAACTGACGCGAAGTATCCTTCAGAACTCACGGACTCTACCAATATGGCACAAGGTTTTGCGTTGATGCCTGTTATGTGGTCAATCGGGGTCACCATTGGGTATGCATACTGTCGCTTTGACACTCAACCCTCCATCGAGGCTGACATGGGATGTCTAGGCCCCTAATGGGAGGCCAGTTAGCGAAACCTCACGACCGATGGCCTGCCTTATTTACTAATTCGTTCTGGGAACATTATCCTTACTTTTTGCCTTGCGCTGCATCAGCGGTGTTCTCTGTCATTATATTGCTGGTGGCGGCTGCTCTTTTGAAAGAGGTGAGAATCCGGTCACATACTCAGTACTATCAGTCTCATGTGCTCTTCATAGACTGTCCCTAGGGCAACCTCTAAGAAATCTGTCAGGTTCGCCGACGCAAGTGGCACTGTCAGCTCTCCCTGCGATACATCCCTCAAAGCCCTTTGCACGAAACCGGTACTCTGGTCTATTGCCAACTACGCCTCACTAGCATTCCTAGAAATTGCGTATCGCGCGATACAACCATTATTCTTCTCCACTCCTATTGAGCTTGGAGGACTTGGTCTTCCACCCTCCACTATTGGCGTTATCCTCGGGGCCTTTGGCATTCTAGACGGGCTTATCCAGGCTCTGTGCTTTGCCAGATTGGTCGGCTGGTTGGGACAAAAGCGCGTCTTCCAGGTGGGGATGTCCATGTTCGTCCCGCTCTTCCTGTTGTTTCCCGTCATCAACATCGTGGCCAAAACAAACGGAACATCAGTGATGATATGGTACCTCATTGCTCTGCAACTTACGCTCTCTGTGATTATGGACATGGCATATGGTGCGTCCTCTTGGCTTTCTTGAAGCTGTAGATTCCCAACAGGCTGACGGGGGCTCTCCAGGGTGTTGCTTTATGTACGTCACAAGCGCTGCGCCGAGTAGACGATCATTGGGGGCCACGAACGGTGTGGCGCAATTTGCAGCTTCCGTCGTGCGTGCCATTGGACCCGCAGGATCGACTTCGTTATTCGCGCTATCCCTCGATCGCAACTGGTTCGGCGGATACGGAGTGTATGCGATCTTCACCTCACTGTCTTGCTTGTCGATGCTGGTTGGGCTGCCACTGCCACGTTACGGATGGGACAGTGATAACCAAGACTGATGACTTGTACGTGATTTTGGACCTCTTGACCATGATTCTTAATTCGCTCACTCTACCGTCGGCAGAATGACTTGTAGACGCCGCCCGTTCGCTTGCGCAGTATCGGCGCAGAATGACCTCATCCATGACTCTTCTTTCTGCTGTGTCGCCATGCTAGTGGTTTCCAGACTGCTGTCGATCAGAGTGCGTTTGCAGGGCGCGAACCCTCCTTACTGCACTCCACATACCTATTTACGTGGAGGAAGTGTTCCAGGGGATGCGTGGTCCCAGATGGTGCTGCGATGTATCATGTGGAGAGGAGCTGCGCCTTTCGCTTGACGAAGTAATGCTCTTCTTTGCGGAGATGACAGAGAAGGTGTGTTTCCATGTGCTCTCGGCTTGTAGCGGCTGGCGGCAGAATTTCGGCAGGCACTTCGGAAGCTGTCTGCCCCATGCACCCGGGCCTTCTTGCCACTTTAGGACCCGTTTTCCCCCATGCCACCCGAGTTGTTCAGGACTCAGGAGAGGATACGAGTCGCCCGAGCTGCTCCCTGACTGGGAGATCGGGACTCACGCACGCGCTCTCTCTCTCCCGCCGGATATAATTAAAATGCGTGTGATTCAGATTGATGCTTATCATTGACACCCGAACTGGTAGATTCTTTATCTTCGTCCGAGCGCCTTGTCCTTGCTTTGGCGATTGTGCACGAAGATGGAGGCGACAGTCCAAGAGCATGCGTTCTACGCCTTGTACTGCCGTTGTAAGCCGTTCAGAAGATTGATTATCCTCCGCTTTGCTTGGAGGCAGGCCATACAGCGCTTGATCATGCAATTATACTCATGATATCCTCTTGTGCATGTTGGCAGTCTTCGAAGTCCAAGTGCTTGGCGATGGCTTGGCAGTCACCCTAGGTCCTTCTCTTTACGAGTATGTATCTCCGATGACCCTGCCAAGTGTCTGGGCGAGCTCTACATGGCAAGTGTAGTGTTATTGGCTCTGAACGTTTGACGGATGAGCGTTCATTCACTCCTGACTTAAGGTACTTAGAACCAGCGACTGCTGAGCTACCCATTCGACGCTCTCCTCCTCTGATCGCCACCACTCAGTATCACGCCGTGCGGCTGCAAGCCGTCCTGTTGGATCCCAACTAGATAGGGGGGCAAGCAACATTGCACCGGCACAGTCCAGCGAGTCTCACAGAGGCCTGGAAGACATACTATGGCGATATGGTGCACAGCACGTTTGCGCTTGTGAGGTGGGTTGTCGGGCAACTACGTCTGCTGAGAATTACGACTTACCACTGACCCTCGAATCTCAAGGAAATTTGACTTGGCAGCAAGCCGCGGTACGTCGCACAGTACCGGTTCACACAACAGTGCTGATGTCGGACGGTTTAGGTTTTCGAGGAGCACAACCGGGTTCATACACAGGAACTCGGAGTTCTTCGGACTATAGATCATCGTTCCATTGCGACACGAAGTTCTCCGGTTCACAGTCTCCCGTGAACTAGCCGCGACGACCGCCCTTTTTGTCAGGGGCAACGTCTAAGTTGCTCGCGGCTTGCTCCGACGCCCACATGCACGCCACGACGCCGCTGTACCCATCGTCGGCACTCCGCGGGTCAACCCGCGATGCTATGTGTCGATTGGATCGTCCCTCAGCTGCCGTACTGTACCCGTTGTGCCAAAGTTCGAGATGTGTCCACCGGGTGCGTGCCTGTGAGCTTCTTCTACCGAGACTTCCACGACAATGGCCTATCCGCTGAATTTACATGATTTATCATTGTAGGGGAATGTCCACTATCCCATACAAGCGTGGACCGACCCCAGTAAACTCTTTCTTTCTTTTGAATCCTTGTTTATTGCCCGGGAGGGCCGAGCCCTATGGTAGGCAGTAATCTGCGGGTGTCTACGGGGTAGCCTGTACGGTGGGGATCGCATGCACGTAAGTAGGGGGGAAGGGGGGTGGTGCGACGGTCGTGCCGTCGCGGTGAATAAAGTTGCTGTAAAGTAGAAACAATGGGTGAGTGGGTGTGCAAATGAGACGGGGGGGGACATAGGTAAGAGATGGGGACATAGGTAAGAGAGAGGGGCCTAAGTAAGAGAAAGGGAGAGGAAAGGTCATCGCCGTGCGCACCGCGCTGGCCCCGATGAGGGCGGGGTACCGGGTTCTAAACCTGTCCGTGCTTTGCGGCAGCGCTTGCGCTGTCGGGCTCAAGCCTCTTGCCACGGAAGGGGTACACACGCCGGGCAGACACCACGACGGTGTCAGAACTCCCCCGGACCCACGCGGAGGTTACGCACACGACGCGCCGGGTTACAACGCGACGGTAGTACAGTCTAATCGAGTGCAGGGGGTAGTAAAAGGGGGGGAGGGGGCTAGGAGGGTGCTGCTCGCGTGCTGCGTGCTGCGTGCTACGTGCGTCACGTTAGACGGTGTCGTCGTCGTCTGGGCAGGGGTCGGGCAGGGCGCCGAAGACCGTGCGGAGTCGCCCGGTTGCGTTGATGTACGCGAAGAGCGGTCGTAGAGCGTCGCGCGAGTTGAGGAGGGTGCGGAGGGTGCGGCCGGAGAAGCCGAGGGTGCGGAAGTGGATAGCCCGGTGGAGGGAATAGGTGGGGCAGGCGAAGAGGTAGGGCGCGACCGTTTCGGGCTCTTGCAAGCAGGTCGGACAAGTTGCATCCGGCGTTCTTCCGAAGCGGTGGAGGTAGCTCTGTAGCGGAACATGATTAGTGCGGAACTGAACAAGGAGGTTGGTGTGCCGTCTGGGAATGCCCTCCAATAGTGCATCGAATTCTTTCGATGGCATGGAGCTGTCGACCTCAGCCATCCGGGTTCCACGCTAGGAGGTACGCCAGCGCTGCGCTGCTCTTTGCTCGAGGTCCGCCTTGAAGGATTGCCGCAGACGCGACGAGCTCTGCGGGAGGGGCTTGCGGAGTGAGCGCGGCAGCTGCTGCACCGAGGACGAGTCTCCCGCCGCCGCCGCTTTCGCTGCCTCGTCCGCCGCCTCATTGCCGGGACATCAGCATGGCCGGGAACCCACCGCAGGGTCAGCCGCAGGTCCGGGCGATCGTGCTTGAGGCTACGGACCGCTGCATGAAAGGTCAGTGAGATAGCGTGCTGGCCCCGTGGTCCGCAGCTCTGACGCCTGAATAGCTGCCATGTTGTCGAGCGCGATCGATGCCCGCTGTGTGCAGTGAGTCTCCCGCCGCAGAAGCTCGACTCCCAGGATTGTGGCCACAATCTCCGCCTCGTAGACAGTGTGGTGAGTAGAGGGCCCCAGATGTAGGCGCAGCACCTTCGGCTGCGCCTGCCCAGGTGCGTAGAGCAACGCCGCAGCGCCGACTAAGGCTCCAACCAATTAGTGTACTTACTGAGTATAATCGGTTAGTAGCTTGTACTGATTATGATTACTTTACGAGCATCTATCTACACTTACCAATCAATTAGTAATGAGTATCTAGTCAGTTGATGCCAGTATGGACTCGATCTGGTAACTTGCAGGCATGCGCGACTCCATGTCGTGGGTTGACGGCCCTCCGTCAGCGACAACCATCATGTCTGGCTTTGTCTCGGGCATCAGGGCGCACGACCTGGTTTACTATGACTATTTAGTCCTTGTACAAGCACTTTGGGCCATGCATCAGAGAGGTCGGTAGGAAACAACACTTACTTGGTAGCCAGCCTGGCCTACCTGATACCGGCAGACACACCTGCTGTATCCCTTGCATGGTCGTGTCTCTATTGAGCCCCGTAGGTTTGCACTATGAATACGAGGCCTCCTCGCAGTCTCTGTTCCAGTTCTGCCCTCGCTCGTGCACCCCCTTCTTGTGTTAGGACCGTGCTGGCGCAGGTCCGGGATACGGAGTTCCGGAGCGTGGAAAGTCGGAGTACAGAGTCCCGGATGGAAGCGCAGCACAAAGAGGACTTCGGCGAAGCTATTAGCAACGCACCTGAGAACCTCCTGAGGTGTCCTCAATTTACTGGAGTTACCGGAGTACGGAGTTGTTGGAGTTAGGGGAGGAAGGCTCGGAGTACGGAGGGTTAGGTCCGGAGTTTCGACAGCTAAGTCCGGAGTTACAGGAGATAAGTCCGGAGTTACAGGGAATAGGTCCGGAGTTAAGTCCGGAATTATGGGAGATAAGTCCGGAGTTAGGTCCGGAATTAGGAGGGATAAGTCCGGAGTTCAGACAAGCAGGTCGGGGTTACGGAGGACTACGTCCGGAGTTCGGACAAGTGGATAAGGAGTGCAGGAGTTACAGGTGACAGAGGACAGTGTCGAGTAACGAGGTATCGAACTGAGTAGCTACCGTATTCCAGCTGAGTATAAATAGTAAGTAGGCTTATTGTTAAGGAGACAATAAGGAGTCCAAAAGGGGATAACGGAAGGCTACAGAGGTGGTCAAGACAATAGGCTTATTGTTAGTGCAGCAATCACGAACGAATGGTGCAATCTGGAATATGAAATGTACAAGTCCAAAAATGCGGAGCTAGAGGTCCGGAGTTGGCAAGTCCGGACCATGGAAAACCGGAGTTCCGGAGCTAAATAAGTCCGGACCGGAGTTAATGGGTTAAAAGCGGAAAATGCGGAGTTAATTCTGGAAAATGCGGAGTTGA
>CCBP010000228.1:10467-20584 GCA_000765035.1 Trametes cinnabarina | reverse complement strand
AGAGTGAGAAACCGATGCAGAGGGAGAATGATAATTATCAAAGTCAGGCACAGTAGAAAATCCTGGTGAATGGGAACGGGAACGAGAGGACCTGGGAGAGACTGAGAACATGGTACACTAATTTACAATGTGGAGCGGTAAGGTAGATGGATGTCGTGGCAAGGGTTTGTGCGACGGCGGACAGAGAGCATAGTAACACTGTCACTATATTTGCCACTGAACGCAAAGGCCGTTCGGTCACTCCTTCTGCCTACTCTGACTCTGCACGCTTCACGTATGGACAAACTCTCTCTGGTTAGGGATGCCCTGCTTCATGGCCATGATCTTCCTGAAGATATGCCTGTTGGAGCTCGAGAGTTCATCACGCACACACTCCAGGATATCGAAACAATGGATTTGCCCGACGAAAGGTATGTGATTTGACCTCTCTGCATTATAACTGCTGGTTTGAACCTATCCTCACAGTCAAGATTATGGCCCATACAACAGGCGCCATCTTTTATCAGCTTTTGAGATAGCTCCTCAAGACCTCCTACTGGAGGGTGACGAGGACTCCATTATCCAGAAACTCCTCCGCCTCGCCACAGTCTCTGCATACGTCGCATGCAGATTGAGCGAACAGCCATCCAATGCAGACGGTTTTACTGTGCTTGAGGGTCTGAAGGATATCCGGGCCTCCCTGCAAGACATTGAGCTTGCTGCTATAGCACCGCCCACTGCGGCGAAGGTGGCCAGGATACTCAAGCGCACACGCTCTTCCAGGTGCGTCTGTTTCCTGACGTTGCTCACACACTGCACTCACGTTTGTGCATTTGATGCGCAGATCTTCATCTCCTTCTCAGGAACTGTTGAATACCCATCCTCCCGTGCACAAGTTGCCTAGAAAAGTTCGAGCGGCTCCCGCTCTGCCTACCCCTGCTCCACCCAAGCGAACGGTCGAGCCGTCTCCTGCGGCCCTTCCTCCCAAGCGAACGGTCCAGCCGTCTCCTGCAGCCCTACCTTCGGCCTTTGGCAGCAAATTATTCACGATATGGTCCGGAGGGTCGACACGCTATGCAGCTCCATGCTCTCCTCAACCATCTCTGGCCGCACCGAGCACCTCAGGAGCATTGAACACAGGACGCGAGCGCCCTTGTGAGTGATCTTCTCTTGCCATCTTGCCTCTCTCGTCTCTCGCCCCTCTTGTCTTGCCATCTTGCCTCTCTCGCCTCTCGCCGTCTCATCTTGCCCTCTCGCCGTCTCATCTTGCCCTCCGGTTGTCTCATCTCGCCCCCCAGACACGTCCGAGTCTCATCTCGCCCCCTAGACACTCTCGCTGTCTCACCACTCTTGTCTCGTCCTCTGATTGCATCTGGCCTGCGTCGCGTAATGGCCCTGTAAATAGTATTTTAGATAGCATATATATGTGCTGGTACCGACACGGCCGCTGTCTACCTGCCCTCTGCACCCGTGTCTCCTTCTGGATCATCTGCGTCATCTAAGAGATCCTCTCGGCCAATCCAAGAATTATCGATAGACAGTTTTTCAACCACAAAGTAGCGGTTGGAGTGAATGGTCCCGGAGTGCACGTGGGCAGCCTCAGTGCAACGAGGCGGCAGTGGTACCATGCCCACCACCCCTATGATTTTCGCGACGTCAACTACCTCCCGCGATGTCTCCTCTTGGCTCTGGCAGACCATTAAAACGCCATGAGTGGCTGTCAGAATGTCTCGGTCTGGTTCCGTGAATTTTGACAACATCACGAGGGTTTTGATCTCGCCTTCTTCGAGCTCCAATCGGAAGAAATAGCGGACTTCTGCGAAGTTACCATCACGGAGCTTTTGTAGTAACAGCATCAGTTTCAGTCCAGCGACATCAAAGTGTTCTTCCCACCTTCACCATACGGGCGCGACGCACATGCTGGTCCCCTTGTTCTCGCTCATTCTCCTTCCATGCACAGCGTGCAACCTGGCCGTTTGGGAGCCGTAAGCGTGCCCACTTCCAGACAGCCGGTTTCCACCCCGGTAGATTCACACCAGATGTCGCCAGAAACCTTGTCAAAGCCTGCCCTTCGAGACCGCTCACCGTTCGTGCTGCCCGATCGCGTGCACGCAAGAGGATGTAGTCATTGCCGAGTGGTACTGCACCTGGCGGGAGCACATCCCCGGGTGGGACAAAGGATGGAAACATTGCTTGCAGCACATTGGAGTGCGCTCGCCGCGCTGCGCGTTGCGCGAGGTTGGCATACGGCTCCTTATCGGAGCCGATTTCCCGTGTGATATTCCCTATGTAATTCTCAATTGTCCACTGGGAGTGCAGAGATCCAGGCCCTAGACGTTTTTGCTCGGGGATGAGGTGAACGAGCGCGTGAATGCTCTGGCGGACGAAATGGAGCCGGTCAGCACGCCGTTGATAGTACTTCTCCTCGTACTCGCGCACGAACTCAAGGAGATGTTGGTGTGCGCGCTGACGCTCGTCTGTGGGAATAACAAGCAGCAGAGCGGTGCGAACCCCAGAGACGAGCTTGCAGAAGTGTTGGTGATAAGCAGGACTCCAGACCGACCAGAGCAAGCCCGGCAGAAGGCCAAAGAGGTAGTATTGGAACTCCCAAGCCTTGTAACCACTGTGAATCTTTTCGGCAGGATTCCGAGGGAAGCGGCCGAAGGACGCCGGTAGACAGGTAGCTGCCTGAGCGACAAGATCACCATGTGCCTGCCAAGCCTCATCAGAGCGCAGACAAGCCCAGTCCCAGGTCTCGACATCATCTGTTCGGTCACATCGGAAAGTACCGCGCAGGAGGGGCACAAAGAGGTCACCTAGGTTGAGTGAGATATGGTGCATGATGTCGCCAGGGAAGCACCGAGGAATCCCAAAGTTCAGAGGAAGTCCACTGAATATGCTTGGTTCGGAGATGCCAGTCTCGAGACGCCTGCGGTCATAGTCCGCGTGAGTTGTCGAGCGGAGTACATGCGCGAGATTCTCATTGTAACGGCCTTCCACGGACTGAGACCATGTCAGGCCGGGTACCGTCTGGAGAATTGTCTCAAATGAGACGTCGGGATGATCACATCCTCGCTCGTAATAGTTCAGCGGCTTGAGCATTGCTGGATAGTAGTGCGAACCACGAGGTTTCCGACGCCCTCGGAGCAGGCAGTATAAGCGGCACCCTTGTGCACCGCTATGGCCAACGAGCCCGTTGATTCCGGACATACCAGGGCCATCCGCTGTTGCAAGGATGATGATCGGCTTGGATGTAAACAGCCGCTGCGCGAAAGCGTCCCAGATCGTAAGGCCTTCGTGCTGAAGCGCAGCAATGTGATACAAGCCTGGGAAGATGAAGGACTCGATGTTCTTGGGCTTTTCTGGCCCTGGAATGACTGCCCCCGGCAGCACGTAACGTTTCTTGTAGCGCTTATCAGGGCCAAGTTCAAAGATCACCCAGATATAGACCCAGCAATCAGACATTTTCGACTCGTAGAGTTGCGCACCGTCGATAGAGAACAGCAGAAGCATGTCGTCTGTGCTAATCAAGTCATTCTGTACAGCCTCAAGATAATCAGTACCCCAGCAATAGTCCTTCAAGTCTCCAAGAGGTTGCCCAGTGTTCAGCAGCTCGAGAAGTTCTTCTGTGACCCTAGCACGCCAGCCCAGGTCCTCGGCAGACTCCCGAGACAGATACATATGTTGTACCTGTGGTCCGAAGAGCAATGTCGAGAACGTGCGACGCGCGAGCCGCTTCTTGCCCTGGGTCTTGTAGCGAGGTTCATTTGTCGGACAAAACGGGCAAGAGTCGAGATCAGCGTATGGCCCTGTGTAGGCGAGACAGCTGCGGATGCACATGTCTGTTTCGAGCGGCACGACACCTGTGATCTGCGCGACGACGCGCTGCATGCGCTCGTACGTGGGCACCTCAGCTGTGGGCGAGTACTCGTTGATCGCGTCCCGGTTCGCGCGATAGCTCTCCTCCGAGTGCCCGTTAGCCAGATATGTGCGCAGCCAGAGGCGCAATTGAGTGTCTTCAACAATGTCTGGTAATGTGCGGGGCGGATTTCGGAGACGCGCGATCTCCTCCGGATCCATCCCGGACTTCTCTAGCGTAGCCTCTTGAAGAAGCGAGATGAATGTTTGCTGATTCTTCAGGTCTTCACGACGCGCTTGTGGTGGTGCCGCATCAGCTGTGCCAACTCGCGGCTCCTCTTCATGTATGGTTGCAAGGTCTTGCGCACAATCGTCCTGCTCGGGGCTGCTATCACGTACACCGCGCGGCGATGATTGCGCGCAGTCGACGGCATCTACGAGTGTCGGCGCGACAGGTTCATGAGGAGCCTGAGATAGATGTTATTTATGATATCGCTCTGAAGATCAAACGAGACACGTACATGCGGATCTTCGCTGGGTGGTTGTATGCGCTGTCGCTTGCGGAGAACCTGTTCCTGTCCACCGTTGCCGGCGCCAGGAGCCTGTCGATTCGGACCTGTGTTACCGCGTCGCAGCGCAGCATCGAGGTCGCGTCCCAAGGCGTTTTCAAGGGTGTTGTGCCTATGGCGCGCATGGGCGTGATACGTGCTCTTTGATACGGCTTGTAGAATACCGCCGCAATATCTCTGACAGTCGCAGTTCCAGCCGCTGCTACCTGTTGCAATGGTATTGGGTCTCTTGCGTGAAGAGGACACCGACGGGGGAGACATGGGACAAAAGACGAGGAGGAAAATCAGTGTATATTGTGTGCCCTATCTACTACAGGCAATCCTGCGAAGGGGGAATCAGACGTCCGATCGCGATGTCCAAATTGTCCCAGCGCGTCCGAGTCGAGGGGAGAAGAGCAATGACGCGCCAGGAATGGACAGGCCAGGCAAGACATCGAGGAAAGTCGCGTCCGAGATGGACGTTTTGGACGAGCTAATAGACGCCCGAGCCCAAAACGGCCGAAATCGCCTGATGCCACCGACGAGCGCACGCGTGCGCCGAATCCAATCCGGGGGGGTTCTCACTGGGGTTCAACTTTTGGTTTGTATACTGATCGCCTCGAGCCAGGATTTGTACGGTTGGCCTCTTTCCCAGATCGCATGCTCCTGGTGTGCTGTTCTCACCATGCAACGGTCAGAACGGCCCCCCATACATAATTGAAACAGCGGAACAGAAAGGGGTGGTTGATATCGCACATATTGACCCAGACTCGGAGATTGGTTGGGGAACGGCCTCTGGCAGTATCAACAGCGACAACGATCCCTCGTGGCACTTTCACAAGTTCCTTCTATTACATACGGGGACAGTCCAACTGCCGACGTCGGCCTGCCGGTGAGGAGCATCTACGGACGCATCCACCTCGCTTGCAAGAGCTTTCCGTCCATGCTCTGCCGTCCGTATCGTAGACGTCAACGGAAACATTCAGGCGTCCAAGATCAAAGGATGTTTGTCATACCGCCAGATGTGTGAGATGCTCGCGAACTCCGCCAGACTGGGTTGCTCGAGCGCAGCTGCGCATTCGGACTACGCCAGGGAAGCAAGAATTATCCGAGTCCACACTCGCGTTAGACGGACAACCGTGTTCGGCGATTCATGATCGACGGTCGGATGCGGGGCGTGAGGTCCTGAGTGGAGGATATTCGACGATCGCACATGTATTTGAGGTATTTGAGGTCTGAGGGCGTCTGGAATCTCCGTCTGGGGAAGGCAGTCAGCTGCGGTAACATCCACAAAGACTCTCGAGAGCCTCACGCACAAGTCCCGTTGTCGTGCATGCCAAACGCCGAAACGTTCAGATGGACCAGAGTAACATGAAGACCTGAAGACCGCCAGTGAGACAAGGGCGAGAGCGAGAGCGGGAGCGCGTCCCCGACTCGGAATGAGGAATCGGGCGCCGGACGGTGGGCGTCGATATGATCAGCGAATTAATGCAAGGAAATGGCAGCGATTCTCCGGAGGACAGTCTCCGACAATATGATATGTGTAGATAAGATCTACTTAGTAGAGGTTTCGGAGTGAGTACTACGTGTAGCTCCTTCGAATGCTGATAAGAGCCGACCTCGGGAGACTCGAGTCGGGAAAACGGTCCGCGAATTAACAGGACGAACGTCGACTCGGATGGTGACTCGTCCTTGGTGATAGACTGTAGCAGTACGTACGTGTACAAGCGGCAGAACTTGCGCTCGGCGTCGCTCAGATTTGGTCACTGTGAATGGTACATACCTCGTATGGCGTTCACCGCGTTATGAAGGGTACATAGCCTGATTGAGCGTGTGCGACGCCAGCATCTGATACCGTGTGTATATATTCGAGCAAATAAATCGTATGTTTCGGGGCTCGGGGAGCTGGCCTGAGGAGCGGTGATGAAAGGTGCGGCTCGTGAAAGGTGATGTACGGCAGAACTATCAGCTTGGTCCTGAGCCGCAGGTCACTGGCAGCTTCGTTACCGTTCAAGCGGTCAGCTAAGATGTATGTACCTTGTGCCATCGTTGCTTGGGGAAGTTTATTCGGTGTTCTACGTCACGCCGGGAAGCCTCGATTCGACATACACCTAACGGCCCTCCGAGTGTGCCCAAACTCATCGCAGCGTGCCACTTTCACATGCATCGAGCACATCCACGTCCAACGAAACGCCGTCCTCGTTCTCGAATTCAGACAAGTTGGCCTTCCACCGACGCACCACCTCCTCCTCCGAGTCGTCCGGGTCCGAATCACTCAGCGAGCGCCGCGACCACCTCGTCATGTACGAGCTCCAGAATTGTATCCGTATGCGAACAGAGAGACGCTTGAAGCGGGGGTAGCGCGCCTTGTCAAGAAGCGCGCGAGCCAGGAGAACACCAAGTTCCGGGGTAAGGAACACTTCCTGTCCGCGGTCGGGCAACCACAACTCCAGCTGTTCGATGGCCGGCCAAGGCACTTCGGGTTGTCGCCGGCAGAGCGCAGCACACAACACTCGTATAAAGTCGTCTGATGGCGTAGCAGTCTCGCCGGTCATACAATCCGGTAGCTCGTATTTGAGGCGAAGGAATTGCAAGGAGCGACATGTTGCCAAGACGTCCATTACGAACGCATGGTCATTGGCTGTGTGATTGTGACAAATACACAAGAGATCTTTGAGACAGGTTTTACTCGGAATAAGGACATAGACTGAGACGTACGATATCGTCCTGCCTCGCTTTGGACCTCCGAGGTCGAGTTTCGTGCTCGTGTCATTGGAGTGGAGCGATCTGCGAGGGACATGCTGATCGACCGCAGGGACGGACCAGCGGCTCGAATAACAGGGACCCAGAAAATCGCCTCTGCCGATCCTCCGAAGGAGAGCTCTATGTTGCGGAGCTCCCTGACAGTTTCCCGGTAGTCGTTCACCAGCCTCTCCGCCAGTTTGTCGTGTCCCCACGATCCGTCCTTGATGACCAGCGTGCGCAAAACGGGAAGCAGCGTTCCTAGGGGAAGGGGCTGTCGTGGCAGATTCTCTGGAGATGGCAAGGCAAGGAGCGATCGGAAGGCATACCAGTCCGACACGTTTTCACAGTGTAGTCTGAGACGCGGGAGAGAGACGAGGATAGACAAGAGCTCGTCCGCGCCGCGGTACCGCATCGCGTACAGCCTCAGCGTATGCAGTTGTGAGAGCATATGGAAGGGGAGTGACTCCCGGACGAGGTGGATGTTAGGGCTTCCGGCATGTGAACGTGGGGTGTGAGCCAAGTCCGATATCTCGAGGGTTTTGACAAGGGCGCCCATTCGAGGATCGATGCTGAGGGTCCTGGACAGCAGCCGTAACTCGCCCATAGCTTCGCCCTTGAAGGTAATATGTCTGTACAGCGTCGCACGAGCGCATTCCGGGAAGGGGCCGTTGACGACTGCACATTGTCTGAGTGTGTAGAGGTCATCCGCCAAACAGTCGACGACTTGCTGGATAATCTCGAGAGGGAGAGCCACGACACTGTGTGACATACTCTCACCCGGCGACATCAAACCGGTTCCTGCAGGAGAGAGTGAAGAGTCCATGGCGAATCCGGGTCGACGTACAGGATGTGCAGCGCTCGATGGTAACTTACTGTAAATCGTGCTCAAGGCGCGTGGTGAGTGGCAGTGGCACGGCAACGCTCAATGACAGAGTCAGGCAGATAACTGCAGAGCGCCTGTGTCATTATGGTTAACTCCGGGCGACCGCGATGTGCAACCTAACGCTTCTCGCTCTCCGTCCCTTCCGTCGCAACAGGAAAATCAACCTGGCCAACTCCCGAATCGCCATCCCGCCTAACAGACACCGTCCTCCCCAAAGCGCGCAAGAACGACGTCGGCAGAGGCCCATCCGCGTACAGACGCATGCACACGTTCTCCTCCAGTTCACCAGCGGGGTCACGGCACGGCACTACCGGGCCTACGCACAAAGCCAGAGGATCGTCAGCAACGACCAAGAAGCAGAACCCAAAAACAACCGTACCACAAGTGTCGTACTTCCCTTGCTCACAAGCCGGCATCAGCTCCCGAGGAGCGTTGGAATGTTGCCCCACGGCCGCGATCCATGGGATCGCGCTCAGCTCCATCCGCTCGAACCCCTCGACGTCCCACATGACCGACCCCAGGGCCTCCAGATGCGCCGGGAGATATGTCCAGGTGCGCGGCGGATGTATCGGACCATGGAAGCTCGCTTTCCTTGGGAGGGTAAGCGAGGGTGCGCGAGTGATAGAAACGCGGAGCGTGAGGGTCGTCGACCACGGCGGCTCATCATGCACCGGATCGTTTCCATCCGAGCTCTTGTGGGAGGCTGCATCGCGCTTGCTGACGGTCTTCGCCTTCTTCGTAGTCTTCTTGCTGCCCGTGGCGGCACCCTTCTCCGTCGTCTGGACAGCAGCCTTCGCAGCGTTCGTAGACGTGTCCTTGGTCTTACCAGGCTTCTTGCTTGTCGTTTTCCGCTTCGTCATCGTGCTCGGGGCTACATCAGCTTCGAGCTTGACTTCGGGAGGGTCTTCCGTCTTTAGCTGCTTTGCTCCCTTCGCCCTAGTCGCCCGCTTCTTCTTCGGCGGGGCTGTTTGGTGTCACCGCGAGTGAGCTAGAGCGGGGATGACAGCGCGGGCGATCTCTACGGACCTGCTTGTCCCGTTTCTTCAAGGTGTAGCGACGACACCTCTTGCTTGACTGCGACTACCGCTGACTGCTTGCCCTTACCCTTGTTCTTCGCCGGTGCTTTGGCGGACGCCTTCTGGGTGCTTCGCTTTTTGATTCGCTCGTTCCGAGTAACCACTACTTCAACAGGCTCAGCCTTGACCGCTGGACCCGCCCTCCTTCGAGCCAAAACGACAACGAGCGGCTCTGCACGCAGCGCATTGATGCACGTCAGCCCACGGAAGTCAATAATCGCACTTGAACGGAGGCGAGCAAACTCACCATCGTCCTCGTCATCGCCCAACACCAGCACCTCGCCTGTCTTCCACGGCACCACATGTTCCTCCTGCTCAACCTTGACCGAGCAACTACTGAACCCTGGGTTCGCGATGGCATTGGCAGCTGCTAGGCTTGCCCTTGAAATCTTGCTCTTCTTAACATTCTGCACGTCCGCTCGCGTATTTGCGCTCAGCTCTGTCGTTGAAAGCGAAACAGCCTTTGCTGGACCCCCATACCCGTCGATTACATTTGAAATGACCTGTACCACGCCGTCTGCCTGAGCATCCCCTGCGGGCCGCACAGGCCTACATGGCTCTGGAGTGCACGGCCTACTACCGCCACCAGGCGGACCAGGCGGCGTGCGCGCACGCGGCGGGATCGGCAACGACAGCGGTATTTCCTGACCGTACTCGTTAGCTCTAGTGGCGAACGAACCCAGGCCGTCGTCGCGTGCCAGCAGGATGGGCCGCGTTCGAGGAGTAACAATTATCGCATCGGAGCAACGCCTCACCAGTCTCGCAGGGTGAGGAATATTCTGCTGACTACCAGGGGCATTCCCTCCAAGCGGCGTGCGCAGGCGAGGAGGCACGTCCGCCAGCGCCGCGTCTGCGTCAGTGTCAGAGGCCGGACGAGGTGGCTTGGCCGGCTGAGGTGTTCCCGGCTTACTGCCGGCGTTAGGGCCGGAATTAGGAGGGGTGCGAGTGCGTGGAGGTATGTCTGCGGGAGGGGGTGAGAATTGAGGAGACCCGAAAATTCGGGAGACGCTTTCGCTGAGAGGTTCGGG
>CCBP010000227.1:1155-17088 GCA_000765035.1 Trametes cinnabarina | reverse complement strand
TATGAATGCGTCCCACGAGTCTGGTAGTGAGGTCAGAATGGTCATTGCGAAATCAGAAGCGGGGAGGACCTGACCGAGTGTGTGGAGCTTGGATCGGTACGTACGCATCTGGCGGAGATGCTCCTCCACGTCTCCGGTCTCCGGGCACTGTGCGCGGAACAGCCTACGGCGTGCCATGACGATGCCCATGGGTCCGGTAGGCTGGAAAGTGTCGGCGAGCGTGTCCCATGCCTCTTTGGCGGTCGTCGCGTCCTGTGCGTATACGAGGACATCTTTCGCGAGCCGGAGCCTAATGGCGCGGAGGGCCTTGGCATCCTTTTTCTTCCAATCGGCTCTGAGGGCTTCACTTGTGGGCATAGTTGTCTGGTTGCCTGAGACATGGTCCCACACGTCAAGCTCAGCAAGTATATCTGTTATTTGAATGCGCCAGGTGACATAGTTGTCACCGTTGAGGGGCTCGATACGATAGTTTGAACCAGTGTGAGTGTCGTCGGACATGATGCTGTATTGGGAAAGAAGCGGGATCGAGATCTAGATCGAGATGCGAGATGGGGGTACGGTGTAATTACGGAAACGGCGGAAACAGCAGTATTCGAAAAAACGGGGTCGCGAGAACGGTACGGGGTCAGAGCTCTAAGCAGGGCTCATAACCTGTCGAGAGTCGAGCGAGAACAATACGAGAGTGGTGAACGCGGATGGCGGACTCGACGCGCACCCGCATGTATTTATACTGTAGCTACATACACGTCAGGATAATTCTAGAGTACCTAAAGGAGTAAGCTGGAAATTCCGGGTGCGCCTTGGTCAGCGCGCCCCATTACCCAAGTCGGTAGTACCGACGCGCCGGAGGCTATTGGTGAGCCCGGCGGCGTCTCCTGCCTTCCGACACAAGGCCTGGGAGTTTCTCCTGTATGTCTACGGGCTTTTTCCGGCATTCCTCCGTGGTGTCCAATCGCTTCAATACTACCAGCATCTCTGCAAGCTTGTCTTGGGTGTCCGTATTGTTCTGCAGCACGTGATCCCTGCAGGGCAACTTAGCCAAGCTTTCCGTTACCTCCTTGAGTTTGCTGAGGAATACGAGTGACTCTACTATGCACAGCGCGCAGACCAACTTCACTTTGTGTGTCAGAGCATCCATGCTACGATTCATCTTGCCACAGAGGTCGTCTGCCTAGGACCAGGTTCACTCTACTCGCAATGGACACTCGAGAATTACATAGGCAATATCACGCGTGAGATCAAACAGCACGTCACCCCGTATGCGAACATCTCTGAACGCACACTGTGTCGCTGCCACGTCAATGCGACCATCGCAATGTTTCCAAGCTTGGCACTGCCAGAGACGTCCTCGACTGTCTCGCCTGCTGACCTCCGTGACGGATATACTCTGCTCCATCTGAAGGACCGCACATCCACCGCAATCTCTGATCTTTCGGAAGATCTGGCACTACGCACGTATCTTCAGGCAAACGCTGGTGTGGAAATCAATGCCCCCATGCTACGTGTGACACGTTGGGGGTGCCTGATGATCCCGACTGGGCAGATTGCTCGCACAGCATGGAAGGAAGTCACTTTGGAGCAGCGTGGCAAGCGATCCCGCCGCTCGAGGATGGTGAAGGTACATCTTGCTAGCTATGATACAAATGCAGTGGTTGATACATGATACAGTTGCGAGATGGTCGTCTCGCAGAGGTCTGTTATTTCTTTGTTGGGTCTGTACTCAATGAGATATTCAGCCTCGCGATGATCTCGCTTTTCTCCGCACCAGATCAACACATTCTCTGTGAAAGCCTGAGTGTCGTCTGCGCCTGCTCGTACCAGGGGACATTATCTCGTGAGGTCATCAATGCGAAGGATGTAGTGGCAGTGGTCACCATGGTGCCCCTGCCAGTGACTCAGGAAGAAGAACTTGAACAGAGCCGAGATGCTGCTGACAGGCATGCCAAGCGGTTCTTCCTGGTAGAGAAGCCTGGACTGGAGATCGCATACCTGAGCGGAAGCATCGAGAGCGATGAGCCAGATGTGGCGGACGTGTAATACATTTGATCTCGTTAATGTATACATGCGGATACCATACATGCAATCAAAATAATCTCTTGCGCTTCTCCCCTTGTGAATTGCCCTCTGCAAACTCCTCGGAACCATTCCCTCCCAGTGACTGATGCGCCGCCTCAGATGTGCCGCTTGCCTTCTTCCTCATTTGCTTCCTCGCTGCGGGCTGCACATCCAGAGCTGTGGTCCCCGTGGTGCCGTGAAGAGGATAGAGGACTGGGCCTTTGAAACCCGAGGGAGCGGAAAGGGGGGAGGGCAGGCGAGGGGGCATCAAAAGGTGATTTGGACCTGCAGGTGCCTGACTGTAACTAGGGCATGCAGGAACACGCTGGCTGAGAGCTTTTGCAACCAGGGTTTTCAGGGCCTGTGTGAGCGGTGCCTTGAGCGCGCTCTCCAGGGGACCAATCAGAGTGCTCTGAAGGTCCACGGTAATGCGAGGAGCCAGCGTCTGGACAAGGGAATCAAAAAGGCGCGTTTCTAGAGAGTGTTTCAGACACTGAGCAATAGAGGCCTCCAGTTTAGGTGCTAAAGCTTCTTCGAGATCAGCGGTGATGAGCTCTCTTAGATGCTCAGCAAAAGAGTCGTGGAGGTGCGCAGCATGTGAGGTATGGAGTGTGCCAGACATAGCGGAGTCACCAGGGGGACAAGTCTCAATGCCACCTAGATGTTCCAAGAGCGTTGCAAATGATGCGCGCATGTCGGCACACAGGCAATTGACCCTCAAAGGGCTGACCTGGCCACCCTGCTGCTCTAGCTCCCAAGCGATATGTGAAGCGAGCTTTGCATGGTCAATGAGCGCGTTGATTATGGGAGTCGCCTGAGAGCAAGAGTGTCCCTGTTTTGTGCCGATATCGTATGGATATAAGAGGAAGTCAGAATGCTTGAATTGCGAGTCGAGGGCTCTACAAATTGAGATGGTATTTGTCAATTATGGGGTCAAATACAATTTAGCGTACTGTGACTGTGTCTTCTCATGCTCGCTGTACTCAGGATGCTCCATATTGGCATGTAGGCTACAGAATGTGTGCGCAGCGATGACCGTCTTTAGGAGGAGGTGAGTATAGCTGCCCAAAAAGGATGCACCACTGTGTCGGGCAAGCATTCTCACCACGTGATCGCCTCACGTCCATCACGTCCTTCATGCTTTCCTGTGTCTTCAACGTCTCTGCACCCACCATTATGCCAGAAAAAACCTCAACAATATGCTGCCTCATTTCTTCCAGTTCCCGATGTCTCTGACCCCCATTATAACTCAAGTTTCCAACAGTAATTCTAGTGTAAACTCCTCTGTTGCGGTATCCCCTATCACACCAGTGATTCCCTCCATGGACTCTGCAACGATTCCCAACAACCATAGCAGCTCTATAGACCATTATGATACCCAGACTGTCGCAAACACTCTGGAGGCCTCCATGAGGCTCTCTAGCCCGCACACATCGCGATCAAGCATGTCCGAAGAACATCCAACTCAATGGCCACTGCCACCTTCTTCTGGTTCGCTGATGGGCCCACTTATTCAACATCCCTTCTCCCCCTATCCATCTATGCTACAGGCCACTGCTTTCCCGGTACGTATCTGATAGATCTTTCTGTCACAACTGTACTAATTTCAAGAAGATGTCTGCCATTTCAAAAGGGCTGATCCTAGGTGGAGGTGCAGCCAGTTTGTCGGGACCTGGAGGCACAGCTTACCCAAATCATGCTTTCCCGCCACCGCTCACACCGATTTCATCGCTGCCTTTGTAGGAAATTACCAAAACTGTGGGTTTGTCACGGACTGATATTTTTTGATAGGTCGCAATTCCTGGGGTAAGTGGACTTACTATATGTGCATTCATATGTCTTCCAGACCTCGGCATAGCAGTATCTCACACAGTCTTTGACACAGTGTTGCTTCTGTAGGCCAGTTGGCTGCACCGGCCCCAAGGGGCGTCATAACAGGTATCACAATCGCTCACCTCATTCATGCCCAGAGCATACGCTTATCTCTCGGCACCCACAGGTCCCGGATCCTTGGACACAGATACAGCATCACGATGGACACACCCGCAGCTCTCTGCAGGTGTGTACGAAGACATCCCTCGTCATTATGAGGATTATCCCAATGTGCGTGACTACTGGCTCTGTAGTGAGATCAGCGCCCAGCTGAATATCTGCAGGTTCAATGGTGGTATAAGCAGGACTGGTGTGCTTCCAAAAACAGCCGTATCAAGGATTTTGGTCGACTAGTCCAGCGCGGAGGTACGCATGCAGCGCAGGGGGAAAATGTTAGATATGACTACATCCAAGATGCCCATGGCAACACTATGGACGGTCACCGTACTGCTCACATTCGCGAACACTTCCGCGACTTTTGTGTGTACTTGCACGACAGACCAGGTGGCACACTGGAGACCCATGGCACAGGTTCTGAGATCAAGCTTCAGTGCACCCATTGGATGCGGGCCACATTCCCGGAGCTGCAATACTGCAATAGCGACTGGAAGATCCACGATCTCCCCAAAACTGAATACCCAAACTGGAAGGCATCGTACAATAGGCAGATGAAATGACTGGCGACAAAGAACCAGTCTTCAAAGTGCCCACATCAAGGACCTGATGCTGTGCATGATGGTATGGCTCCCACGCATCCCACCACCATGCCCTGCTTGCTGAACATGGATATTCTCTACAGCTAAGCCCGAACAGCTTGACTCCCTGGCAACTAGTCTCGCTTCCACGGCTGCAAACAATGCCCACCTGCTAGTCGAGGCACCGTACACAATCCCTGTGCCCCAGCACACTACCAGTGCATTCCCCTCATTGTCAACCACTAAACGTCCCTTGGACGATGTCGACACCACGTCAGACATTCCCTCCAAGCGCTTGCACCAATCTCCACTGGCATACGAGCCCCAGCCATGCCCATTGCAGACTCAAGCTCGGGAGATGCTGCCGGAGATAGAGGCAATCCCGCTAGGCGACGAGCCTTCACCTTGGTGAGTCTTATCTCAATTTTTTTTTGTATTGACTGTTCTGAGAAGCCGGAGCAGGGCACCTGGCAATGACCATGCCTGCTCACCCGGAGATGATGCCCAACGGCAGAAGGTTCCACGTGAACAACCCCAAGACCCTCACCTGCTGACTCCCTGCATGAGTGCTGCCAGCCATGCTCAATGCACGCACCCACCTCAGCTCACGCTGAATCACTCGGCGGCCACTGTCATCGATGATGCTGCGGCCCCGGAAACCTCGCCTGTGCAGCAACTTGAAGACTCATTTACTCAAGGAGCTGCATTGTCATGCCTTGCGAAGGTGAGCCTATTGTCAGCAGGATCATCCTGAGCCAATCCTGCTGACTCTATTCTACTTTGTCCATAGGTGCCAGATCTGTTGTATGTACATCCTGTGATCTAGTGATGTTCCTTCACTTACTGCCGCTCTACAGCGCGGATTTGATCCCAACCACCGCTGTCAAATCCAGCGAGACGGCAGCCAACAAAGACCTCCGCACGATGCCATCTGTCCAAGGGCAGGCCTCTATGCCTCTCAGCGGCACTTCAAAGACTGTTGATCGATCCTGCAAGGTTAATGGGAAGATGGCCGCTGTCTGGCCCCTCGCACCAGGTGCGGAGTCTCTCAAGTAAGTGTGCGTACAGAAGGATGCGCGTCAGCACTCTCAACCGCTGGCAGGGATCGGTGTGCATGTGTCTGGGCCCGGCAGCCGGACAACCTCACAAAAACTCAAGAAGATTTCAACATTTGGTACAAGCACACGGGGCTTTACAAGAAGAAGGCAAGTGGTCTAATTACGATGCATGCGACGTACAGCTTGCAGTACTAATGCTGTCCTCCAGAAACTCGCCAACCAAGACAGCGCCACGGCCAATGTCCTTCCCGATGCCGAGGCCCCTGTAGCAAACGACGTGGCAGAAACATTGGGTGAGTAAACCAATCTCGAGGCTGCGTGGGGGCGAGGAGGCATCATGTTGTGCGAAGGGGTGGAGCAGTGCATAGAGGCTGTTGCAGGCTGCGCATGGCGAGTACTGTGAGGTAGCAGCAAGCGGTCGCTCGCGGATGGTGCGCAGTTTAGCACGACGTCAGGTAGGCAGCGGGCGTGTTGTGGATGTAGCTGGCGAGCGGGTGGTGGCGGGTATGTGCAGGCGGGCAGCGGTGGATGGATCCGGGTCGTCTACCGGGTGCAGCCGGAAGATGGCTGGTTTTGTAGTCTGAACAAATCCATAGGGGTTCTCCACCATCCGAGACGGATGGGCACGAATAGATGGTGTCGGACAAAAATCTGAATATAGGACACTCACTCTAATATGATCTATTCACAGCTAATCATATCTACATATCGGTACAAATACAGTTCAACACATGCGAATAGATGCCATTGGCGTCAGTTCTCACTGGGCCTCAATCCGGGTTATCTCTCTTGATCTTTGACCTCTGTCTACGCGAAGGGACTAGACGCTGGTACGTGCGCCTACGGGTTTTGGCAGAGGCGTTGCCAGACCCAATTCTGTGCGGGTGATGCCCGTTCGTGGCCGCGGGCGCTTCTACGCGTACATATACCGAGACGCGTCGCGCCGACACGTGGACGCCGCCGGCCTTTCCCTCGTCCTCCTCATGGCAAACGTCTTCGCCGCCGTTCCTGTTCCCTCGCTCGATGTCCTAGGTCTGTTCATAAGTGCGAGCGGAGATATGTAGTGCGTGGCTAACTGGTGACATGTTATAGCCTCGGACTACCCGAAGTTGGCACTCTTGCTGCTCGCTGTCGGCTCATTCTCTGTGGCCAGGTTCGCATTCAAGACCTTCTTCGTCTTGTTGCAAACGTTCGTCCTTCCTGGGAAGAACGTATGTGTATCTTTGCAGGTCCGACTGTGCTTTCGCTGAAGTGTCACACATCGTGGTCTTTTACTGTCAGCTGAAGAAGTACGGCGCCGGAAAGGGTGCTTGGGCAAGTGAGTCTGCGACTAGTTGTACCATGCGGAGCTTGGATCTCAACAGTATCCACAGTCGTGACTGGTGCCTCCGAAGGTATTGGCCGCGAGTACGCTCTTCAACTCGCTCAAAAGGGCTTCAATGTCGTGGTGTCTGCTAGAAATGCGACTGCCCTCGCTGCCCTTGTCACCGAGATTGGTGCGCAGGGGTCTACTGCTACAGTTTTGATGCAGGGTCAACTGACATGCATAACAGAGTCGAAGACTGTCAATGGCAAGAAGGTGCAGGCAAAAGCTGTGACAATGGACTTCTCCAAGCTCGAATACGCTGCACAGTGGAACAACCTTGAATCTGAGCTAGCAGGCCTCGATATTGGAGTGCTCAGTGCGTCTCCCAATCTACCCGGTGCAAGGCATCCGACTAATTCTCTCCACAGTCAACAACGCGGGCAAGTCTTACCATTACCCCGAGGACTTCCATGCAACCAACATCAAGGATATGGAAGACATTGTCACCATCAATGTGGCTTCTCTTGTCAGGCTTACGAAGATGGTCCTCCCTGGCATGGTTGAGAGGTGAGGGCAAATTTGTAAGGCCTGGGATACCGCATTCTGATGGAACATCGCAGAAAGTGCGGCCTGATTGTCAACATGGGCTCCTTCTCTGGCGTCAGCGTCGCATCGCCCATGCTCTCCACCTATGCTGGAACGAAGGCGTTCTTGGCCAGTTTCACCGGCTCTCTCGCTGAGGAAGTCAAGGGCAAGGGTATCGATGTCGAATGCGTGAACACGTATTTTGTGGTATGTTTCCCATATCGTTCTGCACGACGCTCCCTCCGCTCCTAACCGATTTTTTCGCAGGTCTCTAACATGTCCAAGATCCGCAAGCCCAATGCTCTCATCCCCACGCCCAAGGCTTTCGTGCGCAGCGTCCTGGCCAAAGTCGGTCTTCCATGTGGTGCTCTCTGGACGAACCGCCCTGGCGTAGTTACTCCTTACTGGAGTCACTCTTTGCTCGACTACGTCATGGTACGTTATATGTCCGGTGCCTCTTACCGTTGAGATCCGGCAAGCCAACGACTCCGGCTCATGTTTAGAACGCCATCGGCTGGAACATGGCCTATGTCCGCTATACCCATGCTCTGCACCAAGATATCCGTCGTCGTGCTCTGCGCAAGCTGGAACGGGAGGCCAAGAAGCAGTGAATGACTGATATTGGCTTTCTTACCGTATATGACAATCACGTGCCGGTGAAAAAGCTACGATAGTACGATGTTACGGTAATGGTACAGAAGCCGTCTGCTAGTAGATTGCCTTCGTTTCAATTCCCTCGCAAACCGAGATTCTCCAACCAAGCCTCGAGCTCTCTGTTGACCTCTGTAGCCTCCAGGAAAGCCCAGTGTCCGACATCCAGCTCAATATTCTTGGCATCTGGCACATACTGGGCTATCTGAGCTTTATCTCTTGCTGGAGTACTGATGAAGTCTTTCGAAGCGGCGATGAGAAGTGCTGGCTTCCGAACGTTCAGCGCCTCTTTGGGTATCTCTGTGAATGACAGTGTATCAAGGTGAACGACAGAACGCCACGTCAAGGACATGATGTGTACGTACTATCGTCTTCCTCTATGTTTTCATCGCTCACAGCGACCTTGTAGTAATTCAGCTGGACCTTGATCCCCGATCGAGACAGAGCCTTGCGTAAGTTCTCGTATTCCTGATTGTTGAGCCATGTCAGAAAATGTTGACGCAGAGGGTAAGCATGACATTGACCTCTTGAGAAACCCACGACGGCCGTCCGGGAGTTAGATTTGCCTCGATCCATTCTTTGGATTTCCAGGATGGCCTGAGCCAATCTGTCCGCATTTCAGGCCTGACTGGGTACATCAGTTGAAGGAAGGAGTCAATCTGTGGGAAGACGACGGGGAAGGATCACCGGATGTCATCGGCAGCATGAGATGGTGCGTGAAACTGACGTTCTGCTCGCATTTTTCGTACGCATTGTCCAGCAGGAAGTGCTTCCAATACCCCAAATGGTCGCTTCTGGTCTGCGCTCGCAGCCGCGAGATCACCTCGTCAATGTCGTGGAACCCCATGGACGGAGGGTAGTAGGAGGTTGAGATCCAAGCGAATCCGTCAAACCTCGAGCTGAAGAGGTTGGCCAAACGTGACAATACTGTGGAACCCCTAGAGCAGTAGGCATGCGATGGTCAGTCTGTGGATTTTGCCACCCTGCCAGCCTACTGACCAATCGTGCCCGACTCCGATGACCTTGTCGACGCCCACCGCATCAAGTACGTCGACGATGTCGCGCGCTATATCCACGAAACAGAATGCATTTACGTTCTCCGGCTTTGACGTTCCTCCCGCTCCAAGGACATCGGGCACAATCGTGCCGTATCCTTTAGCCTGGAAGTATCTGACCTGCCTGTGCCAGTCGTACGAACTCGAGGGAAAGCCGTGCGGAAAGAGGAGTGTCGGCTTTTCAGGAGCCGTGGATGAGTAGTAGTAGTGGTAAGTTAGACCACGGGCGGTGGTCGTGTTGTTGTACAAGGACTGGTCCATATTGTGGAGCGGAACCGCAGACTTCCTTGGTGCGACGCCTTATTGAGGCGCTAAACCTCAGTCTATCGCTGGTGGTTATATACGTGCCTCAATCTCTCCGGTCAGCGGGTTCAAGAGCTCGTTGATCATCCCTTCCGCTACTACCAGGAGAGACGCCTCGGTATCATAGCTAAATTCGCACATGTCATGCTAAAGTTGCTATAGGTGCGCTTGTCGTTCGACCTGATCTGGCTGACGCTGTCTGACGTGTCACTTTTGTAGGTGTATATGTTCCACTGATTGACTGATTTTGAGGTCAAACACCGACCAGGTCCATCTCGCGCGATGTCTCTTGCAACATCCCCAACATCCACGGGCAACTGTAGCGCGCGCTCCGATCGACGGTGGTTCGGCGGTTCAACTCTTAGATTTAACCGCGACGCAGTCGCTATGCGCGAACGCGCTCGGGACGGCTTCCTGCAATGAGCGGCGTCAGGACAAAGACAAGTAAGCATACATACAGACATGTACTCGACTTGTCGGTGCCAGTCAAAGGAACCGGAAGGAAAGCGGTGCAGGAAGAGGAGCGTCGGGTTTCCAGCGACAGCGGGCGAGTGGTAATAATGGTAGGTAAGCCCACGAGAAGTCGTGGCGTCTTTGTAAAAAGCTGGGTCCATTTGGAAGCACGATGCTGATGATCAAGGTATGTCGAATGGATGTCAAAACCTTGAATGCATACTGCTTAAATATCTCTACGCCGGCTGCCTACACTTGAGCACCATGTCGAGAAGCTGCAGAAATCGGTGTTTCGGCACCGTACTGACCGGTAGCTGGGCGTCGGGACTCTGTACGTGATGCATACAACCTTACACACCCGACTCATGATCCGTGTAACAGACCATCGTTAGGAGAGATGGAACTGTATGAGGATAAAGCAGTAATACCGGTTCAGTCCGCATGCGCTTCCAACGCCGACTGCACCCGTGGAGATCGGCTGGCATCATCTTAAAAACAGCACGCTAAGCCCCACCCCTTCGAGCACAAGATGACGTTGTAGAAGCACAGAACTGATTCTATTCGTACTGGAGCTTGAAGGTATCCCTGACCGTTGGTATCTGGTAATGTTATAGACTTCCAGATAGAGGCAGGCTTTGAATCCAATCCTCGAGTTCATGGTTCACCTTCTCGGTAGCCTCCAGAAAAGCCCAGTGACCGACATCAAGCTCGACGATCCTTGCATGCGGGACATATCGTGCCATATTAGCTCTTCCCCTCTCCGGAGTGCATACGTAGTCTCGCGAAGCTGCGATGAACAAAGCGGGTTGCTGAACATGCAGCGCCTCTTTGGGGATCTCTGTCAAGCACCATGAACGATGGTACACCACGTCGACAGATGGCTGGGTACGCACTGCTATCGTCCTCTGCGTTCGCATCTGTAACAGACATCTTGTAGTAGTTGAGTTGAGACTTTAGTCCGGATTGGACCAGAGTCTCGCGTAAGACGCCGAACTCCTAGCGGTCGGGAGCGGTCAAACGCAGTAGGGCAGTCGAAATTGTGTTGCGCACCTCTTGCGTGAGCCAAGGAGGTTTTCCTGGCCTACGGTTGGCCTCAATCCACTCGATGGATTTCCCCGCTGGCGTCAACCACTCGGACCACACCTGCGGCGTAGTTGGATAGAGCAGCTGAATGAAAGAATCGATCTATGCGATGAAGCTATCAAAGGATGTTTCTGCGAACGCATGAGGCAAGCGAGCACTCACGTTCTGTTCGCAAATCTTGTACGCATCATCTTGAACGAAGTGCTTCCAGTATCCAATACGATCATTTCCCGTTTCCGCCCGGGATCTCGCAATGGCCGCATCCACGTCCCGCCGCCCTGACGGCGGAACGTACGAGAGGGCGATCCAGGCGAAGGCGTAGAACTTTGAGTCGAAGAGGTTGGCCATACGCGACAGTACCACAGATCCCCTAGACAAGAAATCATGAGTTGACAATCGTCCTTTTGAGCGCGTCGACGCAATAAATCACCAGTCGTGTCCGATTCCAATCACTTGATCCACACCGGTCGCGTCGAGTACGTCGGCGATGTCACGCGCAATCTGCGCGAAGCGGAATGCCTCCAAGGTCTCCGGCTTTGATGTCCCACCTACTCCTAGACCGTCCGGAATGACCAGCCCATACCCTTTCGGTTGAAAGTACTCGACTTGCCGGTGCCAGTCATAGGAACTGGAAGGAAAGCCATGCAGGAAGAGGAGCGTCGGTTTTCCAGCAACGGCGGGCGAGTGGTAATAATGGTAGGTCAGCCCACGAGAGGTCGTGACGTCTTTGTACAGGGCTGGGTCCATTCTCGGATTTTTTACAGTGAGCTTAGGATCCATGTATGTCCAGGAACCAGGTCATACCCAGGAGAGGCCGACTTTATGTGAAGAGTGAACGTATATATGTCACTCACTCACCCACTCTCGCCAACGCATCAGGAGCGACTCAGCTGTTGACGGGACTGCAGGAAACAGGAGGCGTTTCAGCTCAGCGCCCTCACCACAAGTTGAAACAAGACGAGAATCATTGATTCACTCGAAGGTGAAAACCCCTTTCTCTGCCCCAGTATTTCCTAGCCTCAAGGTAAGCAAACCCGACGGGCAGCCCGTGCAGGCAGTGGGCCCCATCGTGGATCGTTGGGTTGATTGTCTACAGCATGTGAACAACTGTGTACGTACGCAATCCTCATTCTACATGATACGTCTGAACATAAAGCTAGCCACACCTAGTCAGCCATCACAGGTTGTTCTTCGTGTTCTTCTGCAAGCCTAAACCCACAATCCACTCTTCCAACTCCTTGTTGACCTGCTCAGTTGCCTCGAGCTGGACCCAGTGTCCGGTATCCAACTCCACAATCTTTGCATGCGGAATGTATCGCTCGCAGGTCATTCGCCCCATCTCGGGGGAAGCCACAACGTCCCGTTTGGCAGCGATGAGTAGCGCAGGCTTCTGCACATAGTAAGCTTCCTCGGCTATCTCTGCGGAAGGCTGTGTAAGCAGCAGGCAGGTTTCGATGCGGTCAAAGGTATATATACCCTTGTCATCTGGGACGTTCAGGGACCTGACGGCGACCTTGTAGTAGTTGAGGTACGACTTGAAACTTCCCTTGGCGAGTGTATCACGGAAACGCTCATACTCCTACAGATACGGGCGGCGTTTCAGTACATGTGGGCACCATTTCGTGGGCTCGAGGGGGTCTATTACCTGAGGTGTCAGCCAGTCCGGGATGTCCGAATGACGGTTCTCCTCGACCCATTGTTTGGTCTTGCCTACAGGGGTGACCCATTCGAGCCACATCTGAGGATCCTTTGGATATGCGAGCTGAAGCATGGAGTCGAGCTGTTCAAGATCATCGTCAGGAACCCCATCTGCTACTTGCGGATCCCCCACGGGGACGGCACACACGTTCTGGTCGCAGAGCAGGTAGGCGTCATCCTGACTGTACCACTTCCAATACCCGTAACGTCCATTACCGGTCATTGTCTTCAGATGGCCGATAACAGCGTCGATGTTGATCGCCACGGGATTCGGAGGCGTGTACGAGACGACCAGCCACGCGAAAGCGTAGAAACGGTCCTGGAACAGGTTGGCAAGGCGCGACAGGACCACGGAGCCCCTGATAATCGAGATGTCAGTAACTCGTACCATTCGTGATTGAGAGGACTAGTGCGATACCAGTCGTGTGCGATACCGACGACTCTGTCAAGTCCTTCTGCGTCGAGGATATCCACGATATCTCGTGCGATCCGAGCGATGCGGAATGCCTCCGGATCGTCGGGCTTGTCTGTTCCACCAGCTCCTAGGAGATCCGGGACTAATATCCCATATCCCTTTGGCCGGAAATGCTCGACCTGCCTATGCCAGTCGTAGGAGCTAGAGGGGAAGCCGTGGACGAACAATAGCGTCGGCTTGCCCTCGGTCGCCGGTTGATAGAAGTAGTGGTAGGACAAGCCTCTCGAGACCTTATGGTCCTTGTACAGTGCGGGGTCCATCGCGTGGTTAGTGGGAGGGGGCAAGTCACGGTGGCTGCGCGGTAGGATATGATGTGTTGTGGAAACGCAGCTGTCGGGTTTCGACTCCTATACTGGCCAGCCAGAACCTGGACGTAGAAGCACCAAACTGTTGTACCGTAGTAGTACTCACTCTCAGCCCCTTTCTGGATCGCAGAGGCAGCTGTGATTAACAGTGCAAATGGATGCGATTCACCAGGTGTATCACTGACGGAACGGTGTTGTCGCCCGGGAGTCGGCTTTTAGAACACCGATTGTAAAGCAGGCGTTCCCACCAAGCAGCTCGTCACTTGCTTGCGAACCGCCATCATCTCCTCTGCTCTTCTGTCGAACTTGCTGCTCCTTGTATAGGTCAATCTTTCAAGGATTCAATATTTTATCTGACTGATGATCAATGCTTCTCAGAAGTCGGCTGACATTACAGATCTATATCTTTGCGTCGTCCTATCAGGAGCGCGACAGGTCGGTAGTAGGTATGCACTACTATGGCCACTTATGTATCACCGCCGTTACAACCAGACTTATTGCAGATTGGTAACTGAGTATCAATATGTTGCATATCCACAATGAATTACATGCTTTCCATCGCGACCATCGGAGCTTTGCTCGCACTTAGGGCCTGTCCAGCTGCACGCCGAAAGACGAAACGAAACGAAGCGAAGCGGTCGGTAAACGCGGCCCGTGTGACTCCGGGTGACCAGCCCGTTACAATGTGTGACCTCAAGCGCGTGCAACTAGGGCGCTCGGGCGCCTACCGGCTCGCGTGGGCGCCTACTTCAGGAAATCGCTGATTCTCCCACCAGAGACAGTCACGGCAAACATCCCCCGATTCCAGGGGTCCTGACAACACCGAGAATGGATTGGCATGTTTTCCCGTCAGAATCATGTCAGTGCATTCCCTTTGTTTTCGCTCTGACAGGAAAAGTTCCCGACTACTTCTAATACATGTCAAGGATTGTGGAAAAAAGGGATGTTTGCCGTGAGTGCACGGAATCCGTCAACCCCAAAATTAGCAGATAGTGCATGCACAGTTATGCTAATAATAATAAATCCAAGAACTCTCCTGTGAATGGACAGGTTTAGTGACCGGACCGTTGATAAGGGCTATGCGGGATACATATAGATAGGCTATCCTTGTTTACAGGTAAATGACCATGAAATGGTCGCGTAAGGTTGCCTATCCGTGGCCTATCTGTGTCTGGATGGCTCTCTGAGGCTCGGATAGCCAACATGACACTGCGTGCCACAGATTCCTTTGTGATGCCCTACCTTTCCAGCGTGTCTGACACAGAAAGTGTCTGGATAGTCCCTTAAAGGTCTTCCTTTATACCTGACAAATATGCTACTTTAAGTTCCATATTAGGATGACTACGAGTGGCATATACGAGAGTTATCAGGCACCCAGAACTCTGGCACTGTCTCTTGTGTCAATATGGAGACGGGCGTCTCCATGGCCTCAATGCCTCCGTGGGCATCAATCAGCATCCATGGCCAAACGCAACTGATGTCGATATCTTACACAATAATCCTAGGACTGCAAAGGTTGATAGCCAATTAGCTAGACATTCATATAGTATGGTACATTCAAAGTTCTGGTACACTGTGCTTCGACAGCGGCCGCAGGAAAGCGTGAGAAAGTTTTCATATGGCTCTGCATGGAGATGGGTATCTCATTAATTGAGGATGGGATTTCCGTGGTTCAAATGTTCACACTGGGGGCAGCGCGTGGGAACTGTGCACGAGAAATGTGTAGGAAAGGTGCCCTGGAGTAAACCTGCATGGGTGCTTTAGCATGAAATAATCTGAGCAAGGAAATGAAGCATATTCCAGTCATTTAGCCTGAGTTTTGTTGCACAGTATAGGAAAGCTCAGACGGGGCCATCTGTGGGCGCGTGAAAGGAATGAAATAGGTGATGAACTCTGAACCTAGAAGGCTGGGAGCACGACTGTAAGCCACACAAACAGAGTCTTCAGCCAGTGAGCGAACGACTATATTGCATAGACAAGTACCTGTAAGCCACACAAACAGAGCTACAAGTACTTGGTAAGTGAACCATAGTAAGTAAGCATAGGTAGAGAGGAACTTACTCTTCAGTCAGTGAGCGAACGACTGAAGAGCAGGGGCAGAGAATGTCCTCCTTATATACAAGTCCAGAGGACGCATGAGTAAGCGAAGAAAGGAGGGCATGTGATCTACAGTACAATGAGTAATACGATGGTGCGAGTATGAGCAAAGGATTGTGCGAGTATCGCGCCATCGTAGAGAACTATCTAGAGAGATCTGGAACAGCAAAGAACGCACTGGAGGGATCCAGAGATGTCTGGATGCTATAGTACAAGGTATACTCGTAGAAAAGTCCAATACT
>CCBP010000225.1:15916-84499 GCA_000765035.1 Trametes cinnabarina | reverse complement strand
CCAGGTCCGCTAATGTCCCCTCCGCCTCTGCCTCCGCCGCACATCCTCCCTTTGCAGCGCCCAAGCCAATCCCGAGCAGCACAGTGCCTCCGGCGACGGCGCCCGTACGGCGGTCTCCGTCGCCTACGGAGGAGGATTACTTTGGGAGCGTGGAACCTTCGCGCATCTCCACGCTCGCGCCGCCTTCGTCCGCAGCACCTGCATCACGTCCTACGCGGGGTTGCCCGTCCGACTCTGCACCGCAGACACCCGTCGTGCCACCCATTTCGCGCATTCCGGCGCTGTCACGGCAGACGAGCGCGCCACCGTTTAACGACCCGATGACGGTCCCTGCGCTCCCACGGCGGATATGTCTTACGCGCCAGACGAGTGCTCCACTGCCGACCGCTCCGATTTATGAGCGTCGTTTAAGCGCTGCACGACCAGTGAGCGAGACCGCGGTGGTCAATCTAGCAGGACGCGCGGCGAAGGAGGAGCAGATGTTCCTCGAGCTCGGGTACCTCGCGCCGCCAAATCCGCCGACTGAGATCGAGAGGCGCCGGGCGTTGTACAAGTACAACATCTGGAACACAGGACGGGACCCGAACTTTGACCGCATTGCGCATCTTGTGAAGCTGGTGTTTAACACGCGAATAGTCATTCTCACCTTGATTGACGGGACGGAGCAGTGAGTGTTGGACCTGTTTGTTTCGGGCGTGGCTGACGATGTTGGGCAGGTTCTTCAAGTCGGAATGTGAGCTGTAGACCGTCACGCGCGAAGTGCTCTGAATTGTCCTAACGTCACCATATAGCCGGTTTTGATGCACAGTTCACGCCAAGGACGAGTTCGTTATGCGCCCATGCGATACTTCAGCCGTCTGTACCACGCCATCACGCATTGCAGATATTGAGCTGACTTATTTTCCATTTTTAGAGATGACGAGCCCATGGTCGTGCTGGACGCGCGAGAAGACTGGCGCTTCGCTAAGAACGTGAGTCACGATACTGTGGGACAAACTGTCGTTACTGACAATGGTGCAGCCTCTTGTCATTGGACCTCCCCACATCCGTTTCTATGCTGGTTGTCCTTTGCGAACGCATGATGGGTACAATATCGGAACGTGAGTGCTCAGTATATGTCTTATGCTGATATCGAGTCATTTATGTTGTTGTGCGCGGCTAGGCTTGCGATTTTGGACGACGCGCCGCGACGGGAGTTTAGTCCGCGCCAGAGACATACGCTCAAGGAGTTTGCGGTATGTTCTGATTGTCGGTCTCTGCTGATGCATGGAATCTCACGGATACTACAGCAAGTTGCCATGCGGGAGCTCGAGTTGTGGAAGGACAAAGTGTGTGCTCGTGATGTTAGGAATCGCCAACCATTGTCTGAACTTGGCCGCAGATCCAACTTCGCATACGGGACCGCATCCAGAGCTCGATGGAGCAATTTACGCGCGAGTGCCTGGAGGTTGACAAACAAGCAGACGAGGAGAAGCCCGAGACGCGACCCGTTGGTACGACGTCAATGGAGCAAATCTACGTGCGCGCCGCGCGTCTCGTGAAGCGCACGCTCGACGTGGAGGACGCGATCATCATGGACGTCTCGCACGTCGACGTCCTCGAGACCGTAGGTGCCGAGTCGTCTACGTCGTTGACCCTCCATCACGCGAACCCCAACCTGGAGTCGATAAGCCGCAGCTTGCAGTCGGACGAGTATCGGCGGTTGACCGAGTTCTTTGAGAAGCATCCGGAGGGGAAGATCTGCGAGGGCATCGTGCCGCCAAGCCTGCGGCCGTTCTTGCCGGCGAGGATACAGTATGTGCTGGGTGAGTCATTCTTTTAGGAAATGTGCACTGGCCCACAGGGGTTGTGTGTGTGGAACAGGGAATGAAGGGACTAACTGGTGCGATCTCGAATAGCTGTGCCAATATATAACATCGATAAGCGGCCTTTCGCACTGCTGTGCGCCTACAGCACAGGCGAGCGGACCACCCCATATGTGAGTTTCGTGGTGGAGTGCACTATCCTAAGTCGTGTGAAAGATGCTGATGTTAAACCAAATCGCACTATTATTCTAGTTGGAGGGCCATGAGCTATCGTATCTCCGCGCGATCGGTGAGCTTCGCGCCCGTCCCAGTGATGATAGTTCAATGCAGGTATTGACTATACGGCAGGGGTCATCATCTTGTCCGCAGTGCTCAAGCGACGCATGATCCTTGCGGACAAAGCCAAGAGTTTGTTCATCTCCAAGTGCGTCTGGTTTCCCTTCACGCGTCGAGTGGACGGCAACTAAGCATACAACCAGCATCTCGCACGAGTTGCGGACGCCACTACATGGAGTGCGTTCACGTTTCCAACTCGTGGTGTATCCGTCCTGTTCTCACATTGATCGCGTCCAGATCCTCGCGTCAGCAGAGCTGCTTTCGGAAACGTCGCTCAACCACAGCCAAGCTTCGTTCCTTCAGACCGTACAGGCATGTGGGACGTCGCTTGTGGAGACCGTTAACCACGTGTTGGACTTTACGAAACTCAGCGGGAACGCGAAGGCCGGCGGCGTCGAAAATGTCATTCATCTCAGCAGGTGCGACTTTGTCTGTCTACTGGTATCTCAGGAAATGGAAAGTATATCTGACTGACGGGACACCTGAATGATTGTGCGATGTGCAGGGTAAACTTGATGCAGCTCGTTGAGGAGGCGACGGAGGGCTGCTGGATAGGCCACCGAGCGAGAATGTTCACGAGCGAGATTGGAAGCGTGTATTCTCCGCCGAAGGACCGTCAATCGTCTGTCGTATTGCCCGAGCCGAACAAGCATGTTGAGACCGTCATAGACATTGGGCATAGCGAGGCTGTATGTGTGCCCTCACACCGGCGTGGGACCTTCCAAGAGGCTTACTTTAGCACGGTTTCACAGGCATGGACGTTCCGGTGCGAGAAAGGCGGCATTCGGCGCATACTGATGAATGTGTTCGGGAACAGCCTCAAGTTCACATCGGTACGTCCTTCGCGGGCGATTGGGAGGCATTGCGCTGACAGCTTCGCCGAATGCAGGACGGCTACGTGCACGTTATGTTACGCCAATTACCCCCGACGAGCGATACGCCGCCCGGCAAGGTCAAGATAGAGCTGTCGGTCATCGATACCGGCAAGGTGAGCGCTTTATTCGGACAGATGAGAGGGTGGTATTGACACTTTGTTGCCTTATAGGGTATCAGCCAGCATTTCTTGAAGGTAACCCCCGCCGTACTGAAGCTTCAGAGGGCATGGCTCACGTCTGCCCATAGAATCAGCTGTTCCATCCCTTTTCCCAAGAAAACCCGCTGCAGACCGGCACGGGTCTGGGCCTTGCGATCGTCAACAGTATCGTCAGATCCCCGAGTGTCGACGGCAAAGTCGACGTGTGGAGTGCCGAAGGCGTGGGCACCGAGATCAAGGTTACGTTCAACGCAGAAGCCGTGGACAGCCCAAACGAGCCGGCGAGCTTCGCTACGGAGCTTGCCAAGGTGCTGGAACACGGCCGACGACCCTCGATATCGCTGGTCGAATTCGACGAGACTGTGCGCGGTGTCCAGTTGCTCCGCAAGGTCCTCACGCAGTACATTGTGTCCGATTGGGGCTTTACGCTCACAGAAGGCGAGACCGGTGACATTGTCATCGCAAACGAGGATCCTGCGCCCGTTATGCAGGCCATTGAACGCAAGGAGGCGTCACGGCCGTTCATCATCTTGTCGTCTGCACGGGGAGACCCGAGGTTGATGGCAATTGTGAACGAGTATGAGCACATCGGAGGCTTCTGCAGGATCGTGTACAAGCCCGTGGGACCCTGCCGGCTCGTGGCGGCGCTCAAGCTGTCGCTGCACGCGCTTAACATCGGGAAGGGCCCGCGCACCAGCCCGACACTTCAGTCGCATGCGCATCGCCCGGAGTCGCCGTCAAGGTCGTCTTCCTTCGACTTCCCCGAAAGCGGGCTGTTTACTAGGGGACCTTCTGAGGAGGCTGACAGCGGAAGCACCATGGCGTTGTCGAAGAGGCCCCCGCTTGGCCCACGCGCTGTCACAGCGCACCCATTGACGACATGGTCACAAATGCCTTCGACGACTGAGCAGGATGAGCCAGAGTTAGATTCGGCACCAACTTCGCCGCAACTGTCGCACTCCCTGCCGACTAGCCCCACGATTTCGGTGGGCACCGGCGGAACGTTACTGAAGTCGTCCGTAGGCACGATCGAACCGAGTGGGACCTTGAGGGTGCTGGTGGTAGAGGACAACAGCATCTTGCGCAACTTGCTGTGAGTGCTGCGCGCGCTGCTTTGTGCAGTCTATACTCTCGCTGACCATCAGGTGTAGCGTCAAATGGCTGAAAAACATGGTATGAGTGTTCGTTTCCTTGACACCTTGCCGAGGCTGATTAAGTGCTTATAGGGCTACGACTACCGTGAAGCCGTCGATGGACTAGAAGGCGTCCAGACCTTCGAGAGTGATGGGCACTTTGAGTGAGTGCATCTCCATATATACTCCGTTCGCGCCTCACAATCCCGGTAATCTCCTAGCGTGGTTCTGTTAGATCTCTCGATGCCTGTCCTGGACGGCGTTGGTGCTACCACGCGGATGCGCGAGATAGAATCCAGGCGTCGCCAAGCCCAGAAGGAGTCCTCGTCCAAGCAACATGCTGCTCGGATTCTCGCGTTAACGGGCATGTCCTCGCTCGAAGATAAGCGGAGGGCATTCGAGGCTGGCGTTGATGGATAGTGAGCGGTTGTCTAAATGCATGCCCCTGACAGTAACTGACCGCAGTAACTTTCAGCCTGGTCAAACCCGTTGCATTCAAGACCCTCGACACCATGTTCCAAAAGCTGGGTGTATCATAGTCCTCAGGCCTGGACGTGAACAAAGCAGCGTTTTTCAACTCTCGACCGCTGCTTCCAAGCCATTCGTTTCACTCGTTTCACTTCCTGTCATGTCCGCATCGGATTGATCTTCCATCACCTATCGTCGTCCTGTCATTCTACATACATGGGTCCTTAGAACGCGCTAGCAGTAACATCCGTGTTGCGCACAGCTGCTATGTATCTTCCGGCCCGCCTCCCATTCCAACGCATACTGACTGTCAGTGCCGGTGCTAACGTCCCATCCTTAATGTATCAATCCTATCGTACATGGGTGCAATTGCAGTTCACCCACGGTGTGGCATCACTGTAGCTTTGTAGTCACCTTCGTCTACTACTCAACACGGCCCTCTTACACTGTTTCTACCGCCCACGGACATTTTGAAGCCCCATATAGACTCAAAGTGATTGTATCTTTGCATCGCTCTCGACTCGTCCTTCACTGGCAGCGAGGGCGATTAGGATGTATCCGGAATGGCGCCTTGTATCACTTCGATTGAGAATTCCCTTCCAGCATACGGCGTGCATATGTTGACAACAACGCAGCTGGAATTGCCAGCCATGACTCCGACCCTCAACAGCAAAAAGCCTAGCGATTGGTGCCGGACGCGACCTTGAGACACGAGATTTGCACGCCGAATAACTGCAATACTACTCAAACAGTAGTACCGTACATTACCAAGTATGTTATCGTGAAGAACCGGGCCACCGGCAACGCTAGAGAGAGAGAAACTCAATCTCCTACTATACGTACTCGTAGAGGATAATAGAACGGAGAACGGGATTTATTAAAACCGACTACGCTACAGTAAGTATGTAACTCAGGCGCTCCACCAAAAAAAACAAAAAAGTATGTAACTCAGGATAGTAGAGAACAGAGAACGGATTGATAAGAACTGACTACGCTACATGAAGCTTAGGCCCTCTGGATCCAGCTAGGCGCTCCTGCAATGGCCATTCTGCGAACGGCGTCCACTCACGCCAGTACACTCCAGTGGTGAGCCGAGGCACTTCCTCCTCGGTACCTGCGGACGGCTGTTAGAGCACCGCGATGTATTATTAGAGTGTAGATACATGCTTAGCTTACACCATGTACATAGTCCTAGATTTTTCATATAAAAAAAGACTACGCTACATGAATAGCTCAGGTAAGCAGGTAATTACCTAATACCGGCGCGTCCAGTATGTATGGGCGCCTACGATATGACCCATATATTGCGCGATTTGCACGTGGTGCGGGGAATTGTAAGAGCAGTGAAGTGGCTCGACTTGCCTCCGACTCCCGTCCTCAAAACCACAAAGCTCGTCTGACAACCGTCTGGCCAGCTTCAGAACCATCTCTCATCCTCTCCGTACAACCTCGCTGTGCGTAGCAGCCATGGCATCTCCAAGCTCGCTTAAGAAAGCGCCTGTTCACGACCTGCCCACCCCGGAGCCTGATTCGCCCTCTCTGACGCGACCTAGGCAGCCCTACCGCTTCTCGACTCTCTGCGCAACCGTCGATTCTCCAGATGGTGACCACAAGGACCAGCATGGAAGTTCTAGCGTACCAATCTACCAAAGCGCAACTTTCAAGGGTGTAGGCAACCGTTATGATTACACTCGGAGTGGGAACCCCACCAGAACTCATCTAGGTATGCTCTGATACTTCTAAGAAGCTCTAGAAGACCACCGCTCTGTTCGCTGCACACGTGTCATACTTTATGTCGGCTGTGGGCGCAGTACTACTTCCCTATGCTATGAGAGGTGCCGTTCGCGGGCAGATATCGCTCAGTTGCAACCTTCCTCCTCGTCTCTAGTATCACAAGCATTGATACTAATGGACTGTTGTAGAGCATCACATTGCGAAGATTTCGTCGGCAGCGCATGCTTTCGCCGTGTCCAGCGGCATGGCCGCTTTGGACGTGATCACCCGGATCCTCAAGCCCGGGTCCGAGGTCATTGCGGGCGACGATCTATACGGTGGTACTAACCGTCTCCTTACCTACCTCCGCAAGCACATGGGCGTTACTGTGCACCATGTTGACACCACCAAGGCGGAATCAATCATCCCTTACTTGAACCCTGGAAAGACCGCCATGGTGCTCTTGGAGTCTCCCACCAACCCATTGCTCAAAATCGTCGATATTGCGGGTATCAGCGCACTCGTCAAGGAGAAGTGCGAGGATGCTATCGTCGTGGTAGACAACACCATGATGAGCCCGTACCTCCAGAGGCCACTGGAGCATGGCGCGGACATAGTCTATGATAGCGCTACCAAGTATCTCAGTGGACATCACGATCTCATGGCGGGCGTTATCACCTGCAACCGCGACGATCTTGCCAAAGTAAGCATTTCTTGTTTACGTGTTATGTGTCGCAGTCGTTGACAGCTTCTTAGGACATGGCATTCATCATCAATTCCGTCGGCAACGCCTTGAGCCCGTTCGATTCTTTCCTCCTGCTGCGAGGCACGAAGACGCTAGCCATTCGCATGGACCGTCAGCAGTCTACCGCTATGCTGGTGGCGCAGATGCTTTCCAAGCTGGGTTTCGTAACTCACTACCCCGGATTACCCAATCACCCCGGCAAGGAAATCCACGACCGCATCTCAGATGGTTGGCTGATATCGTTCTACAACTGTGAACCGTCTAATCTGAGTTAAATAGGTTATGGTGCTGTCTTGTCATTCGAGACCGGTGATAAGGACCTGAGCGAACGCATCGTCGCTGCCACTCGTCTCTGGGGTATCAGTGTCAGCTTTGGCTGCGTCAACAGTCTGATCAGTATGCCCTGTGTCATGTCGTATGTATTATGCAAAGGAGCCGTCCAACCGGAACATTTACAGTTTTTCCTAGGCACGCCTCCATTGACCCTGCTGTTCGTGCCGCCCGTGGTCTCCCGGAGGATCTCATCCGTCTATGCGTTGGCATCGAGGACCCTGCGGACCTGCTCGACGATCTCCGTCACGCTCTTATCGAGGCGGGCGCTATAACTTACGCGGCCAATGACTACGTGCGGATCCCTAACCCTATAAGCAGGGCAGTGGAGAAGCTTGCTTTGGGCGAGGCACGCACTGCGCCCCCGCGAGAGACCAGAGAATGGTTTGTCAGCGCGCCTGGCAAGGTCATCCTGTTTGGAGAGCATGCTGTCGTCCACGGTGTCACTGCTGTCGCGGCCTCCGTGGATCTGCGATGCTATGGCTTGACGTCGCCTCGCTACGACAACAAGGTTTCCGTCCATTTCGTAGACATCAGTGACTATAGGCACGAATGGGACATCGACGACCTCCCTTGGGACGCTGTGGTGCCGATACCCAAGGGCGAGGAGCACCCAGAATCCCTCGACCTACGGGTCGTAGAAGCCATCAAATCTCGTGCTCTTCCCCCCGAGTCGCAGATGCCGCCCAAGACGCATGCTGCTGCCGTCGCTTTCCTCTACCTCTACATGATGATGACTTATAGCGGCCACAGGTATGTTTGATCTACAAGGCCTTACCGAGTCCGACTAATCACTGTATGGTAGGCCGGCATTCCACTTCACTTGCCGCTCTACGTTACCCATAGGTGCCGGCCTCGGCTCTTCCGCCTCCTTCTCCGTCTGCATCGCCACTGCACTACTCATCCTGCACCAGCGCATTGAGCTGCCCACCGTTCCGGCGCCGACGCGTCCGCCGACGAATCCAGGCGATCCGGGCCACGTGCACCTCTCGCACGGTGGCCGGCGCGCGATCCCGCCCGAAATCGCGGAGGAGGCCAACAGGTGGGCGTTCGTCGCCGAGAAGGTGCTGCACGGCAATCCGAGCGGCGTCGACAACTCCGTCGCGGTGTTCGGCGGCGCGCTCGCGTACGTGCGTCCTGGCTTCGGGAAGCGCAGTGGGATGGATCAGATCCACGGCTTCCGCTCGCTGCGGTTCTTACTCGTGGACTCGAAGGTGCCGCGGGATACCAAGGCGCTCGTAGCGGGCGTCGGGAGGAAGAAGATCGCGGAGCCTGTCCTCGTCGGGCAGCTCTTGGACGCGATCCAGACGATCAGCAATGAGGCTCGGCGTGCGCTCGCGGACCCGGAGCTGCCGCGCGAGACGCTCCTATCTGGGTTGGCGGTGCGTTTTGCTTGTGATAAGTGTATGGGCACATCGTTGACTGGTACGCCGTCGATAGGCCCTCATTAACGAGAATCACGCACACTTGGTCTCGCTTGGCGTCTCCCACCCTGCACTCGAGACGATCCGCTCCATTACGGCCGCGTCGCCTTACCGCCTCAGTACGAAGCTGACTGGTGCAGGCGGCGGCGGCTGCGCGGTCACATTGATCCCAGACAGTACGTGTGCCGCTTCTCTTGACTCCGGAGCGTGTGTACTCACTGTCGATGGTAGACTTTTCCGACGAAAACCTCCAGTCTCTCATATCAGCCCTTGAGGCCGAGGGATACCGTCCATATGTGACGGCGGTCGGCGGCTCCGGACTGGGCATCCTTTCCCCTTACGACCCGATCGCCGTAGACCAGGACGACGACACCCCACCTTTGTCGCCTCCGATGACGCCTCAGCCGAACAGAGAGACGGAGCCCTTGCGTCCCTCGATCCGCCGTCGCTTCGAGACCGTGGATGTGAGCGAGCTTTCGAAATGGGCCTCTGACCGTGGCAAGTGGCTGTACGTCTGAGGCGGTCTTTCACGGATAGTGTGTCGGTGTGTATTCTAGATCGGATAGATTGTGCCAACGTGTACGAACGTAACCGAGAGTATATTTGCTACATGTGGATTGGAATGTACAACGTTTTGATCTCGTTCCTCCGGAGCCGACTCTGCGTCAGTGCCAGCCTCACTTTTTCAGCGGACGAAGACGACCAAAACTCCGTGGTGAGGACTGCGCATATTGCTGTATTGAGACGCTGATGCACTGCTATAGTACACAAATGATGTTCTAAAGAAAAAAAATTGTCCTCCCGGGACGCTCTAATGGCGATGCCCACTCGGTGCTCTGTAAATTAAGGCGCACCGCAATTGGTCAGTACTTATACATGCTTCTCGAGAGAGCGGGATGATAGAGTTTATTCGCAATTTCGCCTAGAATCATAGATACAGGAGTCGAAGATTTCTCAATAGCAGTGTGAGCCTTTCCCATTGCCTTTGTCGATAATGATCCCACTGAGGCCAGGCCCCGCTGAAAGTGTTCAAATCAAGACTAAAGCTGCAGCTAAAGGTAGCCAACGTGCCCGAAAATTGCTGCACTGGAGGACTACAATTTGAAATCGTTACAACTAGATCTCAGCTGTCCATCGTGGAACTTTTTTTCGTACCCTGCCACTTCCCTCTGCCCTCTTGAAGAGAGATAGTCGGTAGCATAACCTTTCATAGGCATGCACGACGTCAGGATTTCCATCGCATGGAAATGCCCCCAGAGCTCTGAGCTCGATGATGGCTAGCATCATGGATACACGCATATGCCTTATAACCCTTACCGCGGCGCCGTCTGCACTGTGCAGCGGGAGCTGACGATTCTTCGCGTACGACGCTCCGTCTGCATGTGGTAGTAAATACCCTATGGATCATCGCATTCCGCCAACGGCGACATCCATATCCGTCTTCGCACTGATCTCGCCTTCCTAGCCCTCGTTGTATTACGACGCAAAGGAGCCGCAACTCCCGGCTGCGAGTCCGGTGCGCTGATCAGGGTCTGCTGGCACGAACGCCTGCGCTACTTGCAACATGATGATGCAGGCGGTCGCGCCAGAGCCGCCTCTCGCCGCGCGCTGTCGCCGGAGCCCTGGGGGACTGACAGCCACAGCTTAACGGCGGCTGTACGGTGCAAGTGGATCGATATCATCCACTGATTGGTCTCTGGAAGCCTGGCATCAGGGTCCTCGGGGTTCCTCAACAGGCTGCTCACCATGCTGCTTGCGCACTGCCTGGCGTTTCTCTTGCAGGCGCCGCGGAGTGGTTGCCCAGTCGTCACTACCAGGATGCTGGGCTTGCGCGGTACGGACCCGCTGAGCATGCGCGACCCACTTTGATGGGACGCGCTTGGCCTGGGTGGCGACGCAGGCGGCTCGGACTGCTGGACCCACAACCTCGACATAAGCGCCTTAAGTGCATTATCTGTTCGGGCAGGTCCGAATCCTCCATCGAGTGACTCTGTCATTTGACCGCTTGCTCACACACTGGGACATGCATAGAGATGACAACGCGCTACGCTGAATTCGCAGAAACGAACCTTCCCCGCAGGCCCGAGCTCCGCTTGAGGTGGGCGAGGGGTTCGCTTGTGTGTTAGTTGTCTCCGAGTCCTTCGAAGGTCGCCACTAAAGGTGAAGCCCGCCGCCACGCAGCAACCGGGCGATTCCCCTGAGCCGACTACTCCAACTCAGCATCCGGCGCAAGCTGCGAACGCCGCTTGGCGGTGAATTCGCTAGCCTTCTTGCTCTGTCGCTCCGTTACTGCTAAGTCCGTTCATACAGTGTCTATCAGGTCAGGTAAAACATAGGAGTTCCATCAATATCCGTAGTATTAGCCGGGAACATGCTACAGAGGAGCGGACAGTCCGGAATTTCGTTGAGAGCGGTGAATAACGTACAATCCCTGCAAAATCAAGAGCTGACCTCTAATTCCCGACCCACATACAAACACGCACACAATCACCAGGGTTCTGTTCCTCTCCCTCACTTCCCGCCCGCGGCCGCACGAGCTTCCTTGCGCGCGGCAGCCATGTCCTTGTCGCGCTTTGCAAAGAGCTTGTGGCGCGAAGGCGCTTCTCGGGCCAGTTTCTTGTTCGCAGACTTGTTCTGTTCAACGTACGACATGTGCTGGGCGCCGCTGAGCGCGGTGAGTGATCCGGTCGTGCGCTGCACGGATGGCATTTTGGTAGGCATGCCGAAGTCCTTCGACGTGATAGTGCCTGCGAGGTCACCCTCGCCTGCCCGGACGTCTGTGCCGAGATCCGCCTCGCTTTCGTTGGCGAGCAGCACCGACGAAAGCAACTCGATCTGCTCGTCGCGTGACTTGTAGACAAGTCCGGGTAGGTCCTCGAGTCCGTCGAGATGCGTGATGACCTTGAACGCGTAGCCTTGATCAATGAGGAATTGCTGGCGCTTGGTGCTGTAAAACATCTCCTGTGTGTCCTTCGAGACAAGCGAGTAAAAGAAGGCATTGAAACCCTCATCGTTTCGTCGTTTGGCACGCAAGATACGCCCTGGAAAAATCCAACAATTAGCGGCCTGCAGCGGGGCGCGGACCGTGAAATACAACACACCTAATCGTTGAGCTTCTTGCCGTCGTGAGCCGAAGTGTGAGGAGATTTGAATAAGACATGTTGCCTCGGGTAGGTCAATTGAGGTATCGCCGACCTATGAGATAATGCAACACCGTGAACGAACGGGTCATCACGGCATTGTGGTATACACATACTTTGGACAGGAAAATGGTGTTGACCTCAGGGCTGTGCTGGAACCATTGCAGAATGCGCATGCGTTCTGTCTGACCAGTTCCACCGTGGATGTAAAGCTTCCCGAGTTTCTTGGCATACGCCTGCAATGACATGCATGATGTGAAAACCCTATACTGAACCAGCAGAGACCGAGCATCTTACCTCGAGAGCATACACGTTGTCAGAAAAGACAATGATTTTATCGCCGCGATCTTCATGGTACTTGATGAGGAACTGACACGCCTGGAACTTCTTGGGGTTCATGCAGTAGAGCAGCATACGCTTGCGTGACTGCTCCCGCAGGTACTCTCGGTAGAATTCCGGTGTCATGGGGCACCAGACCTCAGCGCACTATGTGAAGGAGGTGAACCGTGAACCATGGAACAGACCGAGCTGCGGCGCACCTGCACGTTGGCAATATGGCCCTTGGCGGCAAGGTCCATCCAATTGGCCTCGTACAGCTTTGGACCGATCATGTAATTTAAGTCGGCAATTTTGTCGTCCTCCCGAACAAGGGTTGCTATGAAGGTGTGAGGACCGTCCAAAAATGCTTACGGACAACTCAGGCAAACCTGTGAGCCCCAGCTTTGCATGGGCCTTGATGGTAGTGACGACCCGGCGAAACATTGCGGCCGGGACAACGTGGACTTCATCCAGCAGGATAAAGCCCCACTCACGAGATGTCAGGAACTCCATCATCTTCTTTGACTCGTGCGAACGGTTGTGCGTGTTGGCAACCATAGAATAAGTCGAGACGACGATACCGCTCTCTCCGGCAAACTGTCAAGGTGTCAGCTCGAATAACAAATGGAGCTGGGGCCTAAGCAAACCTTCTCTTTTTGGTCTGCGGTAAAAACGGCGATCTGTTTATCCGTCACATTGGACCATTGCATGAACTGCTGTCGCCACTGCATCACGGATACCCTATGCAAAATTTTGTTAACTAACTGTCCGCACGAATCATCTGCTAACTCCCGCTTGCTTACGAAGAAGTACAGAGAACGAGGCAGGACTTCTTGATGGTACACGCGGCGGTGATTCCGACAAGGGTCTTCCCAGCGCCACAGGGCAGTACGATGATTCCTGAACGCGCACGTCTAGTAACAAATCACTAAGCACAGAGGACGAACAGAATCATGAGCAAGCACTTACCCGTTGCCGAACATCTTACTAAGACTTGTCTCCTGGTACGGACGAATCACAGTGGACGGCTTGAGATCGATGTCCAAGTTTGGATTTATGGTATCATTGCGGAAATCGTACTCCTCAAGCATCGGGTATTCTAACTCGTTACACCGTTTCTTGACGTCCTATACCGATGGGTGAGCGTAGAGCACTAGCGAGTCATTTTGATTAACCCACATCGATTTTAGCATCATCTATTTCGAAGGCGTGGACATTATCGTCATCTTCATCGACCTCGTCTTAGGAAGCGATTAGCATGCTCTGCCGCGAATGACGAAAACGAATCTGCCCACCATTGTCTACGCCCACGACCGATGTGAACAGCTCAGCATCAGTCTTCGCACCAGTTTTCCCGTTGGTTGTATCGTCCCTTTTCTTCTCAGCCTCCTTCGTGCCGGGAATGACCAAGTTGCCTTTTACAGGGGCCTTAGAAGTGGTAAATGTCGCTGCGCGTATGCTATTGTCAGTTTGCTGCGAGTGGACGCGGGCTTCCCGAATAATCTTGTCTTTGAGCAAGATCTGCAGTGTTTCGGGGTGGCTTGACTCGACAAAGTACTTGTTGTGTTTCAAAACCAACTTGACCTTGCCGTATGACAACGTTCGTTCGCGTATAAAGTCGACGATGCTATCGGGGACGGGTACCTTCAAAAAGTCAGACAGCTCGTGATAGGCCATGTGTACCGCTAACTACCTTGGATAAGCGGTTCAGCACCTTACCAATACGCTGTCAGTAAGGTCATGAATACATGGAAATTGAGCGCACAGACATCGATGATATCCTCAGTTTGTAAACCGACCGAGACAGCGGCGTAAAGCGAGTACGAAGTGAGCTTGTATTCGTGGATGAAGGCGGGTCTAGAGACACCGTTGTAGTCGCGTATCTACTGCTGGTAAAGTGACATGCATACCTGCTGACCGGCTCAGCAATGGCTACCAAGAAGTCCTGCGCCTGTTCCGCTATGGGAGAGAACGCTTCAAGAATGATATGACCGTCCTCCGGGCTGATCCATAGGGGACGGGATGCGTGGTCAGGCTTGAGATGGAGCCAGGAAAAGTCCTGTTCGTGGAATATATGGGATACGAGCGCGTCCTGCTGCCTCCTGTGAGCAATCAGGCTCGAGCCTTCTCGAGCATCCTCCGTCTGACTGGCTTGCCGTGCCTCGGCCAACTTGCGAGTCAGGGCGCTGAAGTTGATCTTGGCACCTCGTGAAGCAGCAGGAGTATCAGGAGGAGACTCGATCTCTATCGCCTCAAAGTTGTCTACGTCAACGTAGTCATCATCATCTTTACCCTTCCTTGATCTTTTTGAAGGGTACAAAGAATCTGTGGCACACATCTAGGTGAGCGACAGGTCTAATGAACCGCATGAATCTTGTGTACGCACCTTCGGCAGCCCGCTTGCTCATATCTCTCAATCGCAACTTGCTCTAAATATTCTAGATGTCAAAGACTCTGAACCTTGCAAAAGCGTCAGTCGTCTACGCGGGGGGCTGGTGGACGAAAGGACAGTCGGCGAGAAGCCTCCGCATCCGGTTCCCGCCACAATATGAATTACCCAATTAGTCAGCTTTGAGTCGGAGTTTGAAACCGTAGCCGTCGCGCATCGCAGTCTCAGCGTCTTCTTGCCCTCGACCTTCATCACACCCTCGTCGTCGCCAACACCAAATTCGCAACATGTGGAGGCCAGCAACTCGCGAAGTTACAGGAACCAACGAGAGTAAGCGTCTATAAATTTTGTTGGTGATTTCATTGCTGAGATGTCTGTTGCAGTCCCTCTAGGCAATCGTCGCCGTTTCGGACCAGCGCCAGTTGAAGAATCCGCTCCCCCTCAGCTCGCGCAACCCTCTCCGTCAGCGTATCCTCGCCCCCAGGCTCAGAACGACAGAGATGGCTCCCGTTCGGATCGTGCAGAAACGCCTTCTTCATCTAACGGCGCAGGTAAGCTCTTCGATTCCTGGTCAGACTCACCACGGCATTCTTTTTGCGTCCGTTGCAAGCAGGCACCGCCGAAATGCGTTCCCTGTCTCATAATCTTCGCGTGCGCTGACCGATGGAGGAGATTGACTGATCAACACTGCTCACTTTTTCTCAGCTACTGACCCTAACGCGCCACGGAAGCGTCGCAGCCGTTGGGGTGAAGCGAAGACCGAGATCCCTGGTCTACCTACAGCCATCAACGCAAATGGTGTTTCACAGGCCCATCTCGATAACTATGCCATTCACCTTAGGCTGGAAGAGATCAATCGCAAGCTACGCTTGAATGATTTCATCCCTCCCGAGCGCGAACGGTACGTATTGCCGCCGCAACTCGTTACCAACAGTTCATCACATATTCATTTTGCTTCTCATCGCAGCTCTCCGTCTCCCCCTCCTACTTACGATGCTCATGGTCGTCGTACTAACACTCGCGAAGTTCGTTACCGCAAAAAGCTCGAGGAAGAGCGCATCAGACTCGTGGATCGTGCCATGAAAAACGATCCTAACTTTCGTCCCCCTGTCGAGTACCACCAGATGAAACGATCCCAGCGTCCCTCTGAGAAGGTGTACATCCCTGTCAAGGAGTTCCCAGAAATCAACTTCTTCGGACTGCTCGTCGGACCACGTGGTAACAGCTTGAAGAAAATGGAGCGGGAGAGCGGTGCGAAGATTAGTATCCGCGGCAAGGGCAGCGTGAAGGAGGGGAAGGCCAGACCAGACCAGTACGCTGAAGATGCCGAAGAAGATCTTCATTGCCTTGTTACTGCTGACTCTGAGGAAAAAGTTGCGGCATGCGTGAGGATGATTAACAAAGTAATCGAAACAGTACGTTTGTTCCACATAACGGAGTCAAGTTGTGTGCTGACTAGCATCTGTAGGCCGCCTCTACTCCTGAAGGCCAGAACGACCACAAACGCAACCAGCTCCGAGAACTTGCAGCGCTCAACGGCACTCTCCGCGACGACGAGAACCAGATCTGCCAGAACTGTGGTGGCGTCGGTCACCGGAAGTACGACTGTCCTGAGCAACGTAACTTCACAGCGAACATCATCTGTCGCGTCTGCGGCAGCGCTGGTCACATGGCTCGTGACTGCACTGTTAACAGGAACCCGAATGCTCCACCCCTTGACAACAGCAGCATGATGAAAGGCGGCTTCGACTCGGAATACGCGAGCCTCATGGCCGAACTGGGCGAAACCGCAAAGGGCCCTGGTGGGGAAGGCGGACGACTTCCGTGGACAGGCTCCGCCGGACACGACATCACAGCTGGCGGCTCCAACATCCCCCCGTGGCGACGTCCTGAAGTTTGGCAGAGCGCAATCCCCGCGAACCCGCAGGGCGGTTTCCGCCCTCCGCAAGGCTCGTACGGCGCCTATGGCGCTGCTGCTCCTGGTGGGTATGGCGCTGCTGCTGGTGCCGCTCCCGCTTGGGGCGGTCAGGCGGCTGCAGGATACGGTCAGGGTGCCGGTTATTACCCGCAATCGCAGTCGCAGGATTACGGCGCTGGTTACGCTCAATATTACCAAACCCAGTACTCTCAACAGCAGCAGATCAGTACTCCTACTCACTAATCCCATAAATGTTCCGTGTTGGACTCCTCTCGACGCCTTCTCACTCCCACTCGCTGCCTTGATTCCAGTACTCGTCCTGATGGTTTCTTTGACGACTACAGTTCCCAACTTGACAGGTCCCGGTGTTCGGAGATCATACTCATTGCATTGTCCTGACCGTCGACGTATCCAACTTCCAAGCCCCGCCGTGTAGTGCACTTCTATTGGATCATAATGATATGGTTGTATCCGAATGCAACGATGCATGAATGGTGGGGCCGAGAACCAAACATAGGCGTCTTGGGACTAGGATGCAGCGGTCGCCTTGCCCTTCTTATTCTTGCGTTTGCGCTTCACTGGCTTTCCTGCATCGTCATCATCCCCTTCCCTTGAAACCCTCTTCCCCGTCTTTTCGATCGAAGTTTCCCCCATGTCGTCCCCCTTCTTCCGAACGAATAGACTGACGAAGAAACCATTTGTTGCATCTTCGCCAGGGGAACAACGAACGACCGATTCAGCATCCGCTGGTGTCATCAGGCATCATCAGTGAACAATGCAGGGCCATTTGTCGTCGGATACATGCCTGGATCATTCATCTCTTCCGGGATCCCTCTTCGTGGCCACGACGGTAAGATCTCGTCCCTCCGACCTAAGCGGAACCGTCCGCGGGTTGCTTCCTCAGTCTTCATGGCTTCGCGGACGACGTGCTCGTTTTCAATGGCGTGTACGCTGCATGTGGAGTACACTATGCGCTGTACGGAGGGGACTGTCCCGGTGTCGGAGATCGTCTGAGTTGCCGCGCTCGACGGTACAGATAGGCGCGACTGTGACTTACATGTCATAGCGTGGCGGATCATTTTAAGTTGGAAAGCGGCGAGTTTTATGAGCCGATCGGAATCGACGTCGTTCTCTTGTTCTATGCGCCATAAGCACCAGAGGAGGCATGCAACTGGATGCATGCGCTGCCGCTCACCATTGTCGAGTAGATGGTCCAGCCGGTTGACTATCCCTGACCCGCTGCATGACGGGTCCAACAGTCTACAGCGTCATATTATCAGGGCTTCGCTGCCAACGCATATTCCCTGGCTGGCTCACATGTGCGTCACACCCGTGTACTTCGGGTCATCTGGCGAGACCATTAGGAAGTCAGAGTTGACCGCCTCGACGTTATTGCAATGGGCCTTGGACATCATCGTCTTCAGAGTCGAGAAACGCTTGCGGTCCCTCTCGAACGCAAAGAGCTGCTCACAGTGAGCCGTCTATGATAATCGATCGCGGATGTGTGCGTACCTTGCCCTTGTTCTGCATTATCCCACAGAGGTGGGACGTCTTGTTTCCTGGGGCAGCCGTAGCATCAATGACGAGGGCATCGTCTCGAGCCGGAGGCGCGAGGACGTGTGCAGGGAAACAGGACGCCTTGTCCTGCAGGATGACTTTGCCAGACAGATAGAGCGGATCGTCTGTGAAGCGTATACTGGGATGAAACGCGATCAGGTCGTGTATGTGTTCGTCTTGTTTGAATGCTTTGCTGTAGGCCGGGAGTCAGGACTCAGCTGCGAACCGGGAACAAAAGGAACAGAATACGTTGAAGAGAGCGGGTCTCCGATATGATAGCCTTGAGACTGGAAAGTCTCAAGGGCCTCCTCTGTTGACCAACACGTCCTGTTTACTCTAATATATCGTGGTATCGACGCTGGAAGAGCCTGTCAGTCGATACATGAATATGACATGGCAGGCGTCAGACTCACCCGCCCTAGCATCGTCGGTTTGTGCCAGCTCTTCATGGGACTTGACGCCTTTCTTTATCTTGACCCTGGTAAACTCGCTCTGCAGTCTCGTGCGATGCCGAAGAACGGCCTGTTTGATGGGCCCATCTCCTGCCTGAATACCACGGGCGAGCAGGAGGTCATGGACGAGGACGAGGGCAAGGTTGCGGGAGTTTATTTTCTTCTCTTGCTTTAGCAGATGTGCCGCGTCAATGACTTCATTGAGGACGTGTTTGTCTGCTCACGCACAGCGTACGTACGCATTGAGTAAACTATTCACGGAGTAAGGACATCGGTGCTCTCACACTTCAGCGTTTCGATGACGAGGGCGGCTGTCCGCTTTCTGTCCTTCTCAGGCACGGACGCTATGATGCCCTTGATTGAGCCCTTCTTCGCATCCAACTTATCAAGGATATTGACCGCTTCGAAGTAGAAATTCATAAAGACAGACACGTGCTAAGTACGACAGGACATGAGCGATGTGCCTCCGACGCGAGGAGCGATAGGACATGCACTATGACAAGACCCTGACAACACAAAACACCCGACGCGAGGCAGAGGAGAAAATGGTGACGACGAGATCGGAATATCGGGAGTACCTGAGGCAAAAAGGTGGATTAGTGCGATTGGTCTCAACGTCGACGCAGACGAAAGAGGATCAGGAACAGTGTATTCATCAAACATGGGGAAACCCATTCCGACAATGTAGATAAGTATTATAGGAACATCACATCCGACATCAAAAAGTATTGTGAATGATACATACCTATCGATGCCGCAGCAAGGCGAAAACATTGACAACGGCCGCGGAGGACCAGAGGAAAAGAGGAGCAAGACGCGAAATTTGTTGTAAGCGCCGAACGCGTCGCGGCTTTATACGCGTCTTTGGGCGCTTAGAAAGAAAGTGCAGCTCTGCTTACACGGGTGCGCGTTCGGTGTGGCAACTTGTCTTGACCGTTCTCCCCTCCCCTCATCACTCAATTCCTCGTCCCCGGCCAAAGAAAGAATACTGAACAGTATGTTATGCATTAGGGCGCATACACCACAATCTCACGCAGCATTTCGTAGTGCCGGTCGAAAAGAAGCTATACGACCTTCTCGGAGTTGCGCCTGATGCCACCGAAGGTTAGAACGTCTTCGGTCTTGTGTGCTTGGTCTTAGGTTTAACGTGGGCGCGTCGCACAGAGGAGATCAAGAAGGCATATAGGAAAAAGGTGCGCTCTTCGTTGTGCTATAGGGTCAGCTAGCTCATAACCGTTCCGTAGGCCAGAGAGCATCATCCGGTATGTCTATCACATCTACTTGGCCCGCAGCATCTGATTTGACGTCACATTCCTTTCCCCTAGGACAAAGTGAATATCATTTCAAGTCATTGATGACTATCTCAAGGTGCTGAGATTTTACTCAGAACCCAGATGACCCTACAGCGCATCAGAGATTCCAAGAAATGGCTGCTGCGTAGGCTACTCTTCCCAGTCTCTGCATAAGGCCAGTCAACGCTGAACATTCAACAGGTATGAGATTCTCAGCTCGGTAGAAACGAGGGAAGCCTATGATCGGTACGGTATGGAGGGGATGTCGGGTGGTGGCGGCGGTGGCCCAGGATTTGGTGGCATGGGTGGTATGGGTGGCATGGATCCAGCGGACATCTTCGCCGAACTCTTTGGAGGGGGCATGAACTTCGGCTTCGACTATGGCCCCTCGCGAGGGCCTCGGAGAACCAAAGGACAGGATTCCCATATTCCTTACGAAGTCACCCTCGAAGACCTATATAACGGCAAAGTTGTGAAGATGAATATGGAGAAGGAAGCCGTCTGTGGCGTATGCAAGGGGTATGTTCTACAGCATGTCAGGCTTGGATAATGGTATTGATATCCCAATAGTACGGGAGCGAAAGGCAACGCGAAACCGAAGCCTTGTATCAAGTGCGAAGGGAAGGGTTGGACGATCGTCACTACTGCTGTATGTTATCCGTACTCTTGTGGACTCTTATCAGACCCGCTCATTTCCTCTTAGCTTGGCCCTTCGAGGCTCGGTACTCACAGAGCTATGTGTACTGAGTGCAATGGTCAAGGTGAGAAGCTCCGAGAAAAGGACAGGTAAGCGTTCAATGGCCTGTCTTACTGTGACAATGCTTATGTAGGTCTCGTAGGTGTAAGAAGTGCAAGGGGAATAAGACGGTGAAGGAGAAGACCCGGCAAGAAATCTACATCGAGCGCGGCATGGCCGACCGGCAACGAATCGTGCTTGCTGGTGCCGGCGATGAAGAGGTGAGCACGGGTTAACTTATCATCTCCTGTGGGTTATGAAACTCTTCTGCAGCCTGGCATTCCTCCTGGAGACGTCATCTTCACACTGAAGACCCGTCATCACGAGTCATTCGAGCGCTCAGGCAACGACTTGCTAACAACCGTTCACATCACCCTCTCCGAAGCACTCCTTGGCTTCTCGCGGATTTTGCTCACTCATCTCGACGGTCGCGGCGTGCACGTCTCTAGCCCTCCAGGAAAGATTATTAAGCCTGGCGACAGCATCATCTTGCGAGGTGAAGGCATGCCGATCTACAAGACACCCGATATCAAGGGCAATCTCTACGTCATGCTTGAGATTGACATGCCTGACGAGAGCTGGCTCAGAACTATCGATGCTAAGGTATGCAAAACTAAGTGCCGTAAATGTTACAATTCCCTGAACTCCGCTATTCCAGGCATTGGCAGGACTCCTGCCCCCAAAAAAGCCGGAAATGGACCCGAAGCCCGCGGTGGTGGATGAGGTGCCGTTTGAGGAGAGCGACATCATCGATGTGCGTGAAACGCCTTTCAACGCTTCTTCAAGCTTCTTTGATCACGCGTCTGGTTTCCAGTTCGGTGACGACGAAGAGGAGTGGGAGGACGAAGACGACGAGGACGACGGGATGGAGCCCGAGTGCCGCACGCAATGAGTTTCGTTGGTCTGTCTTCCTTAAGTTACACCTTAGAGGATGTCCTGGGACGTCGCGTTGGTTTCCCCGCTCATAGTGTACTGCACGATCTATTCGAATGATACCCTTATTTGCCTTCACCGTACTGTGCATGCAGTGGCCGATGAGGAACCCTCGTCGCCGTCGTCGGAAGTTCTTTGTTCTCGTCTAAGAAGCGCTCGGGCCGACGTTCCATAGCGACAAGGCCCATAGTGGCCAAATAGGGCAGTCAAAGCCAAACAAAGCCAAGCGCCGGGTCACGCGTGGCGTTCCTCGCTCAGACTGCTTGTCGACCACAACCACAACACGCGACGTGCGCACGGTCTACATGCACCTCCCCTTCCTCCCCAATCTCAGCTCGTCTATTTCCTCCGAACACGGACATTAAACACTCTCGTGCGCGCGCAGTCTCGAAAACATCAAGTACATGTCATTCTCGAGCACACCTTTAGGTCAAGGCAGACGTCTAGATCACCACACATTCCTCAACAAGAACAACCCAAACCGCCCCCCGAACTCTCCCCCACGTCGCGCGATACCTGCCTCATACGCATACGGGTACGATCACAGCTTCTTACGCGCGTATATCGCGTCCTGATAGTCTATCAGTGCCCCCTCAATAGCCTCGCGCTCCCCTCCCAAGCCAGAACGAGCACCACTCCCTCCCCAACAAGACGATTCTGAAGAGCCTGCCCTCGTTCGCTTCGCTCGTCTCAAACAGCGCGAGCAAGCCAACCAGTCTTTTCAAGCACAATCCTCTCGATCCGTGGGTCCCAGCGTTACCTCTCCTCATCCGGAGAAGTGGAGTGTCAAGGACACGTCTGTTAACATCGCCAGCGCGTTCCACCAGGCTGCCACATCCTCCTTCGATACCACTGCAGACAGCAGCATGAACCCTAATGATGCTTGGGCCTCGGGCGTCCGCAAGCCTATGGTTCCCCGTAGTACTTCCGTCGAATACGAGAAGGAAACCCAGTCCACTGTCAACCGTCGTCTTGCTCCTCCTCCCAGTCGCTCACAAGCCGCCGCGCGGGTCGCCAGGCCTGTCTCGAAGACTGCGTCTGTACCACATGTTCCAGACTCCGAGGGAGAAGAGGAGCCACGCGAGAACGGCCGAGGAAAGACCCCCATGGAGCACGGCGTCGAGTTCGTCAAGCGCATGGCTTTCTTCCTTCGTGAACGGTCCCACGAACCTGAAGGCGATTCTATGCTGAATGGGAACGAGAGCACGCGCGATGTCTCTAGCTACGACTACTCCGCGGAAGAGCGGGAATACCAAGCTGCATCGCAGAAACTGCCTTCCCGGAAGACCATAGCCACAAATCGCAAGAACCGTATCTCAGTAGATAACAAGGCGTACCGCCCCTCGATGTCTGATCTGGAAGAGTCTGATGAAGAATTTGAAGAAGACGGAAAACGAACACGGCGCAAGAAAGCCAAGAAGACAGGCCCCGTCGGTGGCCCACTCACCTCTTTGCCGGTGACCAGCTACGACAAACGGCGAAGGCGAAGGAGAGGCGGCAGGGAGAATGGGGCAGGTGAAGAGGATGAGGGTGATATCACAGAGGAGGATGAGCAAATTAGCGAAGAGGTAGGCTATGATTTGCCAAGCGTCCATTTTGTCATGCTGAAGAGTTTGTAGCGGTCTGGTAGAGGCGCAACGCCAGTCCAGCGTGTCGGCTCAGGAGCGCGAGGATTGGTACCCGCCACAAATCGTCAGGCATCACTTCCTCCACAGTACGACTCCAGTAACCTCGATAATTCCATGGATCTCGAGGGCGGGCTGCAGTCTATAACGGAAGTAGACGAGGAGCCCCCGTTAATAGACGGCGCACTGCCTCGAGGGCCCAAGGCATCCTTCTCCGTTGGCGCCACCCTCGGTCGTTTGGTGCATGGAGTACTAACCTCCTTGTTCTGGGTGGTGCGGACACTCTGGGGCCTTGTAGCTTGGGTTTTTGGCACAATCGTTCGCTTCAACTACGCGCCGCTACTAAAGACTGGCGTCGTCGGTCTCACGCTTTGGGCGGCTTGGTACGCTCTTAACAGCGGCTTGCTCAATTTCGGCTCTCTACCTACCCTTCGATCCCCCCCTGGTCCTTATCAGCCCCCAGACATTCCCGCCGGCGACCTCTCTGCTCTCTCTGCCCGCCTTCAGAACCTGGAGCGTGTCCTTGCCAGTCTCTCTCTCGACGTCGAACGGTCGCGTGCCTACATTGAAGGAGACACGAAACATCACGCAGATCTCTTGGGAAGGGTTGGGGCCCTCGAAACGCGCGTGCAGAAGGAGAGTATACGGGCTCAGGACGCAGAGAGCAAGTTCCGCGCGACCACCAGCGACAATCTGAACGCTGTCAAGAAGGAGATTTCCCAGCTATATGCGCAGATCCAGGCGCAGCGCGAAGCTGAGGCGAGGCGCCCTACTGCTGTCAATGACGAGGAAGTACGGGCCAAGGTTAAGGCGCTGGAGGAACGCGTCGGGACAGTGGAGGGTGGCGTGAAGGAGGCACTGGAGCTCGGCAAGGGTGCTGCCAAAGCAGGTGTTATCTCGGGCAATGTCGCACAGTGGTGGAACAAGTTGGCGAGCGGGAAGACCAGCGGTGTAACCATCAAGTCAACCGACGGACAGGACGTCACCTCCCTGATCAACCACCTCGTCGATGCTGCCGTACTCCGCAACTCGAAGGATATGCTCGCACGCGTCGATTACGCCCTTCACTCTGCCGGCGCCAATGTTATTCCTTCGTTGACCAGCGACACCGCCGAGATACGCCCGTCTGGTGTCTTCGCTCAGGTCGCCGGGCTGTTCACAGGCGGTAGCGGGTATGCAATCGGCCGTCCTCCTGTTACTGCCCTGCACCACGAGATTCATACCGGACACTGCTGGCCCTTCCCTGGATCCCAAGGCCAGCTAGGGCGTCGCACTCGCGGCCCCAGTATACATCACCGACGTCACGATTGACCATGTCGCAAAGGAGGTCGCGATGGATATGCGGTCTGCGCCTCGGAACATGGAGCTCTGGGGTCTGGTCGAAGGACACGACAACATCGCGAAGTTCCGCGAGTGGAAGAACGCGCGTGCTGCCGCTCGTGAGTCGGCTGAGGCGCGCGGCGAGCCGATACCCCTGAGCCTCCTCGACGACGAGGTATACCCGCGTTCACTGCCCCGACACCCCGAATACGTCCGCGTCGCGAACTTCACCTACGATATCCACTCTCCAGAACATATCCAGACGTTCCCCGTCCGCGACGACGTGAAGGAGCTCGGAATCGACTTCGGGGTCGTGGTGCTACTGGTCAAGAGCAACTGGGGCAAGGAGTTCACATGTCTCTACCGCTTGCGCGTACACGGCGAGCCTGTTGGGGAAGTGCCCTTGCCTTACCCTGAGGATGAGGAGGCGTCTGCATGAGCTTTCTTCGTGGAGGATTCAAGTCCTATGCTTCGGTTCCTTCATGCCCCATGCCGCCCACATCCTCATCGCATTTCCACCATCGCAAGCATCGTACCCGCACGCAATCGCATCCATTCACACTCACGACCGTCATGACCACTTGATCACCTTCTTCCTAGCGTCCATCCTTCTTTTAATTTGCTCAGTTATGTTTAAGATCTTAGCTCTCTCTTTCTCTCTCCGTTTCTGTCGGCTGGCTTACAGGTTTTGGGGTTATGCGCGCATGCTTCATCTCTTCTTGCCGCCTTCTGCCCTCGTTTCGTCCCCTACGTACTTATGTCGTATCTGCTGTCTCCGTGGTCTAGTCTGCTGTGACAAGCTGTCCAATGTATCAGTACCCAGTACCCGCCCGAGACCAATCAATCTTGTTTGAAAACTTCTCGTCCAACTGTGGGTTGACTGCTCGCAATTGTGGTAGTACATGGGTTGTGTCAGTCTTCATAGCAATCACCCGCTACCACGCGCCGGGAACGCGATCGCCTTCCGCCTCCCTCGCTGCAGCGTTCTCGCGCTCCAAGTTAAGCTCTAGGTCGAGCTGCCGCGCAAGCTCCTGATCTCGCTCCTCCTGCTCGCGCAACTGCCGCTGCCTCTCCTCCTCTTCCTTCTCCAGCTGAAGCGCGAGCAACCTGTCACGCTCCTCGTCCTCCTTGGTAGGCCCGTGTGCATACGGTTGTGCGAGGACAGGCCTCCGCGCTGGGCTCGCGGGAGAGGTATGCATATCCTTCGGAGGCGGTGGTGGGGAGGTATATCTATCCTTGGGAGGTGGCGGTGGAGAGGTGGTCCGGAGGGGTGCTAGTCCTGGAGATGATGTCTGGACGTCTGGGTGAATCGGAGAAGGCGGGGGCTGGTACAAAGAGGCGGTCGTCCGCCCACCGTGCGGTTCGTAGGGGAGCGGTAGAGGGGTGGAATATCGCGCTTGCAGGTATGGATCCGGCAACTCGTCGACGGAGGGATCCTCCGGGACCGGTGGTGCGGGCGGCGCATATGCGTAGGGAGGGTATAACGGAGCAGGGGGTATATAAGGAGGCTGCGGAGGAGGCGCGTATTGTCTCGGAGGAGACCCATGCGGCTGCAGCGGGAGGGTCTGTCGCGGCGGAGAGCTGTAAGGGTACGGGGCCGTGTAGGAATGCGACGGGAGCACGTATGGTTGCGACACCGGTGTATAGTTCTGCAATGGTGGTGGATGGCCTTGCGTACCGGGTATGTGTGGCTCCGGGATGGGCGTGTGACCCCCGCCAGGGCGCAAATATGGTGGTACGGATTCAAACGGGAGTTGAATGGGAGGGGAAGGGTCTCGGGGCGGTGGTGGCGGCGCACTGGTGTTCAGTGGAGGGTCCGGAGGCAGCAAGAGCTCGTCGGCCCTTGGACTCGTGCCGGGACTCGTGCGCGACGGTCCCGCTCCTGGGCGTAAGATGGCGGGGATCGACACTGGTGCGACGATGGGCTCCTCTGGAAGCGGGGGAAGTGCGTCGGATCCGCGAATAGGAGACCTGTGCGGCACTTGCGGGTGAAAATGATGTCCCGCAGAGGGACGATTACCAGAGGTTATTCCGGGCTGTGGCCCGACGGGTAAGCTGCCTGGAACCGATGTCGGTGAACTAGGTGTATGAGTCGCTTGCGCTGTTGCGGCAGCGGGAAGTGAGAGTCCATTGTCAGGATATGCATACGCAGCCGACGGTCGAGCGAGCCGTTCTGCAGGCTTCCACTTGGAGGCGCGACGCTGGAGCGGGGGCGTCTTCGCGTAGTATGTCATCTCCAAGTATAGCTCGCCGCGATACGTGCCATCCTCTAGCTTCAGTGGCACCCAATCTGCAGCAAGACACAAATTGACTCAGTACACGCAAGCGATCCTCGGAGCCGCAAGAATTCGTGCGCTGACTGACCATCGAACTCGCCTGTTTTCAGCGTTTCTGTGATATCGACTTCTCCTTTGCCGACGCACTCGTCCGTTCTCGGCTCCTTGGACCAACAAGACACCTCAAGCTTGCGCGTTTCGTCGGAGACGCGCTTCAGGATCGGGAAGCGCAACTCCTCGTCCCAAACAGGATGTTGGCCTCCTCTCACGTCGACCTGCGTCCGCTTCGTGACCTTGTTGAGCGTTGCTTGTGCGAATGCATCCTGTTTGTAGAGTCTGTGCTTGTCGCGGAGGTTGCGAGCCTTGAGTACGACGACGACGAGCGTGCCGATCTCTTCGTTAGGATCATTGGAACCCATGCTGAGCGTTGATTGTGGTTAGTCAATGTTCACGGCACCGAACGTCGGGGATCGCCCCGTCGTGTATAGTACGTTTAAACGTATCAACACTTCAGGCCGGTGAGGACTTGACGCGAGTCACAGATGGATGAGTTGTCACACAGGCTGCTGTACCCGAGGAGTCTGTGCAGAGGTGGGAGGTGATGATGGAGGTTAAGGTAAGGATATCGAGGTACCCAATGGCGTTGGCGATGTAACATGCTTTCGCAGGCCCTCGCTGACATCGGCAATGAACGGTGTCCGTCGAGCAGCACAGCACCGACTTTGCAGCTCCCACGTCTGTATCCCGCTGTACACTGCGCCCATGATCCTTCTGTGCTTGCTCGCTGTCCAGCACAGCGACGACGATGGGAGACCCGGGGAAGTCTTCAAGTTGCTGGGAGGAGTCTCCATTCGGCCGGACCGACGGATCAAAGCCGGACGGAGTCCGGGCGAGTCAGCAGAACGTCGTGCACTGGCGCTAAACGGGGTTGGCGGGCGCTATTCTTAGAAACAGCTCATGTTGCCGGGGAGAGTGCCGAGGGTGGCCAGGGGAACGCTGGAAGGTCTCGAGCGTTATCATCGTACACAAACATCTCCGCCTGCGCAAGAGCATCCAATATATAGTCTCAGCCACCGCGTGATGGGTGGGATTTTGTTCTCGCCCTCCCCTCTTCTCCCCAGCCTACTCTATCTCGCGGTGCAACCTCCGACTCACGTCGAGTACGAGGGCACAGGCTGCAGTACTGCTTGAGTCTCTTTGTGCGTCTCGCCAAGACTCAAGATGAGCGGCGACAAGCTAGCCAAAGTCGACTCTAACGAAACTGATGTAGAGAAGGGTCTTGCCGACGATGACCAGAAGCAGTTAGAAAGTAACGCTCGCCATGGTCGCAGAATCGAAATAGACACTGGCGAGGAATTCGTCAGGTTCCGTCGACACTGGTACCAAATCTGGTATGTCCTCTGTCCGCGCCCCTCCTATGTTCACTGAATTGTATTCCTGTCCAGGCTTCCCAAAGACCCGCCGCCTCCCGCCCCTGCGTCCCTGGATGACGCACCTGTCCTACCTGTGGCTCATTCATCCATCTTTGCCATTCTCTCGTACAGATGGATCAATCCCATGATGGTGTGTGTTCCGTTACACGACTGTATGAGCTTTTGTCTTGATGACGTCTACAGAGCCTAGGCTATCAGCGCACGCTGCAGGCGACTGATCTGTGGCAGATGGACGAAAGTCGCGAGTCTGGCATACTCAGTGCGCAACTGGACGCAGCATGGGAACGTCGCGTTCAAGCAGCCAACGAATGGAACGCTCGTCTCGCGAAAGGAGAGATCAAGCCCAGTCTGATCAAGCGCGCCAAATGGTCTGTGCAAGCACTTCGAGGTCCTGGGACTTATCGCGAGCGCCGTGCTGCGCTTCAGACGCACTGGCTCGAGGTCGATGGAAAGAAACAAGCAAGTCTTGCATGGGCTCTCAACGACGTCTTTGGTCGCGACTTCTGGTTTGGCGGTGGCTTCAAAGTCATTGGTGACACCGCCCAGCTCATGGGCCCGATCCTGGTCAAGGTAGCATTCTTCACACTGCTTGTCGCATCAATCACAATGCTAACAAAGTTACGCAGGCTATCATCAACTTTGGCAAGGAACACGCCGCTCAACTCCAGGCTGGTGAAACGCCCACAGGTATCGGCCGCGGAGTCGGCATGGCTATCGGTTTATTCTGCATTACAGTCACTACCAGTGTTTGTCAACATCAGGTGCGCATCTGCACCCTTCCGCCACGACGAGCTGCCAGTATTCTGACCGAAACATCCAGTTCTTCTGGCGCTCTATGACCACCGGCCTGCTGGCGCGTGCTGCTCTGATAAGCTCGATATATAAGCGTGGCGTCAGTCTCACTGGGAAGGCTCGCACGACTCTCCCAAATTCGGCCCTGGTCACCCACATTTCGACGGATGTGCGTACCTTCTTCCTTCTATATCGCCATGTCCACGCGGAGCCTCACCGTCTGCGCAGGTCAGCAGGGTGGATGCTTGCGCTCAGTGGTTCGTGAGTATCATTGGAAACTATCCTGTATATATCCTGCGAGTGCTGATCCGTTCCGGGCACCCAAAATTATAGCATGCTGGTATGCCTTCTCCGCTTACATGATTTAGTGATATCTCTCACCACCTCTGGACAGTTTGGACCGCACCCATACAGGTCATCGTTTGCTTGATCATCCTTCTGGTTCAGGTACAATACACATGCCGGTGCTCGTCTATATAATTGTTCGTATGGTTGACTCGAGCCCCCTTCCAGCTTGGTCCATCGGCTCTGGCGGGATTCTCGCTCTTCCTCTTGATTATCCCCGTACAAGAACGAGTCATGTCCATGCAGTTCAGGATCGGGAAGAAGTCACTGAAGTGGACAGACAAGCGGGCTAAGACGATCCTCGAAGTCCTTGGTTAGTTTTCTTCTGCGCGCTTTCTATGTAGACTTACTGGTTCTCGACAGGTGCCATGCGCGTGGTGAAGTATTTCTGCTACGAGCAGCCCTTTCTCAAGCGTACGTCATAAAGGCCCTGCAGTGCATGTCGAAACATCCTTCTCACACGTCCTTTGATTGCAGGCATATTTGATATCCGAAAGAAAGAGTTGGAGGGCACCAGGAAAATTCAAATCGCTCGATCCGCCAAGTAAGTCATCCTACGTGTGCCGCCGCTCCGAGGTCACTTACACATCTTCGTGTAGCGTCGCAGCGGCATTTTCCGTTCCCGTGCTGGCTGCGACAATTGCTTTCGTGACTTACACAGAAACCGCGCACAACTTCGACGTTGCTATCATCTTCGCCTCGCTCAACCTCTTTCAGCTGCTCCGCCAACCCCTCATGTTCTTACCTCGTGCTCTATCCGCGACGACAGACGCCCAGAACGCGCTAGTGCGACTCACCAAGGTGTTCACCGCGGAGACGAAGAATCCCGAGGACGCCATCGTGATCGATCCGAACCAGAAGCTCGCAGTCGATGTCAAGGACGCGACGTTTGAATGGGAGGAGAGCAAGGCCGCGGCGGAGGAGCGGGTCAAGAATTCGCGACGGAACAAGATCGAGAAAGGGCAGGAGGACAGCGCGAATGGAGCGGCGTCCGGGCCATTCCGGGTGAAGGACATCAACATGTCCATCGCTAGAGGGACTCTGGTCGCTGTCGTGGGTCCAGTTGGCAGGTAAGTTGTCTCTTGCCACCTAGTAATATGGAAGACAAGATTGCTCAAGGGTATAATTTCCACAGCGGAAAGGTACGGGTTCAGATCAGGTACAGCTGGCAGATTCGCCGACTGACCTGCTTTCACAGTCGAGCTTGCTTCAGGGCCTGATCGGCGAGATGCGCAAAGTCAAGGGACATGTCTCCTTCGGCGGCCGTGTCGCATACTGCTCTCAAACCGCGTGGATTCAGAACGCTACTTTAGTCAGTACATATCCTAGACTCTTCATCAAGATCAGCCGCTTACCCACCTGCAGAGAGAAAATGTTCTCTTCGGGCAGCCTTTCGAGGAAGATAGGGTGAGTGTCTCACTACTGCTTGTGTCCAAGGAATCCACGCCGAGATTCTTCTGTAGTACTGGAAGGCTATTGAGAATGCCTCGCTCCTGCCAGACCTTCAGGTTCTCGCCGACGGCGATCTTACCGAAGTGAGTTCTTATGCCGCCTCTAGATCTTTACCACGCTAATAATCTGCTACAGATCGGCGAGAAAGGCATCAATCTGAGCGGTGGACAGAAGCAGCGCGTTAACATCGCCAGAGCTCTATATTACAACGCTGATATCGTCATCTTCGACGACCCTCTATCTGCGGGTAAGCAGCCTCAATTGGTTGGCAATGCGATATGCGATATTCATGATTGCCATTTTTCAGTCGATGCCCACGTCGGCAAGGCCCTGTTTTCAGATGCTATCCTTGGGGCACTGCGAAACCAGGGCAAGACGGTCATCCTAGTTACGCACGCACTGCACTTCCTGTCGCAATGTGACTACATCTACATGCTCGAGGTAAGCATGCCGTAACCTTGATGAGACATGCGCCCGTGGCTCAAGACCTCTGTAGAATGGCCGGATCGCAGAAGAAGGGACGTTCGCCGAAATCATGGATCACGGCAAGGAGTTCGCTCGTCTCATGCAAGAATTCGGCGGAGAGACTCAGCGGGAGGAGGAAGAGGCTGACGCCGAGCAGGATGTGACCGATGCGGCGATGCAGGTGGCTTCAGGGGCGGCGATTGAGGATGCTAAGAACAAGTCCGAGAGCGTCCAGCGCAAGGGCGCGGGAACAGGAAAGCTCGAAGGGCGACTGATTGTCAAGGAGAAGCGCACAACAGGCTCGGTGAGCTGGAAGGGTGCGTACAATCGAGAGACTACGCCTGTTGCGGGATGCTGATATATCCTTCACGTAGTGTATGGTGATTATCTTCGAGCCGCCAGAGCGCTGTTCAGTGCGCCGCTCCTCATCCTATGCATTGTCGCCATGCAAGGTAGCTCGATCATGAACAACTATACGCTCATCTGGTGGCAGGCGAAGTGAGCCTCCTATCGGTCTTACTTACCAATGTGTGTATCGCTGATGATCTCTGCTTAGTACGTGGCATAGACCGAACTCCTTCTACCAGACGCTGTACGCCTGTCTTGGAGTTTCACAGGCACTGTTCACCTTTGGAGTGTAAGTGGTTTGAACTTCGGTTCGACGGCGAGCCCTGCTCACGAGCTGTTGATTGTGGCAGTGGCGCCGTTATGGATGAGATGGGATTCTTGGTCTCTCAGAACCTCCACCATGATTCAATTCGGAACATCTTCTATGCGCCCATGTCCTTCTTTGACACAACGGTATGTGACGTCGCTCCTGCGTTATAAATTATCACAGCTAATCGGCATGACAGCCTATGGGACGAATCCTGAGTGTCTTCGGGAAGGACATCGAGAGTACGTAATTTGGCATGAAATGTTTGTCCAGCCTGGCGTGCTCACTCGCTCACTCGCTCACTAGATATCGACAACCAGCTACCAGGTATACGACCATATCTGTTAATTATTGAGCCCACACACCCGTACTAACCACCTATCGATCCAATTGGCAGTGTCCATGCGTCTCTGTAAGCCAGTCTTACCATAATTACATGCAAAGCGGGGATCTAATCAAAGCGTAGTTGTTCTCACCATCGCCAACGTCTTCGGTAGTGTCGTCATCATCACCGTCGTCGAGCATTACTTCAGTGAGTGAACTTCAGTCATCTGACTTTGATCCCATTCTGACAGAGATCTGCAGTCATCGCCGCACTTGCCATCGCGGTGGGGTACAGCTACTTTGCCGGTTTCTACAAGGCCAGCGCACGAGAGCTTAAACGACTAGGTAAGAACGAAGCGGAAGGCGGCATGTGTCACTAATACTGACCACGCCCATAGATGCGATGCTTCGCTCGCTGCTCTATGCTCACTTTGCTGAGTCCCTCTCTGGCCTCCCCACAATTCGCAGCTATGGAGAGGTCAATCGCTTCCTCAAGGATAATGAGTACTACATCGACCTCGAAGACAGAGCTGCATTCCTCACGGTGACAAATCAGAGGTATGCATCTACAATGACACAGTGGGGCTAGGTTCGTACTCACGGATGATTGACTGGTGTAGATGGCTGGCGATACGACTGGATTTCCTCGGAGGGATGATGACATTCATCGTGAGTATACCCATATATCCGCGGTGACATTCCTGATTGTGGCTATCTCTAGGTTGCGATGCTAGCTGTTTCCAATGCGTCTGGCATCAACCCGGCCCAGATCGGTCTCGTCCTGACGTATACCAGTAAGTGACCCTAACAAGTCAAATAAGTGATGTGTCATCTTGACTCGACCTGCGATAGCGTCTCTGACGCAGCTATGCGGCATGGTGACCAGACAGGTGAACAGATGAGCATTCTTTGCGATACCTCAGTATCTAACTCATGCATCCTATTTTGTAGTCAGCGGAAGTTGAGGTAAGCCTTGCCTGGAGCCTTCCGTACTACAGCGTGCTCACGATGTATCAGAACTACATGAGCTCCGTCGAGCGAAGTACGTAAACAACTTCCATCGCTTCTCTTCACGGGATACTTAATATATTCTAGTCGTCGCATACAGCCGTCAAGATCAGATACCCCAGGAAGCTCCGCACGAGATTCCTGACCACAAGCCCCCGCCCGAATGGCCCTCTCGAGGAGCGATAGAGTTCAAAGATGTCGTCATGCGCTATCGCCCCGGGTTGCCCTTCGTTCTGCAGGGTCTATCTCTGGAAGTCAAGGGCGGAGAAAAGATCGGGGTTGTAGGCCGGTAAGTAGCTGTCAGAACTCTTATGAGACGGAAGGCTGAGTAATGGATCAGGACCGGCGCGGGGAAATCGTCGCTTATGTTGGCGTTGTTCCGCATCGTCGAGCTGACTTCAGGGTCTATCACTATTGATGGGTGAGTGAGACGAGATCGTTGTATATAAAGCTTGAGTCTTGACCATCTTGTTTCAGCATCGACATCTCCAAGATCGGTCTCAAAGACCTGCGCAGCAAAATTTCTATCATTCCGCAGGATGTACGTGCCTTCAATGTCGCAGCAGCACGACTGATCTTAAATGTTATTAGCCCTTACTTTTCAGCGGTAAGTTTAACACAGGGATCCCGCGAGATTTGATGCTCATACATCGTAGGTACCATTCGCTCGAATCTGGACCCGTTCAACCTCTACGTGAGCGCAGATTTCTTTTGAATTTCGAATCGCTAGACCCTCAATAAATTTTCCCTGCTTTAGAGCGATGCGCAGCTTTGGGACGCTCTCCGTCGCTCATTCCTGGTCGAACCTTCCAAGGCTGAGGAAGCTGGCACCGATGGCACCGATACCCCAACCTCGCGTTTCAACCTCGAGACTGTCATTGAAAGCGAAGGTTCCAACTTGAGTGTTGGAGAGCGTAGTCTGCTGAGCCTTGCCCGAGCTCTTGTCAAGGACAGCCAAGTAGTCGGTACGTGTCTGCCTCTTGTACAACCGCATCCTGCAACTTGCTCAGTAATGTGATCATCTCTACAGTCCTCGATGAAGCCACGTAAGTCTGATTTGCGTAGAAAGATGAGACTCGATACTGACCACTTGACAATGTCCATGCAGCGCTTCGGTAGACCTCGAAACCGATTCGAAGATCCAGCAGACAATCCAGACTCAGTTCCGTCACAAGACGCTACTGTGCATTGCTCGTAAGTCGCATCGCATCATGATATCAAAATGTATTCACCTCACATTTGCCTTACACAGATCGCCTCCGTACAATCATCTCCTACGACCGGATTCTTGTGATGGATGCGGGGAAGATCGCCGTAAGCTACATGCCCATCCCGGATCCCGTCTCCATGACTGATCGTCTACCATAGGAATTTGACACCCCCGTCAATCTCTTCAAGAAACCGGGCGGCATCTTCAGAACAATGTGCGAACGCAGCGGTATCACCCTCGAGGAGATTGAGCGATCGCGCGCGAGGATTGTCCATGTCGACACTATCGCCTATTAGAACAGTAGCCGTCGTATGACGCGATAGATTGTATAGGGCAGGAGAAAATAGACGGCGGTCTCGTACGCACTAGGATACTATAGAGTTAAAACTGGTAGCACAGCAAGATATGGCAACGAGGACGACTGAACACATCGTACATCCGGTCCGACATTGACTGCAACACAGCGAAGCACCATAAAACAAGGAGTCATCTAGGACTGAGGAGGGGCCCCAGAGTCGGGGTTGTAACGCATTTGAACGTCCGGATCCTGCTGTATGGCATCCATCCAGCTAAACCCTGTGGATCTCCGAATCAGTCCTGACCAGATTGTGATGGAAGTCACGACGTACCAGGTAGGACCATGTTCGACCAGTTTGGGTCTGTCAAAGACTGCATAGATTGCAAGAACTCCTGATCGAATGGCAGAGGTGCGGAGTAGAAATCGGCGCTGTTGTCCATCAGGGTCGACTGATCCGGATAGCCGAGCTCGAAGCCTTCGAACATCTGCGTGTCTTGAGGAGACGTCTGCAAGAAAGTCTGCTGTTCCTTCGTGGTCGTCTGATCCGATGGTGGAGGGTGCGGCACATGAACAGGTGTTCGAGGCATTGGTGAAGAGTCCGGTCGTTCCGAACCGCTGTCTGGCGTGCCGGGCGACGGAGCGGGGGGTCTTTCCGCCCGTTTCAGCACATGCGGAGGGTGATCTATGCTGGCCAGTGGTGTCTCTAGCAGCCCTTTGAGGAAACGGGAGTATAGCTTCGGACCGTGCCGGTCGTCCACTGCGACGTCCGGAGATCCTAGAAATTCTGCAACTTCCTCTACCAGCTGCCGAAGCTCGACTCTGGTTTCACGCGGTATGTGCTGTGCATATCTTGGATGTAAAGTCTGTGTGCATGTTGAGCAGCGCACATTTGGAACAACAAGAATCTGGGCGCACCTTGATGAGAAATGCACACGTGAACGTTACGAAGACGCACTCCGAATCAGGTCCGTGACGAAGATAAATCCCTGTTATATTCTCTGTCAAGGAAAGCTAGATATCGGTGTGACGCAATCACCCACTCAATCGGGGAGAGCCCAGCTCGTCCAGGAGGGTACGTATAAGGCTCTTTGATGCACGAATACACTAAGACAAACCATAAGTTCCCGGGCATCTACATGGTAGGCATTTCTACTCACTCTCCAGAAGAACGTGTCGCTGAAGCCTTGCGAAGTTTCACGACCGAATGTATGCTGAAAGGCGAATGACAGCACAGTCATCCGACCATAGCTATACGCCAACTTGAGCAGACTGGTGCGGAACTCGCAGACAACGCCCTCAAAATTTGCCTCCTTGATCCGTGTGAGCCATGTCTCGCCGAGGTTTGCGAGCTTGTCGTCAAAATTGCTCGCGATCTCAGTAATGTTGAGGTTCTGCAAAGACGAGTGATGGGTCACTTCACCGGTTGCCTGATACCCTACAGCCCGCCTTACCTTGTTGAGGCCAACGGGATGTTCCGGATCGCTGAAAATGGTGTAACGATAATCGGCCAGAACCTTGAGCTCCGCATTATATGCGCATAGATGAATGTCGAATCCAGGAATGTTATACGGCGAGCTCTTCCACCAGAACTCCGAGTGGCTAGCCACGTAGTCCGTGTTGCTGATGATGGGAGCCTTTCCGTACTGAGAGGCCATCGAGCGGTCCAAGTTGAAGCAATTGAGCCACGTCCGCGTCCGATTAAGCATTTCCCTGGCGTGCTGCTCGTTCTTGGGTTCAACTGTATTCGGATGATGAAGATTGAGGTCCGTCGCAATGCTTGGGAAACCATTAGAATGGAATCAGCATCCTCAGTGGGCCAAACACACCGGATGGCAAGGCCGAGATACACCCAGCAACGATCTTCCTCCCACTTCCTCGCTGGCACGGGGTACAAACTAAGGAGTATATAAGCCTGGACTGTCTCCACGCTCTTCTGACCGCCGATGAGCGTAGATCCCGCCGCTAGACGAGCGCAGTTCATCGCTTGGTGGTACAACGCAGGGCGTTCAGAGTAAAATCTTGAAGCTATACCACAGACTTCAAGTCCAGGACGTCATTAACGTTGGAGGAAGAATGAACACGAATTCTGCTCACCAACTGTGAACAAGAAAGGGCTCCTCCAATAGGTCTTCTGTGCGGTGTACATGACGGGGTCTAGTAATGATACAGATGGATTCATATAGTCGAAATAGCTGCAGCGAAGGTCATTAGAATAGTCGAAGCTTGGCAGCGGGAATACGTACATCTTAAATAGCTTCTCGACTTCCGCAGGACTGACCAGGCTACTTCGCAGGATATAAGGCGTCTGGTGTTGTGCATACATGATTGGTCGGTCAGGACCCGGGCCTGAAGGACAACAACGAGTCAAGATTTGCCACTGCCCGAGGTGGGTGATACTCACTCGATGCCCGAAAGTAGTCATCATTCGCAACACCATAATCATTATCGTCGACGGTGCTCACGCTTCGACTTCGACTAGATCGACGACTTCTCGACGCCCTCAGACTGAGGTTAGCGAGCATCCCGATGGGCGCCGCCTCGTTGGGCAGGATGGCGAGCTTGTCCCGCCCGGTACCTCGACTCTTCTTCCGCCTCGAACTCTGTGTGGAGGACTCGTCCTTGCCTTCGGTTGTCGGATCGGGTGCTGTCCGCCCGCGAGACACCGGTCGATCGCCGCCCTTCGTATCGGTGTCCTCGACCTTGACATGGACGTCGCCGTCCTCCTCCGGCTTGGCCTCACCCGCGCCCTCCTCCTCGATGTCGTCAGATTCACTGCTGTCCTTCCATCCAAGCACGTCTTCGCCGAGCATGTCTTTCGTCACCCCCGGCCCACCCATGTTGATATAGCCACCGAACGCCTCGATGGACTCGCGTGCTTTCGCGATCCAGTCAAGGACATCGGGCTTTGTGATGTGATCTGTCGCGGGTTCGGGCGTACCGATGTCCGACGCCGTCAGTTCACTTGCCGACGCGGACATCGAGGGGTGGTCGGCAGAATGAGCGGGAGAGGGCGCGTTCTCGCCGCTATGTGGCTTCTCACCGGCGCGCTTATTAGCGTCCTCCAGCTGCTTCATGAGTTCCTCGATCTTGGCTGCTTGTTCACGAATCTGGCCTAGCAGCACGTCTCTCCTCCTATAACAGTTGGCAGACTGGTCGGTCATTGCAACTTGACTAGGACGCCAATATACGTACGGAGGGGCCCGGCGCTTCTTACGACCAGGAATGACACATTCATGACCGCCATTCAGGCAGCGTTTGCATATCTCAGGGTTGGTCTTGAACTCGCACTTAACCTATGGACGCAGTATTACGCGGCAAGATCTATGCAGCACAAACAAATGCGTACCTTCAACGCCTTGCAACGCGCACAGGCTCCGGGACTAGCGCCTAGTTAAGTTCTGCGAGACTATCGACAGAGGAGGAACTCACGGCTTAGCAGGCTTCGCTTCCTCCTTCACATGCGTCCCATTCTCCGACCGGTCATCTCCGTCGATCGACGACGTCTCGCCGTCACCATCCTCCAACGCGCGCTGCCTCTTCGCCGCGTGCAGCGCCGCAGACGCGTCGCCCAGCTGCATGTGCCCCTGCTCGCGGTACGGCGCTCCGGCGTGGACCGGCATTGGGTAAGCGTGGCCCATAGTGGGGTTGCGTGCAAAGGTCGGCGTGATGGGCGTGCCGGCACTGGTGAACATGGGCCGTCGATGGGCCAAGTGCGGGCCCCCCTGGAAAGCTCGGACGGTCGGAGTTAGGCCAGAAGCTGAACCGGGGCGGGAGTGATGTCCGACAGGCCCGCCCTGGCCTTGCGAGGGCATGCCTTGCGCAAACCCAAAGGGTGAAGCGTCGCCAGCGTAGAAAGGAGAGCTCGGCATGCTCTGGGCTCCGCGGTCACTGAAGGCTAGATTGGAAGGAAAGTGAGGGTGTTGCTGTATTTGTGCTTGTTGCGGGAAGCTAGGGCCCTGCTGGTCAGGATAGAATTGGCCGCCTGCACCGTAGACTTGCTGTTCATTGTATTGCTGCTGCTCTGGTTGTCGTTGCGGGTGTTGCTGGGGATTCGGAAAAGTGAACGGGTAGTCGTGCTGTCCGCCGAACGGCTGACCGTAGTTGACGCTATAGTCAGCGTTCTGCTGCTGCTGGGCGGGGTGTCGCTCCATCTCGCCTTGCGGCTGGAAGTCGTTCTGCAGAATGGAGAACCGCGATGGGTCGATGTCGTACTCGTTCTCAAGTTGCAACGACTGGGAGGGCGGGGCTTCGTGACTTTGTGGCCAATCCACGTCGAGGAACTGAGGGTGGGGTGGGTGGTTGGCCATGGTAGATGATTCTTTCAGGGAACCTTGTGAGTCTAACGCGTTGATTAGAGACGGGGTGGACGGTGATTAGGACGACCCTGGTCTACCTCGATGCTGATCGCCAGGTGAGAATTCGATTATGATTGACAATGACACAGCGGCGATGACAACTGCTACGGCTAGCAGGATGTGAGTGCATGGCATCAATTCGTCAGCTCCGCGAAATGAACGGGTCGGGATGTCCCAGTAGCAGAAGAGGCAGAAGCGCACCTTCGCTTCAACTGTCCCGTAGCCCGTGCTCGTGCTCGGCTTCCCAAGTCTTGGCGATATACTCTGCTGAAACCCCTCGTACAAAGAAAAGCCTTTGGTGGGAACGGCGGCAGCGCTGAGGGTAATAAGGTCGTAGTCCGACAAGTGTCGATTAGCGCAGCATCCAAGATCCAAGATCACTGTTGCCCCTATGCGCCGGTCGCTGACGCGATGACAGCAAGTAGCTTTGATGCTGAGAACGACGAGTGCTGAATACGAGCCGAGGCGGTGATCTATCCGTGAGTAAGTTGCAATAGCCGCAGAGGTGATGTGCTGAGCGGGAAAGGGAGAGTCGCGATGGTATGATGCATCTCCCGACCGCGGATCCAGACTATCCGCTAGCATAGGCGCCCATATCTTTGGAACGGAAGCGCCGGCGACAGTGCTGAGAATAGATGCCGCTGCAGCATGTCTAACACAATAACGTTCTTGACAGAGGCTCTTCAGCTGCGAACAGGTATGTAAGTTTCTCTGAGCTCGTTGAAATAAAAGACATGGCGCGTCTTGCAGCTCTTGTAGGGATTTGAATATCGCTATCACAGACAGTATGCAGCGACGCTATATGTAAAGATGTAGCCTCCGATGCCACAATCTCAAACTGTTTTCAAGTCCCTGGTGGAAACTCCCGGATCCCCAGAAGGATACCAGCTGAATATTTCTTTGGTTCGAAAAATCCGGAATAGCATGAACATCGTTTACACGCGACTTATGCGGTTCAACAAATGTACAGCGATGATCTCGAAACAAAGGTCGGGATTCAAACACCCATCAGAAGCACGAAGAAATCGGTGTAAATTCACAAATCTACACGCTTCGAACCTTCGGCAGTAGATTCATCCCCGAAGACAGGGCGGAAGCAGTTGCGAGCCAATCCAGCGTCGACGTTGTCCTCGTGAGTCTAGGTACTTATGGCCGTCGCAATAGCATCGCGGTAGATGACCTCAAGATATCTCATCTGTCATTGATGCAGATCAGAGCCATTGTCTCAAGATGGAGCGTTCGACGCTGTGCCTGCGATGCTGCGCGACCACTAGTCTCGTGCGCGGGTGCCCCCGAACTTTCAAGTTCCGACACGGAAATCACCGCGCTCTGAACGTCTGGTCACGAGACTACGCGACCACGGTGAAAGCTGGTACCTGACTACGCAGTCTGTGTAGGTCCGGCAAGTCCGTACGCAGTTCAAAGCACGAAAATGAAAACAGACAAAAGAGCGCGTCAAGCTGAAGGTGATCTTTACAGGAGATCCGTTTCGTGGACTCGCTCGGGACTCTTGCTATACGCTGAACAGTTCTCCAGAGTTTGTCTGGAACGCATTTACATGTGGTATCGTCGGCGATGCTGAGGCCTTCCATTCCAAGGCTCGCCGGAAGCTAGAACACGCCCCTCCGGAAATGCCATGTTATCTACACCAGCCAAGTGCATCCCTACAGGCTACCGAGACTCGCTGTGCACTCTTCCATCGGATGGTTTCGGGCGCGTGCTGCCTTGGGGGGCAATGAGCGTGGAAGAGAAAGAGTTCCATCGCGAGTAGGAGGGAGAACCTATGCGCGTGACAGAGCCAACGGATGCAGTCCGGTCCTGTCTAGTAATGCTCAGGATTCAGCTGCCAGGATCTGCGGATGCACCGAGATAATTGTGTCCGAGGGCTGACCGGATCTTCTGTTACCGTCCGTGCAAGAGATCAAGGACAAACGCTAGTGAACAAGCAAGCGATACAGCAAGATGGGTGGGAAGTTGTCGAAGGCGAGCATACATAAATATGTTCGACCACATCAAGCGCGCATCAAGGAAGTTAACGGACGACCTGGGCAAGCTCTAGCTCTGAGCGCATGCAAGCCGAATGTCGCTGGAGTTCTTGATGCCCCTCGTGGGCGGTGCGGAAACATGTGCTGCATCAAGACGCGGGCCATAAGGAGAGGGGAAGCGCTGCGATCTGCCACAACGCAGAGGAAGGATAGATCGCGATCGTGTGCTGCCGGCCATGACAATGAAGAGATGGGTCGCACGAACAACAGGCGTAGGGCTATGGTTGCGGGGCGAGCTCCGCTCACGAACACGTAACCTTGCCAGGAGAGTATACTTTTCGTGGTGTTCGCAGGGCATTGAGGGAAAGGCTGAACCTGACTTAGACGGAGAAACCTGATCATCAGCGGTCATCGCAGGGGCCGTGCGTGGGCTTGACTGATACGAGATGCCTTGCAAAGGCGAACAAGTTCTTTGCAACGGAGCGTGGCCCGCTTGCACTCTGCGTACGATCTGTTAGTGCGAGGCACAAGACAGACTGGGTGCGTTATAGTCTGGCACTGAGGCCTCGAGGCCAGGGGCGGCGTGGCTGTGCAGGAGGGGCGGGGGAGCGGGCCGAATGGCAGGACGGTTGCGAACGGCGATGATGCCGGCGTCGGCAGTTACCAAATCGAACGGGCGTCTGTGATGGACTACAGTCTACAGACTACAGTACAGTTGCCTTTCATCCGCCACTCACTGTCCTCCCTCCCCTCCCGTCCTCCAAGACGTCGTGCTCACCGTGGGCCCCGTCATCCCCCCCCTCGCGGGCTACGTCTTCCTTCAGTCCCGCCCCGCTCTCCCCTCAGGTGAGCCTCAGCTTCCTCCTCTCCCTCACTCACACTCACCGCCGCTCGTCCGTTTCATCCTCTTGATCGCGACTTATTATTTACGCACGGCCCTTCTCGCTTCCCAGCTCGTATTTCAATCTCTAATCATCGCCCTGCCTCCCCGCGGGCGCGCTCCCCCGTCGCTCCTTTCTCTCTTCTCTTCCATCTCGTCACTCCTCAAGACCCCCGTCTCGCCATGCGCATCGTCCCCCACCGCAAGGCCCGCCAGGTCGATGACGGTCAGAATCTCCCCAGCATCTCTGGCTTTGGCGGTGTCTCCACCGTCGTCCCCGCCCCCGTCAGCTCCGCTCCCCTAGTACTCAACACAGCTGCGCCCACGCTTTCAGGGCCTCTCTCTGCCCCTCCTCTTGCCGGTAGTGCTGCTCTCACCCTGCCGCCCTCGTCGACAACCTCCTCTACGTCAGCGCCCTCTTCATCGGACTCTGCAGAGAGCTCCTCTGCTGCTTCTAAACACTCTCAGATCCCTCTCGGTGCCGTTATTGGCGCATGCGTGGGCGCCTTTGTCGTGGTCGTCGTGATCATTTGCTTCTGCTACGCCTGGTTCAAACGCTCAACGGACAAGCTCTCGGCCGCTCAGAGGAGGAACGCGGAAAGTGAGGCTGAACAGCAGCGCGCGCACCAGAAGAAGACCTTTAACCGGCTCGACTCCCCAGAGAAACCCGCCCGAGGCGGCGACCTGCCCCCGCCGTCGTCCGGCACGCGGGACTTCAAGGAGTCGGACGAGAAAAACTTCTCCATGTTCAAGAAGTCACCCAGCGTCCGTACCGCGTACACGACCAAGACGACGACGGACGAGGACCAGGTCACGGACCTCCCCCAGCTCGACTTCACGAAGTACCACCCCACCCTCGCGCAGGAGCTTGCGCTCGAGAAACCGGACAAGCCGTTCGCCGCCGGGCGCCAAAATAGCGGTGTATCGTGGGACGGCGAGACGCTCGGCGACGACTCCTTTTTGTCCCTGCGCTCCATGCGCATGGACTCGGGCACCATGTCGCCGACGATGGTCATGGCGAAGATGACCCCGCCTGCGACGACGTCTGCTATCCACAAGTGGGAGTCCGCCGAAGTGCTCACCATCGAGGAGGCCGCAGCCCAGGCTTCTTCAGCACCCGCGCCTGAGCCCGCGCCTGAGCCTCAGTCTCGCAATCCTTTCGCAGCCGAGATGGCCGAGGAGCGCCGTGCGCGGAACAACCCGTTCTTCAACGCGCAGGACATGAATCGCACCAGCAAGGTGATACGGAGTCGCAGCAACAGCCGCACGAGCCGTACCAGCCGCGCCCAGAGTCTCGTCCGCTCGGAGAGTCGTGCGACGCAGCACACAATCACGCAGCAGAACACGAATCCGTTCCTCGACCTCCAGGATGCGATCCCGCTCTCGTCCATCGCTTCAACCACACCTGACATGCTCACACCGAACTCGGGCCTGCCTAACAAGCCGTCGGTCCCAAGCGGTTCCTCCGCCGAAGCCTTCAGCAACCAGCACGCCATGGCCTCTCTGATCGCCGCACTAGAACTTCCCAAGGAGGAGATCGAGGAACGCCTCCGCGTTGTCTCCATGCAGGGCTCGCTGGTGTCCGCGTACTCCGACAACGACGAGTCCGACATCGCGACCGTGCGCGAATTCCCCTTGCCTCCCGGTGCCAGCGCACCCTCGCCATGATCCCCATGCCCCCCTCTCACCGTCCGATCCTGAGCTGAGCGCGTGCGCCGCCGTCCCTTCCCTTCCTGTTGACCGGCGCTTGACGCCTGCCTTTGCCCTTGTTATGCTCTGAGTCTGGATGCACTCGTCTTTTGGCCCCCTCCCACCGTCTCCCTGCTGATGAACGCGATAAATGGGACATGATACGGTGACGCCTTCGTTCGTCGCCCCTTCCTATGCCTCATCGTTGGCTCTAGCACTCACCTCTCCCAAGCCGCTTTGTTCACGGACTTCCTGGCGCGAGGCTGTCCGATCTCTTGTTCCTCTTGCCCCCGTGCGCAGACTGACACGGACACTTGCACCGCTTCAATCACGCTCCCCGCCGCTCGCCCATCACTGTTCGCAGGCGGTGTGTGTACATCGCGCCCCAATCACCCCGCCGTTCCCCCGTTACCGTTCCCCCTCCCCGTAAGCAGGAGAGCGCGCTCTTTTATCCTTCAGGTTACCCTTCTTACCCCCGCGCGGCCCTCCCCTATGCCTTGACTCTCGACTGCCAGGCGTTGCTCCGTTGGTCCTTTAGTGTACTACATATCGCTGATTTATTTATAATTCGTCGCGTTCGCGTTCACCTGAATCGTGGATCGAATCGTTGTCTTCCCTCCTCGTCCGTTCGTACCCCCCCATCCGCTTGTCGTCGTCGTACAGTATGAAGCTCCCCGAACTCCCCCGTACAGTATGTCTTTGGCGAATGCTATACGTGGTGTTCGCTAACTCGCCCGAACGCGACGGCCTCGAGGGACGGTCGTCGCAACACTAGGAGAGAGGGAAGAGAACCGGCACCAGGGATGCGAAGGAGGGCCAGGATGAGACCGACTCGTCATTGTCCTCAAATAATAAGACCGCAGAGCCGTCGAGCGGTGAGTGACAAGTTCGATTGCGGATTGCGTTCTGATCGCTGCATGCCTCTGCCGGTTCTGATTGACCTGACAGGCTGGTGTTGTACTGCGAATCGCCTGGGGGCGCACGTTGAATTCCGCACATCCATCGTCCCTGCGAACATTGCACGAACGACAGCGCCGACGTTCATATTGAGGCGCGGCGAGCGCATCGGTGCGACCGCGGCCGGCATCTGCACACTTTGACTGGCAGGTGCAGGCTTCGATGCTTGCTGGTCTGACTGCTTCGACCTACCATTGCAGGGCGGCATGGGACGGCGAGGCGAGACCTGTCTCACCCGTTCCCCCGCGCGTATAAGATGAACACGCTCGCGCATGAATGCTGCCATTGAGCGCGTCAGCTCGAATAGTGAGACGCGCAATTTATGTGCAGCAACCTGAGCAAAGCTCTGTGCACATCGTGCCAAGTCTTCCACCTGATGATCACTGAGCGGTATTGGACGCTATGGAGGGGACACAGCGGCGTGGGGCCGTGGGCATCTCGGGGAGGCTTTCGACGATGGCATCTGCGCCGTGCACTGCTACAAATAATGTCCGAAGCTACCCTTTGATTGTTCAATCTTGTTTGCGGCTGCTGTCCGGAAATCAGGTGGAGCGTCTGAAGGTGTCTGCGATGAGTTGGAGGGGTGATTGCACCGAACATTGGTTGATTATACCGAGGACTGTTAGCAAAGCGGAGACCGCTGAGCAGAAGAGGGGGTGATAGGACCGAGTGGACTCAGTTTGACCGTTGACGCGAGGGGAATTGTGTTCCAGCGATGTTGGAATGGACCGGGACTCGGATGTGTCGATGGCGAGACGTGAACGACCTGAATGATGTCTTCTACGTGTTTCCTAGACTGCATGATAAGACAATCCGTAGGTGGGTCGAGTGCACGCGGGAGGACGAGAAAGCAGAAATTGGTGCAGCGAAGTCGACGAAAGAGGGAATGGGATAGCCATATATAGGCGTGAGCATGTCGGGGTGGCGCAGATGGGCGCGGCGGGAGGCCCATGGTTACGGTAACGGGTACTGGACGCACGCGTGCACGGACGCGCTTCTCGAGGGTGTATTTATGATTTCTGGGCAGCACGATGGCAACGCAACGCTCGCATATCTCCTCCCGCTATCGACTGCACATCAATATTCCCTCCTTCTCCCTTCTCCTCCTCCTCCTCCTCACCCGCAGCCCAGCGGCCTCTCCTCCCCGGCCGTTCTTTGTCCTTGGCGTCCGTCATTCCCTCGGACCAGGACTTGGGCTAGCTCAACAACGCGTCCTCCAGACCCGCACCGTCGTCTGCCGACCAATACATCTGTCACTCATTTTCATCCACGCCATTCCTTACAGGCCACTTTAGACCGCTAAACGCACCGCCTCGACACCCACAACACGATCGAAATCTCGTACACTCATATTCGCGCCTGACACAAACAGACATGGCACCCTACGTATCTTGCAATCTGGTCAAGCGCAGCGACTACCCCACCGGCGACGACAACAACATCAGCGGCATCGTCATCGCCGGTATTGCGGTCGCCGCCGCCATTGGTCTCGGCGCCGCCCTCTGGCTCACCATTCGCTGGTACCGCAAGCACTCCACCGAAAAGCGCGCGAGGCGTCGCGGATCGGCATTCGTCAACTTCACTGGTGACGACGAGAAGGATTCGCTTCCCAGGTGTGTGTCACGCGCGCATGCATTACGATGCGGCCTTTGCTGAACGCTTCTCTCAGCGCTGGTTCCACTCTCCCAGTGAAGGGTACCTTCTCGCGCGACCAGCTTACTGCGAGCGTCGTCATGCCCGAGCGCGCTGTTCTTCGTCCGGACGCGTCGCGCGACGAGATAATCGAACACTACGCCGCAGAGGGCAAGCTGCCCAGACCGTTCGCCCCTTTCGCGCCCAAACGCAGCATGGATACCGAGGACGCGGTAGCCGAGGCCATGAAGCGCGACTCCGGCCGTCCCTCATCGACCAGCTCTTGGCTCTCGCCCGGGCTGCTTGCAGGCAGTCGCAACTCGCGCCTGTCCGTCATGTCCACTTCTTCTTCCCTCGGTAGCAACAACACCACGCAGAAGAAGGTCCGGCAGATCTTCGACCCGGTCCTCCCGGACGAGCTCGTCGTCGTACTCGGCGAGTCTCTGACGATCGTCCAAAACCACGATGATGGCTGGTGCATTGTCGGTCGCGACAGCATGCTCAAGCCCGGAGATGTCGAGCTGGGCGCGGTACCTGCTTGGTGCTTCCTCAAGCCCGTGAAGGGGCTCCGTGCCGAACGTCCTATGCGCGTGTCCAGTCTTGGCGTTACCATAAATCTCGACGCAGCGCCTTCTTTCGAGCCTCGCGACAACGTCATGTCCTGGTCCAATTTCTGAGCTTTGCCTTTTCTCAGGCCGTCACCTCGCCACGGTGCCCACCTCTCACCATCTTTGCCACGCGAAGACCTCTTGCGATATACCTGCTTGCCCAGACCCTCACCCTACGCCGATCGCGTTTATTGGCGTATCGTTGCTTCACGTTCGCTCGCCTCTCTTGCAGACGCTCCCTGGCGGATTTGACCCGTGCTGCGGCTCCGTTCTTCCGCTCTTACCTACCAACGATCCTAGAGTTCCCGCGCTCTCTGGAGAGAGCCCGCCACGTATCTTTATCGTGTGATATATAGCTCTGCATTCGCCACACCAACTCCCACTGTATACCGCGTCGTTACTTTCGTTCGTTGTTCCCCGTACGCCCCGTTGCATATGCTGTTGTCCGCTCTGCGCCCCACGATTTCCGCGCCGACGCTGCTTCCTGGAGCCCTTCTTCTTCGGCTGTGCGCCTTCATCCATATACCTAATGTCGCGCCGCCGCATGTAGTCGGCGCGTTGAAGAAGTAGAGTTCATGCTGGTCGCGGTAGCTTCTGTACACGTTCTGCCATTCTTGCCGCCGCAATGTATCTACCGTGCACATCGCGATTGACCTATGTACCAACATCCCGCCTTTTCTCCAAGTTGGGCAAGTGTGAGGTGTAGAACACGTGCAGGTACACGCGCCACGGTGGCACTAGTGGGTGACTATCCGTAGGCGTTTAGACACTACCTGTTCCAGATTTCGGACTTTGAATGAGCGTGACGCCCCACCCAGTGCCAGATTGTTCTAAATCCGCAGGCCACATCGACCAGAATTTAGACACAGTCTGCAGAGGCGACGCGTTCTCGTCGCGCGCGTGTTTTTAGCGCCCACGAGATCCCGAGATCGGGCCTACCTTCCATATCGAGGAGTCAGCCCCATGCCGAGGTATTCGGCATGTGGGGTTTTGGGCGCTTACAGTCTGGAACGCGAGGTTTAGAATCTGGAAGGGGGGGTCCCCCCCCCTCCCAGATCTGGAGTTTGGAAGCGTTTGGAACGATTAAGCGAGCTTTGGAAAACCAGGTCGGACTTTGAAAATGTCACGCTGAAAGTTCGGGAACCTCTCATCTGGAATTTAGAACATCCAGAACTGTATCTAAATGGCCTACGGAAAGTCACCCAGTATTATAGCCGTGGGCGTTGAGTAGCCACGTGTACACCACGGTAACCGTACTGGTAGTATCGACAGCCACATTCCAATTCCTCTTACTTGACTGCGCGCGACCAGCATGACTGCACCTCCACCGCCCACGCCCAAACACTTGATCAGGAGCCACTCAACACAAGTCAACGTCATCTACATCTCTGACGACAACGAGCGCATCTACTCCGGAGACCTGTCCGGGAACTTGGTGGTCACCTCCACGCGGAGTCTGCGCGCCATCGCGTCGTGGAAGGCGCACAGCGAGGGGCTGCTGGGCGTGCAGGAATGGGAAGAGAAGCTCATCACGTCCGTTCGTGCTGCAGCAGGGGTTCACTCACCGAAAGAGACTTATGCCTTCGCTTGACGGAACAGACACGGCAGAGACAACAAACTACATGTATGGGATGCGGTGCGCGAGCCGTCTCGAACGCTGGGAGGTTCCGCCGCGTTGCCTGGGCTGCAACCCCCAGCGCTCTGCTACTCGCTAGACGTGAACGCGCTGAATTACTGCCGCTTCTCCCTCCTGCCCATCCCGGCCGACGCGCGCACGGAGGAGCGGCACGCCTTGCTCGCGGTTCCTAACCTGGTTGAATCCGCGTACGTACGTATCCGCCTCGACCTGTCATTCTGGGTAGACAACTCGGGATGCTCATCAGGTTCACGTGTGCTCTAGGCCGATATTTGGACGTTGCCTGGGAAGCAGAGGTTGCATGCTGCCATTGGGAAGGGTGGACAAGGTGCACCCGCTTCTGATGGGCGCGGGGTGCCCAACGCTCGCGGTATGGTCTCGGTCGCGTCACACAGCACTTCGAAATCTACTCATGGATGTGGTCCTTGTAGGCATCATCATGTCCATGCACCTGTCGTCCGTCGCACACCCCCATGCAACAGGCCGTGCTCGCTTGAGACTGCTCTGCGGGTATGAGAACGGGAGCGTGACAATGTGGGACTACACTCGAGAAGAAAGAGAAGTGTCGATAGAGGGTATGGGCTGGGAGTCGCTCTGGACTGTACGCCTTCACGTTGAATCAGGTGCGTGTAGGTGCTCTCTGACCTCGATATTTGTCTGAAACGTATGTGCAGTGATGGCAATGACAGTATCTCCCGACGGGTCGTATGCGTTGTCGGTCTCTGCAGACCATCTCATTGGACGGTACAACATCGCGGTAGGTCTTACTTGTATTCTGTTTCAGGACCGTACTGAATCGTAGTACAGGAAGCAGAGTCCTCTACAGACCCTAAGGAGGCATGCTCAGTATTCAGGACAAAGCACCCAGGCAATGGCTCCGTAGCGATAAAGGACGACGGCAGGGTGTGCGCCGTAGGCGGCTGGGATGGACGGTATGCAACAATCCTATCATAGGCAGATTGACACTGAGCATCTCGCAGGATTCGTCTCTACTCGACGAAGTCGTTTAAAGCTCTCGGCACCCTCACGTACCACAAGAAAAACTGCCAATGCCTCGCATTCGCCCATTCTCGAGCGCGACCCTGCTGCGCACTTAGTCCCGAACAGCCGATCATCAGCGGAGAGGAAGAGGATGATGATGATGAGATGACGGAGCACGAGAAGCAGGAGCGCACACGATGGCTGGTTTCCGGCGGACAAGACAGCAGAGTTGCTATATGGTCGCTTATGGATTTCCAAAAAGCATGACTTTACGTTCCATAACACTTTCATCCGTGAGAATGTTCATTCCAGACGCCATTGCAATGCTACAGCTGTAAGATCTAGGCTTCGAGAGTTTCGTCCAGCTTTGGCATTCTGCATGACCCAAGAATGGGCAAAAAAGCATGTCCCAGGGAGGATTCGAGCCTCCGTCTTCACGGCATTGTGTTTCCACAACGTGACGATCTGACCACTAATCGACAGGGACGTTGCAAACAGGGCTCAACGCATCCTGCTATCGATGGCTGGACAGTTACATCGAAAGTGCGGCGGTCGCCAAGAAGCGCCACCAGCCGGTGCACTGCGATCGCCATCCAGATCCCACGATTCTGATCGGGCCTTCTAGCCACAACGCTAAAAGGGTACGCCCGATATCGCACGCAGTTGCAGCAGCCACTGACGCCACCCTGAAGCCCAGTTTGCAGCGGGGGCCGCACGAGGCCGCACGGCGCAGATGGTCTGTCCCGCTTCGACAGCCGCGTTGCCTGAAGGGGCGTGCATAACCGTCCTGACCGACCGATCGAACAGACCCAAGGTACGGGCAGATCTCCAGAGAGATCCGTTGTAAACATGCTCGGGCTTCGACGCGGCTACAGGTGTGCCTCCTCTCCTTTTCCTCTCCCCGGCGTGACTCGTTTTCCGCAGGGCTCGCCGTCACTGCTCCTTGCTGGATTGGCACGCTGACCATGTCCTTCTACTCGCAGTCCCTCAAGACGTCAGCGATTATACTCGACCTCCCGCCTACTCTCTATGTCGCCGGTGCGCCTGTGGAGGGCGAGCTCGAGCTCGACTATCAGCTCCTGCTAGACGATGACATTGACCGGATCATCGTCGGCCTGGAAGGAACCATCCATACGTGAGCCTATTCGTATGCACAAGGCCGCCTCGCGTTCTGAACATCTTCCAGCAAGAATCGGACGGGAGCGCAGATGGAGAACTTCAAGATCGGCACGAACGACTTCCTCAGGAAAGCCATCACGCTATGGGTACGAGGGCATAGCTCTCCGCCACAAGGAGACCACATCCTTCGCATCCCTTTCTCGCTCCCACTACCTGATGATGCCCCACCTTCATTCGGTTTCGAGAGCTACATGAACGTAGCATACGTCCACTACGCGGTCGAAGTCACAGGCGTGCGGACGGGCACCTTCGCGATCGACCGGACCATCAAGGTACCGGTCCTAGTCGTGTCGCCCGACCCGCTGGGAGCTGCGCTTCGAGCGGAGCTCAAGTTGGGATGGCAGGGCGATTGGGGCAGGATCAAGGCGGAGGAGAAGATTCGAAAGATACCCTGGGGTGAATATGCGACCGTCAAGATGGAGGTGTGCTTCACGCGTCCTCATGTCGATTTGGATGTTCGCTCATGATGGATGTTCGCTCATGATGGACTTTGATGTCCAACAGTTGCTCGTACCCCATCTAGACACGTTCCCGCTCTTCACCCCAATCCCCTACAGTATCGTTCTGACCACCATCTCCGCGCCCACAAAGCGCAAAGGTCTTGCACAGCCTGCAAAAGACATCTTTCCTGCCGTCCCGCGCAGCCCCTCCGAAATTGATTTCGAACTGCGGCGACATGTGGACCTCCAAACACCCTACTTCCCCTCCAATCCGGAGGAACATGTTGCGGATCTCATCCCCAAGGCGCATGCGCCAATACCGCCCGTGGATGTGGAGATATCCGACTACGTATGGCTGCCGGAGGAAGGGAAGGTGGACAGAGGATGCTGGATGCAGGAGGCGACTTTCAACTCGAGCATGATACTACGGTTCACTCCTACCTTTTTGACCGAGGAAATCAAGATTAAGGTGCGTACTAAAGGATGTTTTTGTGACGACCACTAGCTTATAGTAGCATGTACAGTATGCGCTCCATCTGAGAGTTGACTTTCCCGGAATCGGCAACAGCCTGCGTATTGAATTCCCGATCAACATTGGCTCTGGAATCGAAGCACCCATATTTATGGACGATTCGGGCTCCAATCCAACAACCATTGATGTTCCTGCGTCAGTGAAATGCCATGCTATCTTCAATCACAATTGCTCACTCATTTTACAGATCATACTGGGATCCTTCCAAATGGTCCACTCAATGAAAGTTGCAACAACATCTTAGTGCCCAACCATCCTGACCCTGTCTGCTGTTGTACGCATGCTGATCGGCCACCTAATCGCGAATGTAATTCCTATGTAATACTACTTTAGACCCCCTGATCCCCCACCACAGCAACCTGAACTTACATGCAGTTCTGTACAATGCTCCAAGTATTTACATGCATTGATGGCAGTAATGTACTGGTCGACGACTTACCGACGATGCCCATACGGTCGTGGCTCATATAACTTTCATCTATCCTTTCTCACTCCTTCAGTCATCCTCGATCAGGGGTATGGTTACTCTTATCTTGTACCTTACTGATGCTCGAGACGGCCCCGTACGACTGCACAGCAAAGCCTATGTATGTGATACATTTATCACGGTACACCTAGACTACGGCCACGTATGTACGATCACGGCAGGCAAAGCCTCCTTTGTGTTAGATGTTATAGCCCGACGGAAGGAAAATGGAAAGCAGTCACGTGCTGCCTTTTCAGTCCATAGCCATGTTATAGGCGTGTCATAGCCTGATAGTCAAACTAACGGTAGGTCTATGACACGGCTATCGCACGGTGTTGCGAAGGGGCTTGTCCGCCGTGGATCCTCTTCAAAGTCTGACCACTCTTGTCAACATTAATTGTGGCTATGCGCAGTGTCTGCTTCGATGCTCCATCGCGTGGTTCAACCTATGCACCCACCACTGCTCCGTTCGATGCTCGACGTTCCAACTTCGGCGTTCGTCGCGATCGCGATCAGTACCAAGTCAGGCGTCCTCGTGCTTCATAAGATTCGCACCCGATAGAGAGTGATCCGCTCCAGATGTGGTGGCTTGTTCGGGACGGTCGAGTGACATGAAGAGCAGCTGTTTGACATGTGAAGAGTAAGTAGCAGTCGCCTCGTAAGACTTGGCGTGCCATTTCGTGAATGGACCCATCGAATGAGCAAAGCGTGTTGAACGCTGTTGACAACGTTGTTACGTTTGAACGTCGTGCACGTCGTCGGACAACCGTAGTAGTACAAACACATGCGATCGAGAGATTGACCTATACACATGCTCAGACGGCAGACGGCAGAATGTAACAGTTAGATAGCCCGCCTCCGCTCGGCTGACTCACCATCCTACCACGGCGATTCTGAACTTCCAATTCACGACCGAGTCCTCAGGCCTCAGGCATCGACCTAACGAACGCGAGGATGGTGCGAGTAAGTCGGGCATATCTCATGATTTGAGGACGCCGAGAGGGATGGGAACTTGGAACATACTACATATGTATGGCAGTGGCGCGAATGCCATGTCCGAGGGCTGCCACCCGACCGCGGAGTCCTTTTGAAGATGCGCTGACGAGCTCTGAAGGGCAGCATTCCCGTATGATATCACCGGCAGATCAGCCACTCGCTGATCATGATCAGACAGTACGATGGAGGCGCACACGCTTGAAGCTGTGCACCGGCAGGGCCGTGCGAGCGCTATGCATGACTGAGCACGCCGATGAGGCGGAGGACTCGGGTGGAAGGTGGTTGCGAGGCGACCGCAGTGGTTCGGAGCTGTGATCCTCTGACAGCATGCATGCGGAGCGAATCGCGATCACATGGAATCTAGGACGGCGTTGACTGATGCGGCCGGAGAATAGAGATACATACAACAATAAGGTTGCGGACGCGAGAACGGGCACATGCTCCGAACAGTGACCCCGCCGCCGCCGACGCCACGAAGGCGCTGGGGCCGGGCATCATGAATACGGAGCACGGGCGGAGACTTGTCCGGGCAATGCCAGTCCGCGTATGTCAGAATCACGGATGACACATAGCAGATGTGGCTGCAATGGTGGGGTGATCATCGACCGACTAGTTGTGCATCCGCGATGGGATTCGCGTGGATCGTCACCTGAGCAGCGCGAAGTTAGCATGCGCTCGAGCGTTCCTCGCACTTTCGCAGGAAATGGCTCCAGCTTGTCCTGCGGAAAGTAAGGAAAATACGGTTTTACGTACGTGCGTTGTCCGTATTTCTTTGAGAGGCCTGTTCTTCGCGTTCACGGGTTCGCGCTCCATTGCATCTAGGGTCGAATCTGCGCCATCGATTACCTACGCATGGTGAGAACATTCGTGATGGTAGCCCGACGAACACGACAAAGAGATGCCTACCTTGCCGAATATCGTGTACTTTCCATCAAGATGCGGCTGTTTGGCGTACGTTATGAAGAATTGCGATTTGTTTGAATCCGGTCCAGAGTTCGCCATGGCGAGTATGCCACGGTTGTTGAACTACCATGCAGATTGGCATCAACACTAACTCCAACAAAGCAAGGACGTGTACAAGAGGACCTTGAGAGTAGACCGGATCTCGTCCGGGAATGGCTTGCCCCAGATGCTCTGGCCGCCTTTGCCAGTGCCCGTTGGATCACCGGTTTGGATCATGAATCCCTTGATGTTCCGGTGCCAGAGCGTGTTATCATAATACCCTGACGCGCACAGAGCAAGGAAGTTCTACAATTCACGAATCGGAACGATGGACTACTTGTCAACCGCCATCGCACTCACCTCGGCGGTCTTGGGGACCGCCTCGCAAAAGACCTCGACCTGCGATCAACCGAGGCATTGGGATTTCATTCCTGCGAGAGGCGCATGGGAGAGCGTACTTTGATGTCGCCGTGCGTGGTGTGGAATGTGACTGACTGGAAAACATCAGAACATCAGCCAGGAAGATGATGATATAGAAGACTGCGCACCATTAGCGTGCTTCGTGATTGTCTGGTGAGCCTAGCAGCGTGACTACGTTGTTGCGACGGAGCAAGAAGAACGAGCAGAAGTATGCAGCGCGATCGACTTGAAGAAGACGTTCCGAATCGAGCGAGGAGACTGAGGGACGTGGCCGAGGGAGGCGAAATTGCCGGCGGGAGGACGGTGAGATGCCGGCGGGGATCCAGGAAAGGAAATGATGACGGAGGGAAGACTGATGCAGCGGCCGGAGGAGTGACATGCAACGGCCTCGGAGGACGGCGGTTTGACGTTGGACGAGCTGCTTCTTCGCCATTGCCCATCCTGGCCCTTCACTGCCTTCTATCAGCAGCGGGCGTCCAGCCATGAACTCTATAAATCCATCTCGGGTTCTTTTCGCACCTCTCTCTCCCCCTGCCATCCAGCTCAACCACACCTCCCCCTCAAACGCGACGACGACGAGGTCCCGTCCCCCGCTCTCCATCCCGTCCCTGCGGTTCCCTCAAGATGATCTCTACCTCAAGACCGCCGTCCGTCAACAGCGCGGGTCCCGATGTCGACCCGTTCTCTCTCCTCCTCAGACCGCCTGTTAATGAGACGGAGCACGAACGGATCGCCCGCCTGCAGCGCGAGGCCGACGCCAAGCGCGTGAGCGATAGCATAGATGAACAGCTCAAGGCCGACAGGGAGCGCATGCGGAAGAGTAAGCAGGATATCAGAGTGAGTCGCACGTCCCACACGCCACGTTCGCTCCCCATGGCCGACCCGGGCATCGGCTGCGTCTGCTGTGAACATGAACGCCCCGGGGCCCCTCCCGGCATCGCGGGCGGGAGCATATGGTCACTAAGGTTGCATGGGAGCGGGATGGCAGTCAATGCTTGCCTTGGAAACAGTAGTTGATATCCTTCTGGCAGCTGCTCCTCCTCGGACAAGCTGAGTCTGGGAAGTCGACTCTCCAAAAGCAGTTCCAACTCCTGTACAACCCCAGTGCTCTTGAAGCTGAGCGTATATCTTGGCGGACAGTCGTTTACTTCAATATCGCGCGGCCCATTCGCCGCATCCTGGAGGCTTTGGACACCTATGGCGACAGCGACGATGACGACGATGACTTGGCGATTCAATCTCCATATGGTCGGCAGGACATTCGCTCGGCGTCGGGGATGCCAGTGCCCAGCTCCAGTGCAGATTTCGCTGCGGAGGAGAAGTCGTTGTCGCCCTCGCAAGTCAGTCTCGAGAAGCAACTCAACGTTATACGGGCCCGTCTCGCTCCTCTTCTTACTGCCGAATCGTCTCTGGCAGACCGTCTCTCTGGTGGTATCGATGTTTCTGGCTCCGGAAGGGGTAGCGTCTTCGTCCGATCTGGTTGGCAGTCCCGCAGTCTCGCCCTTCCGTTTGGGAAGGCACGCGAGCGGACCAGCAGCGGCGGCCGGTTCAGCTTTTCTGGTCGCGCTTCCCTAGACAACCAGCATGGCAATGAGATGGAGCTCAAGTCACGCACTGCCGATGCTCAAGAGGACAAGCTGGTACGGGACGTCGCATCAATCCTGAGTGCGTGCCAGCAGGACATCAAAGACTTGTGGGCACTACCCGCCGTCAAGAAGCTCCGTGACCGCAGGCGGCTCAAATTGGAAGAATGGGCGGAATAGTGAGCTTGGATCTCGCCGCTGCTTTGTAATCGTGCTGAACGCGTTGATAGCTTCTTGAACAACATCGAACGAGTCTCGGCCTCTGGATACATTCCCACTATCGGTATGACAAATCAGCGTTTAAATGGCTGTGATCGCAGACTGATCCCAGCTATCAGAGGATGTCCTCCATGCCCGTATACAGACTATGGGCGTTGCGGAACATATCTTTGACATGTCCGTGCATGGCCGTACCACTCGCTGGCATCTCTACGACGTTGGAGGTGCTCGCGGTCAGCGGCATACTTGGATTCCGTACTTTGATGATGCGTATGTGTCCTCTTCTACTCGACTCTGACACCTCAATGACAACTTCTGGACAGGACCGCTATCATCTTTCTAGCTCCTGTTAGCGCGTTTGACCAGGTACGCACGAATCAGGTTGCAGTTGTTCTAGCTCACTGATTGTATGCATGCCTTTTGTACAGTATCTCGACGAGGACCCAAGGACGAATCGGATTGACGACTCTCTCCAGCTCTTCAAGCAGATCTGTTCGAACGCTCTCCTGAAGCGCGCACATCTTGTTCTCTTCCTAAGTATGTGGCTCCACTCACCACATAGATGTCGTCCTAATCTTCTTCCAGACAAAACCGATGTATTGAAGGAAAAGCTAGCGGCTGGGATTCAAGTGAAGAAATAGTAAGGACGCCTCACGATGTCTTGAATGTTCCCTGATTCATGAGGTCTCCTGTCAAGCATCACGTCTTACGGCGACCGGGCGAACGACTATGATACTGTCGTAGCATATTTCAAGGCGCACTTTACTCAAGTACATCGTCGAAACAACGAGAACAATCGAGTGCTATTCACCCACCTGACTAGCGTGGTGGTAAGTGTGTTCCTTGGAGTCAAGCTGAATCATCTGTTGATTGCGTACCTTCACAGAACACCAAAGCAATGCAGAGCATCATCACCGATGTTCGGGACTCGATCTTCCGCAACTACCTCAAGTCCGCTGCTCTCGTCTGACGGCCTGAGCTCATTCAATCCTGTCACGTCTATCCATAATAACTTTATTCCCCGCCCTCGTCTCAACGCTGCACTCCGCCTCTCGACCCTCGTCCATACTGTATTGTACTATCACGACGCTCGTTAATGGCTCTGGCATAGCTTCCCGTCGGTTACTTGTTTTCATTGCCGCTTCCGTAGTCACTTCACCTCTTCGTCTCCATAACCACGCACCCCCATACCTCCATTCGTTTCTCGACTATGTATCACCTACCCTAGATATCCCCAAGGACGGCCTGTTTGTTTGTGCCATGTTTTTTTTTGTTCTCCCACTCTGTCGAGTACTGTTTACCTCTGTCATGTACGCCTAGCAGACTCACCGTAGCTTTCTCCGTGACTCCGGAAGCATCGCGCTTGGAGCTTCGGCGCAATGGATGACCCGGATTGCCATTGTGACCCACACTGAGGCGCGGGAGGTGAGAATATGCACCTCCGTCAGTAGAACCAAGATGTGTCACGTCTGTCCGCGGACTTTGGCGTTCCCCAGCAGCGGTCGGGGCCGCCAGGGCTGCGAATCCTCACGGGGACAAGTGCATTTCACAGAGACGTCAATCCGTGAGTCTTGCAGATCCGGGTCAAAACCTGAGGGAAAATCTCCCCGAATCCGATCACGTTCGCTGTCTGTACAATCCCGTTTACTTCTGTACATACCCTACCGCCCCGCTGCACTTCACGCTCTCGAAGACCTGGCTGCACAGTGCCTCCAATAGCCTGGCGATGAGGGGATCACCGCTTGATAAAGCCGACGAGCTCCTTCTGCAGCTCACGCTGTCGGCGTGCCTTTTCCAGGTCGTCGAGGCTGCGGAGGTCAAAGACGACATCGCGCGTTTTCCCAAAGTAGACCTGTGGGACAAGCAGGGTCAGGGCAGAGTTCGCGTGAGGAGCTCGTCTGTGGCCTAAATACAAGAGAATGGAGCCCGAGATGGAAACAATAGAATAGCTGTTGTGCACAAGGCACAACAAGCAATTAGGACGTTAGGAGAATGAAAAGAAGGGCAGGGCGGAACAACCAGGGCAACTGCTTCGAAGTTAACCAGCTATCCAAACGTACCTCCTGGAGCAGATTGCGCATCTTGATCTCCATCTCCTCGATCATGCGACCCGTGTTCGCGATGTGCGACGACGAGTCCTGGAGCGGGAAGTCCTGCTCCGTCTGGCGCGTCATGCTCCCACTGAGCGTCACCTCGCCCTCACGCTTCGCGTCGTTCCCGTTCGCCTTCTCCCCGGTGGGACTCTTCGCGCCGGGAGCTGCAGAGTCGTCCTTGGCGCTGCGGGCGGCGATCGAACGGTCTACCATCTGCAGCATGATGGTGGAGGTGAGCTTGTAGTGGGCTTGACGTCCGCGCTCGGCCGCTTCGAAGACATGGATGGAGTCCCAGGAGCCGGAAGGCTCGCCTGGTGAGGATGGATTGAGGGCTACGATGGATGTTCAGCGGTTGGCACAGTCTGCGCGATGGCGGCACATACTCTTCTTGAGCAGAACGACACCAGCAAAACCACCGTCGTCCAAGTCCCAGAGAAAGACGGAGGAAACACCTCCCTCGTAGTACCTATCAGAAGGAGGAGCCACCGTTCAGTTGGGTGCGGCGATTAGCACCAGGTCAAGTCGCAGAAACGCACATTTCGCGATAGGTGTCGAAAGCCTCGTTCGCCTGGATCTCAAGCTTTCGCAATTTGGGAGATGGTGTCGTACCGTCCTCCAGAGGGGGGTCGTACTCATTGGACCACGGTGACCTAGAGCAATCAGCCATTCGGCACGGTCATTCATCTCTTCACAGCATTTCCAACCACACTTCCGCGTAACCTCAGCCTTGCTGTGAATTTGCACGTACCTATAGCTGTCTCCATCACGGTTATAATCACATGCAAGGTACTCCTTGCCCGTCGCGCGATCCGTCATGACCTTCAGTGGTTGATCCACGCTACCCAGAAGGTCGTCCGCGTAGTCCGGACACATTGCGACTAGCGACGCGACGTTCTCCTCTACATGCGTTGGCGGCAGACGTCGCATGAGGTCCAGCATAGAATCGACGAGGTCACCCATGGTTGCACAGTAGGACGAATATTTGGATTGCAAGGAGTTGGATGGGCCCGAATTGGTTATCCTTGGTGCTTAGAGAGTGCACGTTCGACAGTGGACGTGAGAGATGCAACAGAGGCTTGCGGACAGTGTTGATGGACTAGGACAGATCAAGGGTAGAGGAGGGTATGAGATCGGCACTCGCTCAGTCGGCGTGGTCACTGGTGCCAGTGGTGGCAGAGATCGTCCAAGATCGTCCTGGGCGCTCGTCCAGCCACTGGGTCCATCCCTACAGTGCTGCTCAGAACGCCTTGGGATATCATACGTACAACTGAACTTGGATAGTATAGATGTAAACTACGTGTCTGCATCTCTAGAGCTTCTCTTTCGACCCATCGGCTGACGCTGCCTCAGGCGGTTCCGCAGATCCATAGGCAGTGGTTACGTCTTTCTTTATCTTCTCGGCTTGTACACGACTATCGGCACCGTCGTCGCCCAGATTTTTGGCGTTTGCAATTTCCACCACGTTGAATTTGTGTAGCTTGTAGTAGTCCCTGACCACACTTATACCACACACGCTCTGTCCTCGAATATGAGCGCCGCGGTTTCGTGAATGGAAATTCGAGAGCTCTACCTTGAACACCTCGACCAGGATGAAGAGTTCAGGATTATCCAGCGACACGGTGTGACCCTCGGGAACGCATTTGGCAATCTCGGGAATGAGCATTTCTCGCTTCAAAGTGCTATGATTGCGCATTCGTAGTTCGATTTTGTACTGCACGGGTTTTTCAGTGCACATCCTAGCGGTTCCCTGATTAACAACTCACTGAGAATTTCTTTTCTGGTTCGGCCGCGAGAGCTTCTCTGACGAGACGACCACACAGTGATTGAATCTCGGGAATGTTCGCTACGGAGGTTCCAGCTACCGGTGTCAAACGCTGAGTATATCTAAGGACATGATTTGTACATGGATCGGTCTACCCTGTCAACTTAGCACTCACCGCGTATGTGTCACTCCGGTCCTCATGACGTTTTCAACGTGTGTCGTAACGAGCTTTACTGGATCGACGGGGGGCTTGCAGGATATGAAGACCACTGAGGAGACGTCGTGAGCGATCGTAGAGCTTCACTGAGGCCAGGTGCGCATACCACACGGTGTATTGGTTTGACAGTTAGCTGATAGCAAATTGAGCTTAAATATATTTGAGAACAGTCCTGGACCTACCGAACCTTGTTTCCTTTCTCGGCCGCTTCATAGACTCCACTTCCTTCGCAATTTGCCTCTCGAGATCATCGGCTCCGCCGTCCTCTTCATCGGAGTTCTCAGATGCGCCGGCAGTTGTTGCACTTTCTTGCGGCCACAAATCATTTGCGAGCTAGAGCGAACATGCGAGTACATATCACTTTCGGGAAGGAAGAGATGTGAGCCAACCAAGGGTGGACATACCGATTCGAACAAGTCGTAAAGCTCTCCCACGACCTGCCGCTCCTTTCCCTTGACGCAGGTTACCCATACTCCCGGACCGTCAATCTGTCTTTGACCCCAAATAGGAGTTCCATCCTACATTGAAGAACCGTGGATGAGCATCTGCGCGGGGTGATTTTCCGGTCTCCGTTCACGGAAGACTTGCCGGTCGGAACCTCCGCCTTCCCTTATCTCTCGCATCGGACTTGCGCTTGTTTTCGGCCATAAGACCACTGTTTACTTCCTTCGCGACCTGAGGGGAGCACTTGAGCTAATTCGCGGAATGAAATCCGAGTGTGACACTGTGAGCGAATAGTCGATCGCTGCTCGCGAGATTCACCGCCAGATAAGCGCTCGCTATATGGACCATCTCAATATGGTAGGTCAGTAGGTTTGAGGCACCTGGTAGCGACCCTACAAATTTACAATGGACAGTCATTGAAAGCTGCCTGCGATATCGCAAACTCTTGAGCTTCTAAAATTATTCTGCAATGCTAGACATCTCTTGGCGCACTACCCTTGTGCCAAATGAACCTACGAGTAATCGCATCGACTGACAACGACTCCTGCCCTAGTCATGACTGCACGTCGTACTCTTCTACCACAGCTTGCAAGAAGTCAAGCATCTATATATGGTGAGTCAGGTCACATATAGGTATTTTTATAACAGCCTACCAGCTTATGTCGCTTCTCAGCGAGTCTCTTGCCGGGCTCAGTCTTCAAGCGATCCTTGATGTGCAACAGCTTGTCGTGAAAGTGCTGGATGGCAGACGATTCATGCGCCGGATCCCCTTCAGGTGCATGTAGAGCACTAGTGCTTTCACATCAGAGGTACGCCAATGTGAGTCAGTCCTCGGCGTACTGATTTGTTGCAGCACTGTAGGCCGCGCAGCGCAGAATACCTGCAGAGGTATGTCTGAGCCACCAAGTTGACGGTCCTTTGGGAGGAGAGGTAATCACCAAAAGCACCAATAGCGTCCAGCCGATCGGCATCCTGCACGCAGTGTAGCTCAACGCAGTTTCTATACCAATCATTGATTTTTCCAGTCGCAATCAACTTCTTTTCCGTGCTCCAAGAGACGTTCTCCACGATCCGGGTAATCAGACGCGCCCGGCCATCGTCAATAAGATCCAAGCCACTTCCTGCCGCTGCCTCTTTAAAAAACGGGATGAAAAACGCGTAAGGATCCCCAGCTTCTTCAGCAGACACATATTTCTTGTCGAGGACATCGTGCAGAAGCGCTGCGAGCTCGACGATCAATAGATCGGGCTTGGCATCTGCGGGAAGGGTCTCCGAGACGGTGCGTGCGAGATGCAGCGCGTTCTTGCGCACGCGTTGTACTATATTCTTGCAGTAAGTGTGCGCATCGATCTGACGAAAGACATGGATGGCACCGACCGTGAAACGCGTCGTGCGATGGGTCGTACCTGGCCATCGTCTTCACCATGAGCTCTTCCGCCGCTGCAACTATGAGCGCTTCCGCTCGGGTTGGGTATGCCGCTGCCATCTTGCCCTGCGCGAGCATGACAAGAACGGTGGAAAGGGGTAAAAAGGTCGAGACGCGAAAGCCTGCGCGGTTTTGCTCGCGGGCGCGTCTCTCGAAGGTCTTGGCAGGCGTCTTGAACGTGAACTCGTAGACGCTCTGACGCGCTAATTAAGAAGGGACGAGCGGAGCGCCCATGTATCGCCAGCAGCAGCCACCAAGGCTGTCATGGTCTCGCTACCGCCTCCTAACGTCCACCATGTCCCGCCTGCATTCTTGTCGCCGAACCATCCTCCTGCTTGCGCTCACCGCCAGTTTAGTGGTGGGAACTGCTGCCGTGCTTGAGAGCGAGAAAGGCTCCTTGGTAGTCTCGGTGCGTGTGCTTTCCCGAGCCGACTGTATTCAGTCGCACGTGTGCCCGACAGTGCGAACGCCGACCTCGGACTGACATGGACCTCTGGCGTTTTTCCCACCTATATCACGACCATTGTTATACTCTGAATGCGCTACGAATGCGCTAGGATGCGGACATACAAGCATGCGAGCCTGTGAAGCAGCTGAGCGCGTTGAAGGAGGAAATCGAGGCCGCACAGTCGCCCATCATGCGACAGGTCTTCTCGTGGCTCTTCCCCTTCGGTCCTGGCTGGAATTCTGGTACGTCGTTAATGCCGTTGCGCAGACGAACGTGCAATGGCTTTGAACGCCAGACGCTGCTAATCGTCCTCGCCATCAGTTCTCGGAACGTTTTATATATCCTCGTTCGTACAGTCTCTCTGCTTGCTCCTACCGTCCGTCGCAAGGCTGATCATGTTGCGCGTGCGCTGCATGATTGTCGCCGACAAACCTCATCGCTGTGCAGAGTGCCGAACTTCATACTGGCGTTTATCCCCGCCCAGATCAACCCCAATACGCTGAATACCATGACAGCCTTTGCGGTGCGTCCCTCTACAGCATACCATACGCCGGTTTGCTCTCTCGGCGTCGCGTGCCCTATTCTGACGCTGCTCGACGCGTGGGCGGATCTGATAGACCGGCGGGTTGCTTTCTGACGTCTTTCTGCACCTCGTCCCGCACTCGTTCATGGGAGAGCACCAGGACGGGGGCGTGCACTTCGTTATGGTCGAGGAGAAGCGCAACATTCTGATCGGGTGCGCTCAGTCGTCTGCAATATGTGACTGCGTTGTGTGAATCTGATAATTGTCGTCGGACAGGCTGGGCATATTTGTCGGCTTCGCGTCCTTCTTCATCATGGAGAAGACGCTTCGTGTGCTGGGTGGGGACGAGGAGGGCGCGGGGCATTCCCACGGCCACTCTCATTCTCACAGTAGCGGAGAGCCCGCACAGGCGAACGGGCATTCGACCGCCGTTTCTGCGTCTGGAAACACGGACGGCCGGAGGTCTCGCACTACGGAAAAGGCAGAAGCGCACGAAATCAACGGCAATGGCGTCGCCAAGGAGAACGCGAACGCCGCCGCCCAGACGTCGAAACTCTCGGCGTACCTGAACCTCTTCGGCGACTTTGTGCATAACATGTAAGAGAGCGGGTTGATTCTCGCTGGTCCTTTGCGCGTGCTGACCGGTCTTGCCTCTCACCCCTTATTCTTCGCGCAGAACTGATGGTCTTGCGTACGTCTCTGATACACGCGATGCGGCCCACGTTCGTCTTGCTGACCTCCCACCGCGCTGCAGCATGGCCGCGTCGTTCTATTCTTCGCCGCTCATCGGTGCGACAACCACTCTTGCATGCTTTGCACATGAAATACCACACGAGATCGCTGATTATTCCATCCTCGTACGGAGCGGCTTCACGAAGAAACAGGCGATGCAGTCACAATTCCTGACTGCTATCGGTGCCTTTGTGCGTAACATCTTCATATTCGGTGCGAGAGGCTCCAGGCTTGCTGTGTGCTTGGCCGCACCGCGCACAGCGTGGATCCAGGCGCCATAGTCTCGCAATCGCTGACTCCTTTTCTGTTGTCATCTCGTGATTAGGTTGGGTACGGATACGTTTGCTATGCCCTCGTAGACGTATGACTCGCTGATGCGCTGCTTCCCCTAGCACGTTCATGGGCATCGGGATTCGAAACTTGTCAGCCACTGCGGGGGTGGAGAGCCACGCCTCAGATCTTGCAGCTGCCATCCGACAGACAGCCGCCGGCCTCCTCGGTACCACCGTTCAGCTCGCGGACCTTGTGAGGCGTCCTGTCCTATCGTTGCAGTGCGGATGCTGTCGAGCTGACCATCCGGATGCACACAGGTGATTCCGTTCGTGGCGGGAGGATTCATGTACATCGGCGCGGTGGCCGTGTTGCCCACGTACGTCCGAACCTAACCTTGCGCTGGACACGTCCTGGGGAAGGGGCGCAGGGGAGACGTGGCGCTGACGGATTGTTGACAGGTTGCTCGCAGAGAGCAAGAGCGGAAAGCAAGCGCTGCGGGAGGTGCGTGCGTTCTTGACTCGCGCTACCGATGCATCGAACCCTGCTTGCGGTGCGATGGTCGCAGCTTCGGACTTTCGGACTGACTGGCGTTGGTGCTCGCGCGCAGTTCGCGGCGATGTTCGTCGGAGTGGCGTGCATGTTTCTCGTCGCGTGAGTCTGCGCAGAGTAGCAGCGGTGCTCCTTGTCACGTCGAGACGCTGACCGCCGGCTTCTTGCGTGTGTTTCGCAGGTGGAACGAGTAGACGCGACGGGGTCAGGCGGACAGGGACAGGGTATCGTGCGAGTCCGCGGTGGAGGACGCTGCGCTAGATCCGGAGAGGCGAGGTGCCATTATACTGTGTGGATCGCGGTGTGTTGCCACAGGATGCGAGCCTCGAGGAGCGTCGGACTTAGACGGGTAGGTTACGTAGGCTACGTTTGTGATTTCAAGGTTCTGCTCAAAGGGGGATCTGCGGTGCTCTTGTGAGCGAGCGAGCACTTGCGACGATGACGCCGATCTGAGATTGAGAGGGCGTCGAGAAGGCGGCAGAGCTTCGCGGCTGCATGACTTCTATTGGAAGCGCAGACCGAGTCTCAGGTACCTGTGCATACACTGCAGATGGGCTCTGTGTGCGTTCGCGGCGTGATACTACCTACCCATTGCAGGAGAGGTGCGTGGTACTGAGGGCTGCCCAAAAAGACTAGGTCGGTTGGGAAGGAATGGCAGGGGTTAGTGGTTGATTGAGCGATGGGTCCTGGGAGACGTTGCCGGCGAACGTGCGTGGTCGGATTGGGTGGATGTGGGCGCTGAGCTCGGCGGGTGAGAGGGACGAGGGCGAGGGCGAGGGCGAGGGCGTGGCCGCGTATACCGAATTCCTGCCTTTTTTTCGCCCTGTATCTGGCCATTCGGGCGGAATCTGTGGCTCTGGAGTGGCTCGCGCTCTGGTCAGGATCAGAACGCGAAGAGGAGAGTGCGCCGAGCCTGAGTGCAAGCCTTGGACTCGCCAAAGACGCCGACGCCGCTCCTCCCGCTGCTCTCGTACTTAAGCCTCCACCATCTCACCTCCTCCCCTTTTTCCTCTTCTCCACGCACCCCATCTGCTCTCTCCTGGTCGTGTGCCCCTCCGACGTGCTGCCGGCCGCGCCTCAACCCAGCTCCTCATACTCACCTAGCAGCTCTCGCGACCCCCGTGGTCGTATCCCGAATCCACTCCTCTCTGCCCACACCTCAAGCTTTCACCCGCTTTCATCCGGTAAGCACACGATTTTCTTCTGCGCCGTGGTGCGCGCCACCGCTGGTCACCGCAGCGCCGTCTTGAGCACGGCGCGCGAACTGTTGGCGTGTAGCGGGATCAGCGCTCTGACGCACGGTCGCAGCTCGGCGGCATCCCCCTCCGCGCCCCTCGCTCAGCTCCGTCCTCTTCCAAAGCCGACTCTCCGATACTCCTCCTCCCTCTTCTAAAATTCGCACTCGCACTCCGTCCGACCTGCTATCTCCTACTCTTCCCCCTCTCCTCACTGTCAGCTCGTCCTCTCTGACACACGGACATACGCCCTACATCCGCCGCTAAAGCACGCAAATTACGTGTATCCGAACATCTCGGCACCGAGCTTTTCTCCGTTGCAAAGCACGCTCCTGACTTTCGTCACCGCCCACGCACACACCTACACCATCATCCCCACCTCTCCTACCACCACTCGCCGCCGCCGCCTTTAGCCATGAGCAATAAGGGCCGTACAACACCGCGCGTCGTCTGCTGCGCCATCCCTATAGCCAGAGCAGCTGGCAAGGTCCTCGTCATCACAAGTCGGAAAAGGCCAAACAACTGGGTCTGTGAGTGCTCTATCCAGTCTTCTCTCGTCCGCGCAGCTTCACCATTTCTCCCATCTGCGTGAGCCGCGAACTGACTGATCTTGTTCCCCAACTATCTTTCGCACGAAACTGCAAATTCGTAGTGCCCAAAGGAGGTTGGGAGCCTACAGACGGGGTGCTGGAAGCAGCAGCCTCGCGAGAAGCCTTGGAAGAAGGTCTCACCCTTTGTCCATCCGTTCTCCGTCCCCATTCCTGACCACTCGCTTTCCTTCCCCTGCCCCTACGCATCCACTGCGCCGCGCCGCACACGCACTCCCGCATCGCAAACCCTGCGTTCCGAAATGCGCGTGTGCCGTCTGCCGTCGCCGTCCGACCGCCACCTCCTCTCCCCCTATACAGCGGGCGTCCGCGGTAAAATCACGCGCTTTGTGACGACAATACCGTCCGCGTCGTCAACGTACCACTTCTACGAGCTCGACGTCGCCGACCTCGACCACGAATGGTTAGAGAGCAAGGAGCGCCGGCGGGAGTGGGTGGACTATGCTGAGGCAGTCAGGAGGCTGTCGTGGAAAGCCGAGCTCGCGCAGGGGCTCTCCCTGTCGACGCTCGCTCCGAAGCGGTGATCAGGATTGGAGTGGCAGAGAGGTGTGTCCGTATGGTTGACTGTGCATTACGTCTTGTGTTGAGGTCGTTCAGGTGGACGTGGCGCAGCAGCGGGGGGAGCGCAGCCCGGTTGACCGTCATCGGGAGAGCCGCCAGCAGGCGTCTGGGACTGCAACAGCATCCGTGCTTTACAACGGCAAGTTCCATGTTCGCAGAAGCAACCCGCACGAGGCGCTGCTGCCTGTCGCGACCCATACACCAACCCACTCCTCGTCATCCCACCCCGGTTTTAACACGCCCATCGCCGCCCGGACACTCATCTCGCCTTGCTATCGTCTCTCTTCGCATCCAACCATCCATTGTCGTTGTTCCCCAGGTCAATCAAGATATACAAGTACATGTAGAGCTCCCCGCCACCGCACGCCGCTTTCGCCATGTTCCCCCGTACTACTACTTATTACTACCATCTCGCCTACTCTGCTCCCCCCCCTCCCTCGCCCCATTCGCCGCCCAACGGCTCAGTGCATCGCAATTCACCTCGCCTCCCGTCTGCGCTCATCCCTATTGTACCGAGCGACGCATTTAATGCATGCCGTATACCTCTCACCCACCCTAGCTCCATCCTCCTCTTTTCGTTCGTCGCTGTGACGCGGTCTCGCGTGCGTCGTGACGCCGCCGGGCATAGATCGCTTTTCCCGTCTGTCTACTGTTGGTTCCCCATGTTGACGTTGAGCAGTCGGTGCCGCGTTGGACGGTGGCCTTCCGTGCTGTGTGGTTCTGTACATTAGTCGTTCTCGTCGGACCATCGCTGTCCTTAGTTTCTGCCCTATCTTACGGTTATAGATCGTGGCTGCCGCCGCCCTCGCTCATATATGCGGCCTGCTCAGATCGCGCAAGGTCAGCACCGTGTCCTCCTCCGAGTATCGTTGCGAGGTGACTACTGCGAACCTCCGACTGCTCGTCACTCTGTCTACGGCATGCTCCTGACCAGCTCTTTTTTCGTCTGGAGGTTAAAATCAAATGAAGCTCCCCATGGTTTCATGGAATCACAGGGAAGGCATCACCCAGTCGACGCAGGCCAGTACATGTCCTCTCCCGTCTCTTGCCATTGTGCATACTCAAATTCTGTTTGTTTTACCGCTCATTTTATTCTCACGGTGCTTTCTGCCCTTGGGCAGTTGGGGGGCGTGAGAATAAGATGAGCGATAAAACAAGTAGAATTGAGTACGCAGATTCACACCTTCACCCGATTCTCCAGTACAGTGGCATACCAGTGCGACCTCACCCGATGACCCACGACCTGCAGATCGATCCAACGGATCCGAGGCTCCGAAATGCAGTAAT
>CCBP010000225.1:0-11744 GCA_000765035.1 Trametes cinnabarina | reverse complement strand
CCCCAGATGATAACAAAGGCGCTCCACGACGAGCTAAGCAATTATTTCGAAATTACAAGGCTCGGAGATGCACGACAGATTGTCGGGCTCGAGGTTACACGCGACCGAAATGCCGGTACTCTCGCTTTGCGCCAATCACAGTACATCGACCGGATCCTTGCCCGCTTTGGCATGACAGACGCCAACCCAGTCGACACGCCCCTCGATGCGAACGTCCGACTGTGCTGCCACAACGGGCCCGAAGATCCGGATGCACGGACACTCTACCAAGCCATGGTAGGCTCCCTGATGTACGCCGCCCTTGGTACTCGCCCAGACATAGCTCACGCCGTCCAACAGCTGAGCCAATATGCGAGTAACCCCGGGCCAGCACATATCACAGCTGCAAAACGAGTCCTGCGGTACCTTAAAGGGACCCGAACGCTGTTTAACTTCCGGGTTTGTGTACTGGCCATACCAGATCCGGATGTGCACGATGGCTGTGTTACACAGCATGGACTTTCTTTCTTCATTCCCCATATGGTAGTTCTACGGACTTTTCTACGATACACCTTGTACTATAGCATCCGGACATCTCTGGATCCCTCCAGTGCGTTCTTCGCTGTTCCGGATCTCTCTAGATAGTTCTCTACGATGGCGCGATACTCGCACAATCCTTTGCTCATACTCGCACCATCGTATTACTCATTGTACTGTAGATCACATGCCCTCCTTTCTTCGCTTACTCATGCGTCCTCTGGACTTGTATATAAGGAGGACATTCTCTGCCCCTGCTCTTCAGTCGTTCGCTCACTGACTGAAGAGTAAGTTCCTCTCTACCTATGCTTACTTACTATGGTTTACTTACCAAGTACTTGTAGCTCTGTTTGTGTGGCTTACAGGTACTTGTCTATGCAATATAGTCATTCGCTCACTGACTGAAGACTCTCTTTGTGCGGCTTACAGTCGTGCTCCCAGCCTTCTAGGTTCAGAGTTCATCAGGTTATGAGCCCTGCGCTCTAACCAGTTGCTTCTCTCTGTCGACATCGTTGCGCAACATCTCTCTCGTCGACCTCGCAGGTTTGTGCACCTCCCACCTTCCTATTCCCTATCTCTTGGCTGTGCCCGCCGACACTGCTGCCAGGGGGACGTTTCTGCGCTCGTGACGCAGCCCTGAGCGCTTTTAGATAGCTGTAGCACTCAGTAGGTTGTACTGCCCTTTGTAGGGGGCTTCAAGTATCCCTGGACCGGGCCTCGCGCTTGCGACCGCCAGTCCTTGTACCGGGGTCCTTAAGACCTTAGGACCGGAGGACAACCGTTCGGACCCTCCTTACTATAGTCTTTTGTCGGATAGCAGTACTATAGCTTTTCTTGGGCACAGTTGGCGACTTTTACCCAGATTCTCGGGTTACACAGCTGCCTGGGTCTCTGGTTCACCTCAATAGGTGTTCATATCTCGCATTTGTTCAGTGCACAACCTCAAGTCAATCATCGCACTTCCCTGAACCATTTTGGAGCCGACTACAGCGGAACCTCTTGCGCTAGACTCTGAGGAGGAAGTCGACGCCACTCTCGACCAATCCTCGGAATCATCCTCTGACTCTCTCTTTGATTGCTCTGGTCTTCCTCATCTCTACGACTGGGAAGAACGTGTCGATCGACATCGTCGTCCGGACCCCTCTTGACGCTCTACTACCACCACTTAGTTTTTTCCCACGCTTCGGCCTCATAGGGGGAGGCTCGAAGAGTGCGGTTATTACTCGGTTCTGGTCTCTGCACACCTTCTAAAGCTAATAGATTGTTGGATTCGTCACCAACCATGTCCTTCGCAAACCGTTTGGCACCGCCGCGACCTGCCAGCACACCACCCACAGCCAGAGCGGCCATAGGCGCCCGAGAGAAAACTTCTGAGACAGCGAAGACGACGGCGACAATGACAAAGACGATGAGGGCGGGGGCGGTGAAGAACCCGGCGCCCTCTCAGGAGCAGCTGTGGACGGCAGCCGAAGAGAAGGTCCCATCTCTCGGAGCCGCCATCGACTTCCTGCAGAAGCGTAGGCTGATCCCGGAGGGATCGCACGCTGTAACGAGCGAGGCACTCATCACCGGTCTACTTCACCTGGCCTATCTCCGCCCCGCTCACGAATTCACCGCCGAAGGACTCATTGCACTCGCCTACGTAGCAAGGGCGGTCGCCGCAGAAGAAGCGCAAAAAGCAGTCAGCCGTGCTGTTCTAGAGCGCGCGGAGGACCAGCTCACGCTGCGGCTGGACGAACACGCCTCCCATGTCGAAACACGGGTAGCGGAGCTCACGCAAGGGGTGGAGAGGATGAGACGGGAGATGGAGACGACGGTGGCGGAGCTGCGGGATGCATGCAGCAGTGTGCATAGAGTGGAGGAGCAGTTGGGGGAGACTCACAAGAGCCTTGCGGCGACGGTGCTATCAAACCCCATCCCACACCCCCTCGGTGAGTCTGCCACCCCCGTCCAGTCGCTGACCATAGATTCCGCCCCCATACGCATTCGCCGTGTGGCAACTCTAGCAGACCTTCTACAGCGGCAGGTACTCGTACGGGACGCCACCCTCCAGGACGACCTCGACAACCGACTCTCCAACGAGCAGGTCTGTGCGCGGGCCCGAAACGCGATTGATGACATGGCCCGGGTGGGGCTCACTCCGCCTGGGGACGGCACCGTCGAAGAAGCCAGGGTCCTCGCACACGGCGACATTGTCCTGACGGCGGCGAGTCGGGAGATGGCACATTGGCTCCTCAAACCCGCGGTCGCAAAGCCCTTTGCACGCAAGATGGGAATGACTGCCCAAGTTGTTGAACGCACGTACAAACTCGTGGCCGAGCGTGTGCCCATTACATTTGACCCTCAGGATGCAGCCACGCTCCGGGTGGTGGAGGAGGCGCACGGACTCCGTCCACAGGCGATCACGCGCGCGGACTGGATCAAGCCTGTCCAACGCCGCCACCCGGCACAGCGCACTGCTTTCATCATGCTCACCATTGCAGGCGTCGAGCAGGCCAACCGGGCGATCCGCGGGCTCACGCTCACGGGCCGCAAGGTACTTGTTCGACGGGACATGGAGGAGCCGAGACGGTGCACCAAATGCCAGCGGTATGATGGGCACTTCGCCCGGGAGTGCACAGCTGAACAGGATGTCTGTGCCAACTGTGCGGGAGCTCACGCCACCGCTCGCTGCAACACGCGGGACGACCCACAGACATACAAGTGTGCCAACTGTGCTGTGCACGGTCATGCAGCCTGGGACAAGAGCTGTCCCACCCTCCGCGCAAAGACTAGTGGACGCATTCAGCGGCGAGCAGACAGTGGTTTTCATTTCTTTGTGACTAATGCACCTGAGACGTGGGTGTCCGAGGAGGAGGAGCTTGCAAGGGCCCCGCCCCCGCCCACTGTCTGGTCCCAGATTCAGCATTGCCTTGAGGATGCAGACGCCGCACCACAAAACCAGCAAACACAGTCCAGAATCAACTCCTTTTTCACCGGCAACGCCACACAGTCCCAACGCTCCTCCATCTCTGAATGAATCAAGCCCAACACCCAACTCTACGCATTTGGTAGCAAAACCTCAACAAATCGGCCCGCGCCCAGCACGACGTTATCAATGATGCATTGCTTGCTGACTACGATATCTTAGCTCTGCAGGAGCCATACCTCTCCTTCCTTGGTCTCACTGCGGCAACACCGCATTGGCGGGTGGTTTATCCCACGCCGCACGGCGCCGAAGGCGTCTCCCGTTCACAATCACTCCTCCTCATCAACAGACGACTATCAACCAATGCCTGGAACCCCATCCTGATCCCACATCCGGACATCACAGCAGTCACCATTCGCGCAGGCGACAGCACAATTCACCTCTTCAACCTCTACGTCGACGGCAGTCAAGATACAGCGATCCGGGCAGCATCGCGTGCCGGCCAGCGCCTTGTACTTGGCGAGGCCGGTGAGGCCCACCACCATGTGTGGCTGGGCGATTTCAACCGACATCATCCTGCCTGGGACAGCCCAACTAACCATCATCTCTTCACAACAGATAACCTAGAGCGTGCTGAGGTGCTCATCGAGCACCTCGCACTCTTTGACCTCCGGCAAGTGCTCCCGGCTGGCATCCCAACCCTGGAAGCGACTCGAACCAAGAATCTCACACGTCCTGACAATGTCTTCGCTAGCCCAGGCCTGCTCGCACGAATGCGCTCCTGTGTGGTCGAGCGGGCCAAGCGGCCCACCAAAACGGACCACTTCCCCATCTGTACCACCTTTGACATCCCCACGGAGGCAGCGCCAATGTGCCCCCGACGGAACTTCAGGGCGGTCGACTGGGAGGAGTTCGACAGTACCCTTGCAAAATGCCTAGAAGCATGGGCCTTCCCAGCACACATTGACAGCAGGGCCAACTTCGACACAACGCTCGACCATCTGATGGCTGACCTGCAAGCAACAATCAGCGAGCATGTCCCAGAAGCAGCCTCGACACCGTATACCAAACAGTGGTGGTCGAAAGACCTCTCCAGGATGCGCAGAGAGAAGGAGCGATTGGGGCGCCTCGACTACCGCAACCGGGCTGACCCGACACACCCCTCACACGCTGAGTACCGGCGATACCGAAATATGTACGCTGACCACATTCAAGCAGCCAAGAACGACTACTGGAAGGCGTGGATCGACTCAGTCGACGGCAAGACCATCTGGGATGCCAACAGGTTTCTCAAGCGGGGGGCGTCAGATGGCGGCGGCGCACGCATACCCCCCATCTGGGCCGATGAGGCTGGTGGACGGCGGCGCACCCTCAACTCTAATGAGGAGAAGGGTGCTGAGTTTCACAGGACCTTCTTCCTGCCTCCAAGCACAGCAGTCATACCATCAGGACCGTACCCCGCTCCATGTTTTGCCTTCAAGCCAATCACCGACACTCAAGTGCGACGTGCAATTGGCACGCTGCGTGCGTTTAAAGCGCCGGGCCCGGACTCTATCCCGAATGAAGTCTACAAGCACTGTGCAGACACACTGACGCCGGTTTTAGGTGCACTCTTCCGCGCCACCTTCACGCTTCACTACTACCCCGACAGGTGGAAGCTCTCCGACACGGTGGTGCTGCAAAAGCCAGGCAAGACCGACTACACCATCGCCAAAGCGTGGCGTCCCATTGCCCTCTTGGATTGCATGTCCAAAATATTATCGCGGTGTGTGGCAGAAGTACTTGTTTTTGAAGCTGAACAGTGCTCCCTCCTGGCGAACTTGCAGTTTGGCGGTCGGGCTGGCCGGACGACATCAGACTCGATCCACCTAGTAACCAAGACGGTCAAGGATGCCTGGCAGCGCGGTGACGTCGCATCAGTAGTGTTCCTAGACATCAAATCTGCATTCCCCGCGGCCTCTCCAGCTCGCCTCTACCACAACCTGCGCTTGCGGGGAGTCCCGCCGGAATACGTCGACTGGCTCAAGGTCAAGCTGGCCGGTCGGAAGACTCGCCTCAAGTTTGATGATTACGTCTTGGACCCTTTCGATATCCTCAGTGGGATCGACCAAGGCTGCCCTCTCTCTGTCATTCTCTATGCATTTTATAACTCTGATCTGATTGACAGCGCCGACACAGCAGATGGGGAGAAGGCAGTTGGGTCGATGGATGATGTTGCCCTCGTGGTGACCGGCAAGACTTTCACAGTCTGTCACAACAAGGTCCGGCGGTTTATGGACCGCGATGGCGGTGTGCTCGACTGGTCGCGTGCGCACAACTCAGGGTTCTCCCTGGACAAGTTCGGCTTAATCAACTGCAAGTCACAGCCAAAACGGATTGGGCTCGGACCACCGCTCACCCTCTCGGATGGCACAGTCGTGCATCCGAGTGACCACCATCGCTTCCTCGGGGTGCTGATGGATCAGGGCCTCCGCTTCAAGCAACATGTGGCATCAGTCTACGCTAAGGGGAGCCGCCTAGTCGCCCAAGTGCGGCGACTAGCCACGGCCCGCAATGGCCTTGCACTGCCCATCGTGCGGCGACTCTATCTGGCGGTGGTGATTCCGAGCCTGATGTATGCAGCTGACACTTTCCTTACCCCAGTCCGAACGCTCCCTGGCCACACCCGTGCACACGGGACGGTGGGACATGTACGCCGCCTCGCGATCGTGCAGCGCCAGGCACTTCTGGCTATGACAGGTGCACTGCGTACTGCCCCCACTGACGCTCTCGAGGCACACGCCAAGGTCCTGCCCTTCGACCTCTTGGTCGATCAAGTCTGTCACCGTGCGGCGGTACGCCTCTGCACCCTGCCACCGAACCACCCTCTCGCGCCGCACGTCCAGCGCGCCGGCGGACGTTTCGTCAAGGCACACCGATCCGCTCTTCATGAGCTTCTCGATGCCTATCACCCCTGGCTCAACTACAAGAACACCGAGCGCATCGCCGCCACAAGGCTGCACCCTCGCTGGCGACCCTTCCACCGTGTGCATATCCTGGAGGACCACGAGGAGGCTGCAGCGGATGATCATGTCTGGGCACAGAATGGGGCGTACCGGGTGTACACAGATGGTTCCAACATTGACGGTGGAGTTGGGGCAGCGGCGCTACTCTACGCGCCAGGGCGGGCCCAGCCAAAGGTGCTGCAGCTCTACCTGGGGCCCTCCATGCATCACACCGTCTACGAGGCGGAGATCGTTGCAACCATCCTGGGGGTTGAACTCCTGCGTCGGGAAACTCACTGCACACAGAGGGCATCCATCGCGCTGGACAATATGGCAGCAATACAGGCATCCGAACTGCGCTCGACGGGGCCCGCATGCTACCTCACTGACCTTTTTCACGCAGCGGTCCGTAGTCTCAAGGCGGACTGTACGAGGCTGAGGCTAACCCTGCGGTGGGTTCCTGGCCATGCCAACATCCCCGGAAATGAGGCAGCAGATGAAGCCGCCAAGGCGGCAGCGGCGGGGGACTCATCCCCGGTACAGCAACTGCCGCGTTCGCTACGCAAGGGCCTTCCGCAGAGCTCTTCGCGGTTGAGGCAATCCTTCAAGACAGAACTTGAGCAGTGTGCGGCACAGCGATGGCGCGCTTCCCACCATGGGACCCGCATGGCAGACATCAATGGCGCCATGCCCTCAAAGGCATTCGACAAGCTGACAGCGGACATCCCCAGACGGCACGCCAACCTCCTCATTCAGTTCCGTACTAACCACGTCCCTCTACAGAGCTACCTCCACCGCTTCGGGAGAGCGGATGATGCAACCTGCCCGACCTGCCTGCAAGCACCCGAGACCATCCCGCACTACCTTCTCGACTGTCCCACCTACTTCCTCCACCGCGTAGTTCACTTCCGCCCCCTCGGCTTCTCTGGCCGCACTCTCGCCACCCTCCTCAACTCGCGCGAGGCCCTCCGACCGCTTTTCACCTACGTCAATGCGACCGGGCGATTCCGCGCGGTCTTCGGTGACCTACCCGACCCCTGCCCGGACGAAGCCCCAGCTTGACACGATGTGACCGGCGTGCCGGCAACATCCCCCACCTCCTCCCCTCCCCCTCTACTCCTTGCAACCCACCTGCCTCTACTACCTTACGTGCTGTAACCCGGCACGCCGTGGGCGTAACTTCCGCGTGGGTCCGGGGGAGTTCTGACACTGCCATGGTGTCTGCCCGGTGTGTGTACCCCTTCCGCAGCAAGAGGCTTGGAGCCCGACAGCGCAAGTGCTGCCGCAAAGTGCGGATAGGTTTAGAACCCGGTACCCTGCCCTATTTGGGCCGGCGCGGTGCACACGGCGTTGACCTTCCCCCTCCCTATTTCCCCATCTATGCCCCCTCTCTCTCTCTGCACCTCCACTCACACATTTTCCATATTTTACAGCAGTATATTTCTCGCGACGGCACAACTGTCGCACCCGCCTCACACCCCCCTACCTACGTACATGTGATTCCCCTAGACAAACCGTCCCGTAGACACCCGTAGCTTACTGCCTACCATAGGGCTCGGCCCTCCCGGGCAATAAACAAGGATTCAAAGAAAGAAAAGACATCGTCGTCCTGGGCTCTCTACTTACTCAGAGTGCGACGAATTTCCCTGTCCTCATCGCTACGATCAACCAGGCAATCCCTCTGGTCGTTCCTGGGCTGAATACCCAGACGAGTTGCAAGAATCTGCGCTTTATCCGCTTCCACCAGAATCAGTCTTCGACCTCTTCTCCTCTCATACTCCCATCGTGGTCTCTCGCTCTCCATCTCCTCAGGCGCCTCCCCATTCGTGCCTGCAACTCCTTCTATCTCTCTAGACTTCTCAGACGATTTTCGGGACTCTCCCCAGTTCCTTCTCTTCACAATGGGCGACATCAAGCCTGATACAATTCCTCTCCTCACTTCGGCCAGTCAATACTCTGACTGGGTCGCTAAAATCAAGGGTGTCATGCTCTTTACGGGCTGTTGAGGTCCGGTTCTCAATGCTTCTCCTCCGGAAGGAGAGAAGGCGGAGGACTGGAAGAAGAAGGACGACCAAGCCAAAGGTCTCATTTGGATGCGCACTGCGACCAACTACCACTACCTTCTCGAGACCAAAGAGGAGGAGGTCGATGGCGTCAAGAAGCGTATCGCAGCGTCCTACTCTGCCAAAGATATGTGGGACGTGTTGAAGAAGGAGTTCGGTACTCCTGACACTGCTGAGGCTATCGGTCTTCTCATGTCCTTCTCCAACCTTCCTCCCATGACGGACACTCGCCCTCTTCGCGACCAGCTCAGCTCAGGACCTACATCACGCGTATTCGGGATGCTAGCAATGGGGGGATGCACTTCACCGAGAGTCAACAAGCGGTGTTTATCCTCATGAAGCTCCCGCCGTCTTACAGCACTCTGTCGACCAGTCTCACATCGTCTCACCCCCTCAAAGACTGGACCATCGAGTGGATCCAAGGCAAGGTGCTAGCTGAGGAGTCCTTGCGCTTCAGCACCAGCCAAAGCGTGATGAGGATCTCCAAGATGAAGCCGAAGCCGTCCGGACCCTGCGACTTCTGTGGCAGTGGCACGCATCATGAGTCCACTTGCTGGAAGAAGCACCCTGACCAACGTCCTAAGAAGGGTGGCAAGGGAAAGGGCAAAGGCAAGGACAAGGACAAGGACAAGGGGAAAGGGAAGGACAATTCGAATAACCATGCTCACACTGCTGCGCCCGCTGTAAATGTACTTGTAGCCGAGTCGTCGTCTAACATGCACTCTTCCTTCTACTCTGCGGCTCATGCCGCTGGTGTGCGGCATACTCATTGGCTCATGGACTCGGGTGCATCGCAGCATATCACCTTCGACATCAATGACTTCGCTGAGTATAAAGCCTACGACACTCCTATTGTTTTCAGGACCGCTGCGTCTGGTGAAGGGAGTTCTGTCAAGGCTCTAGGCGAAGGTCTTGTTCAAGGTGAAACCTTCATCGATAGTGTAAAGTGGAGTATCGACCTGCCTAAGGTCTGCTATATTCCTATGGCGTCGTCTCGCCTATTCTCCACTGGTTCCATTGAGAAGAACGGTTATTCAATCTTCCAAGGAGGTCAGAAAATGAGCATCTTTGACAAGCTGCCATCTGGCGCTGTCACCCATGGCTCGACGATTAAGATCGAGGGTCGAAAGATTCTTGAAGGGGTGTTCAATCCTATCAACAATCTCTATGACTTTGTTCTGGAGATTAAGTCTGGCCCTCATGTTCATCTCTCCAAGACGGACTATAAGACCTGGCATCGTCGCTTTGGTCATGCTGGTAAGGGAGGCACTTCGCCACCTTCCAAAGAACGTCAAGGGAGTTGATCATGTCGATCCCGCTGATGATGAACCATGTGAGGGATGTGCCTTTGGCAAGTCCCATCGTCTCCCCTTTCCTCCCTCAGAGAAGCGTGCGACTGGGCCTCTTGAGCTCGTCCACACTGATCTAGATGGACCAATGCGTACTGCGTCGGTTGGGAGTGGTTTCTTGTACTTCGCTAGCTTCATCGACGACTTCTCTGGTCTTGGCATTGCGTATTTCCTCAAACGCAAGTCTGATTCCATGAAAGCTTTTGATAATTTCAAGGCTTGGGCTGAGACTCAGACCGGGAAGAAGATCAAGCGAGTACGCTCCGATCGAGGGGGGGAGTACCTCTCCAATGAGTTCACTCAGCATCTCTTAGATCTTGGGATCGAGCATCAGAAGTCTACGCCAGACTCACCCCAGCAGAATGGACGTGCAGAACGCTGGAACCGTACAATCGTCGAGAAGGCCATGTCTATGCTTCATTACGCTGGACTTAGCCACGGTTTCTGGCAACTCGCTGTTGAAGCTGCCGTTCATATCTATAATCGTCAGCCTATGCGACGTCTGAAATGGCGTTGCCCCATTACAGCATGGGATGGGACCGTACCGGACGTGTCCTACTTCCGTGTCTTTGGCTGCAAAGCCTTTGTTCACGTGCAAAAGGCAAAGCGCGAAGGGAAACTCGACAAGAAGGCAGTCGAGATGATCTTCGTGGGGTATGAGCCAGGTACTAAGGGGTATAAATTTTGGAACCCGGCCACCCGCTCTATCGTCGTATCTCGCGATGTGATATTTGACGAAGAGTCTTTCCCTGCACGCTCTATACCCGGCTATCGTCGTGTTACCCCTAGCGACAATCCGTTCCCAGAGCACGAGGGTCGTTCCGATGATGTCTCCAATTCGGATTCGGGCGATCTACCCAGTATTCCAATCCCTCTTCCTCCTGATCCTTCTGAGGATCGTCCTCCCTCTCCACCTCCTGCTCCACCAGCTCCAGTAGAGGATGAACCGCCTCAACCGCCGCTTCAGCCTCCTCAACCACCTCCTGAACCAAATCATCCAGCTGTCCCTCCACCTCGACCTGCTCACAGGCGTAACCGTCACCAGCCAGTGGGAGGTTCTAATGGTCCTAGCATCGCTCGCGATTGTCCACGTCGTGAGAATAGACAGCGTCCAGCCCGCTATGGGGAAGACAATGTCTACGGTGATCGGGATCCAGTGGATGTGGAACGTCAATCTAACGAGGATGGTGATGAACTGGAAGCTCAGGCTATACGCTTTGTGCTTGCCTCGCAGTATAAGACTGGTCTTCCCAACTCTCATCGGGATGCCATGAAGTCTCCAGATGCGGACAAGTGGCGTGCAGCTGAGAAAGCGGAGTATGACTCGCTTATGGAGAACAAGACTTGGGTCCTGGTGCCACGTCCTAAAGACCGTCAGGTCGTAGCCAATCGCTGGGTGTACGACATCAAACACGATGGTCGTTACAAAGCTAGACTTGTGGCTAAGGGATTTACTCAGGTCTGGGGGGAAGACTACCATGAGACCTTCTCGCCTGTCGCGCGGTTCGAGTCTATTCGTTACCTCCTTGCGCATGCTGCGCTTGAGGATTGGGACATCGAGTCCATGGACGTTAAGACCGCTTTTCTCAATGGCGACTTAGAGGAGGAAATCTACATGGAGCAACCTGAGGGATGGGTTGTGCGCGGCAAGGAAGACTATGTCTGTCTTCTTAAGAAGGCCATCTACGGTCTGAAGCAGGCTTCGCGTCAGTGGAATCTTAAAATCCACAAGTCTCTCCTTGACCTGGGCTTTACACGGACTTACTCTGATGCCGGAGTATACGTATATTGGCGACAAGGGGGGGATAAAGTTACGCTTGTCGTACTCTATGTCGACGATCTACTACTCCTCGGCGATGACCGGAAACATATCAAGCAGATCAAGGATGCCTTGAAGAAGCAGTACAAGATGACGGACTTAGGA
>CCBP010000223.1:2247-25395 GCA_000765035.1 Trametes cinnabarina | reverse complement strand
CGCGGGAATAGCACCATTCGCCCAGTTGATCTCACTGGCCCATCCATTCTTGACGGCGTGACTGTCATTGAGCACGTCTGCCCGGGTGAGTGGCACGGACAGTGAGCTCTTACGCTTGAGTGGCGTCGGGTTGGAAGGCATACCTGAGCTACCTAACCAGCTGGAGGAGATCGACATTTTATATAGCTGCAGCGAGTGGCTAGTTCGGGTGGCTAAGATGGTGGCCGAGAAGAACAATGCGTTGAGAGTGAAGCGCCGGGCAGGTTGGATTGATCCAAGTCGAGTTCGGCAGAGTTTTCCGTCAGCACAATGCATCACGCGGGGGTCATTTGCCATGGCGAGCCGTGGCTGAACCCACCTTTATGGCTTGATTGACAAACTATGAGCGCTTTGCTTGGTTATGGAGCTCGAAGCGCAGTCTGGCTGCAAACACGCGTAACCGTTGATCAATATCGGCAGCCGACTTGGAGACAAAGGATGATCTAAACGGCGCAGAATAACGACAGTACTCATGGCTGCAGCCCACAGGCGTCGAACACTGCCAATTCGCTCGTCTCTCCGTGACCAACGATCAAATACAGCATCCATGACAATCACGGGCAATCCCGGGCGCATAGACTGATCGCTGTGGCCCACTACAGTAGGTCTGAAGATCGCCCAATTGCGAGCGTCGCATAATACTCGAGTAGTCTCCACGCACCTCAGCAGAGTCACCTTGTTTCACAGAGAGTGAGTCAGAACAGGAGACGGTAGGAGACGATAGCACTGTGGTGAGCAAGTTCAACTGAAGCCGCGCCAGTCCGCGTAGACGCTCGTCAAGCGCCCAAGGTGTGCCTTCAGTAACATGTACGGGGATTCTACCATCGTTGACAAAAAGCACCTTCGTGACTGTTGCTACACATTTGATCTGCTTTAGCACATATACTGGTGTAATTTGTACATGTCATTTCCGGCTGAGAGCACAAAGAGGACTTATCTATAGCTTCGCTGGCCAGCTTCGATTAACGCTGGGCTTTAACACGAGCTGAACTGATGTGCATACAACCGTCACTCGGTAGTCATCAAAGTCCCCGTTTCATGCAAGGCACTCCGACACGATGAGGCAGAGGCTCCTTGTGAGCTCAGTCTCAGTGAGCCCGACGCCTTTCCTTAATAATGTGCGGTGGTCGGCATGGAGGCACACCGCGAATACGACGGTTGCCGAGTTTGGTGCTACGTGTTACATTGCTTCCGTGTGCCGAGACAGCTGGGGTGTGACGGTGACCAGTGCTTCAGGATCCCTTGAATGGCAGCAAACTCTCGGTTTCCCGACCACACCTAGCGCCAGGTTCGTGTAGTCCACCGTCGAACAAATTATCGGCGGAGGCTGTATATGCGCAGGACGACGAGACTGCACAGAAATCCTCCAAAGCCCGAAAGCAGAGCTTGTGCTGGAGCCAGACTCAAAAAGCAACGCGTCACAACATATATTGTACAAACTCATCGGGTTTTTTGGACGAGTCTTGTACTACCATAAAAGAGGATATAAGACCTGTGATTCGCCCCAGACGTACAAGCCTTTTGAACTTTATGTTAACAGCATATCCAGGGTGCTCAGCAATGCCAATGCGGTGCCAGGCTTCTGAAAGATGGCCTGATTTCACAAGACCATATAAGCCTCGCAATAATTTGTGCGTAATCCACAGTGAATTTTGAAACCCCGCAATTCATTATCCGCTTTTGGCAGCTTTTCGGTAACCATGCCCACAAATGCTTCAATATAGCAAAATTCAGTTACTTTGAACATATATTATTTGACGATAACCATGGTAATATACAAATATGTGACCCACAGTCCCGGTACCACTGGCCTGCCAAGAGTGAACTAAGACTACTGTAGACTCACCGTACAGAAGGGGAATAGGTGAAGGTGTGCCGTCGAAATCTAACTCTTCCACAGCTTGAGTCTTCGCCAAGTACTGTACTAGTAGAAGGAAAGACTTACGTGCAATCCGGGTGCTGAAGTGGGGTTAGGGTTAGCAGAAATTGTGCTCGTGTAGACTTACTGTTTGCGAGGTGGGACCAGTACTTACCATAGTAAGTCCGCAAAGATATTGCTGTAAGGGAGAAGACTGAGGGATCATGCCCAGTAAGGGGTGCGGTGCTGCAAGCACCTCACACTGGCACGGTTCAAGGGTATTTATGCACTCCCAAGGGTCGACCGGACCATCGACAATGCGACCACGACGCCTGTTAGATTGCATTCACCACCCCGGTTCCGTGAGCCTGTATGACAGGACCTCTCCTGCCACAGGAACAGCATGCCGCCAGTCTGAGACATATGCATGTTACCGTTTCTTTGGGACCCCCGAGGGATATGGTGATCCAGCTATGATTATGCAAGAGTTTTAGTATGTTCATTAGTATTGGGCAATTCAATAGAAGCCTTGTAATATCACGCATTTGCGGACCAGGGGTTCAGGAGCCTGATAGGTGGATTATATTGCCATGCACCAGGTCGCCGACCCTTGAGGGTATTGGCAAGAGAACATAAGGCTGGGCCGCCATCGCATTGACTTATCAGACCTTGATCGGTCCGTTAAGCAGCTTTTATCCGCAAATAAGCCCATGTATTCTCACGCCTCTCTTGTAAACACTTGTAATGCCTGCACGCTCAAACCAGTCTCTGACGGAAAACCCGATGCTGAGGACTTGCATACACTGCCAGGCGATCGGGCAGTACTCGAACGTTACGCGGGATCAAGGATCTCGGACTGGACTATCTAGAACCTATGACGGATGCCGTGACTTGTGAGCTTGAGGCAGCCAGGTTCCTCAAGCGCGGCGACCGCCACGGAAAACAGAGCGGCGGAGCTTGCCCTCACCCGCGACATTGTCATCAGCAGGCGTGCCGACCTCGTCGTCTTCTTAGGCACCTTCGGCGGCATTGTTGTTGCTGACGCCGTTAGCTATTTTGGCAGGGGATCCTTTCTTGGCGACCTCTTCGACGGCACCGTCGCTGTAATCACCCGCGTTCTGAGCATACTGATGAGGACGAAACATGCACGGGTTCAGCTCGGCAGTGGGACATACCACGCCGAACCATTGCTGGCTCGCAGGGTTAATGTCCGTCCAGGTCTGCAGTCCACTATCGATGGTAAGCAGGACTGCGCCGCTGTGTCCCTTGATGTACACCTTGCCAAAGATGTTCTTGTTCGCCTCGTTGGCATCGATCAGGTCGAGCTCGGCCTGGTTGCAACCGATGTTCTGCGGAAGTACAACCTCCAGCTCTACATAGGTATCGAAGCCCTGTGGTATATTGCACGTTGGCATGGGTCCAGATCACCCTTTTCACCTAACACTCACCTTTGTACTGTGTCTCCCAGATGTTAAGCGATATCCCCTGTCCCCAGGCCCTCATCGTGTCGCCTATTTGGGTGCTTGTCCCCATGTCCCCGACCTCCCATTGCCTATGGCCCCTCAGAATGCTATCTGCCAAATATGGTATGTTTTATTACATACCTGGTAGGAGTTGGACACTTTAGCTCCTCCCATCGTGTTCTTGTCGCCTCTGCTGTTGAACTTCCGGGTTTGTGTACTGGCCATACCAGATCTGGATGTTGTTAGGACGTGTGCCACCGCAGGGCAGAGAGGGGGTGTGCGGAGGTTCAAAATTCCAAGGGAGGTTCCGGGAAATCTGGGGGCACGAGTGGTGGGGACTTTGGCGAAGCTATTAGCAATGCCCTGAGCAATCTCGTCTAAGTGTCCCCTATTTACTAGAGGGCACCAACAGGGGGACGGGAAGTAGCGGAAGTCCGACAGACAAAAGGCGGAAGTCCGTCGAGTGGGCGGAAGGGTCAAGGATGATAGATTAGAGGCCAAGTAAGTACAGGATAAGAAGCAAAGTAAGGATAAGGAAGCAACAAGAATCCGAACTGAGGCAAAGGCTACTACCAGCGTGCCTTATATACTAATGTCCCTTCTAGTATCGTAAGAAGTCTCACGTCATTAGTATCGGAACTTCTGGTAGCCCCGAGACCCTTGACGTCACGCAGCCTTGGAGATCCGGTAGGTCTGACACCCTATGACTTAAGACAAGACGAAGGGATAAACCAATAGAGGCGGGTATGATGCCATAGAAGAAAAGTGCTAGACAAACTACTTAAAAGACAAGAGCGTAGTTCCCATCAGAGTTCTGAAGAAGTCCCGGAGAAAACCCGTCGGACTTTTGAGGGAAGAGCCCTCCAAGTCCTTCAGGGCACAGGACGTGACACACACTCACTGTTCAGATGCATTATTCCCCATCTAATTTCTCCCAGATCGTTGCTCCTTTCCACTGTCCTTGCAGCTGCCTCCCTCCTTGAATATGCCACCACGTGCTAAGGGTACTCGCTCACGTAAGGGGAAAGCTGACATGGCAGTGCCGAACGTGCTGGCCTCAATGCCCCTGGCAGTCATTGCTATCCCTCCAGTATCCTCAACAACCTCCCATCGCCGTTCAGAACGGAGGCAAAAAGTGCCTGCTGTCATGAGGCCTGCACCTAAGATACTACCTGCTGGTGAGTCAGCACAATCATGGGCATACTAGAAGCAGCACTCACAGATGTACATACTCGTAGACGATAACAAACTCGATGGTGCGCTCAACGAAGTTGCGGGTTGCAAACGTGGCCTCTCCGGAGCCACTCAGGCTGCTAGCATGATGCCGAACAAGCAACCTGTGCTCATAACAGCGACTGCGGAGCCAGCGGGCATTACATCTGTCAAACCGCTGAAGCATGCACGCAGTGAGTCTAAGGATACTCTTTGACAGCACAGGATGTACTAACCAGTCTGGTACAGAACATACTCAGGCACTCGTTGATGAAGACTTTGACGCCTCTGGTGACAAAAACCTGGAGGGGTCTGTGACACTGACCACATGTTTGGCCCGATTTAGATGCCAATGTACTCAACTTTGGTTGCCATCGAGACTGATATACCCATGGCATACTCAGCAGAGTATCGACAATGTGAACACAGGGGAGATGGAAGTTCTTTCTGATCCTGAATTTGTGGATGGCAACGATGAGGAAGCATATGATGCTCTGGCTGAACAGTCTGAGTCTGAAGATGAGATGCTCTGTAATGATAATGCACTTGCAGCATATCTCGTAGTGGAGGTCTATTTCCCTTTGATATGTTTGCAATACAGCTGAATATATACTCAGACAGTCATCAACCATGCGAAGGTTCCGAAGTGGGCACCCAGTACCTCATACAAAGTGCAGTCTTTGAAGGTTGACAAGGGTAAGGGTAGAGCGGAAAACTCGGAGAGCGGCTCAGATCGAGCAGCAATGTCTCAGCAATTGCTGCTGGGTCATCAGAAGACCAGTGGAACCACCTCTGCTGGCCATTCACCAGCTGTGAGTGTTGTCTACCGGATGTCATTGAGCATTGAGTACTGAGCGTACTGAACACCTCACTGCTTATGTCAGGCTCTCATGCCTTTGCGCACAGCTGCAGAAAAGCGCCTTCTGATCGAGGCATGTCCACTGCAGTCATTGCTTTCGTTCTTTGACACCTGAATCCTTCTTGACCCTGAACCACCATCTAGACGCTCGAGTGGCTCACATCTGATTCGCTGACATGCCTCCTGCCGTGGCGAAAGCTGCCGCGGCCACGCGATCCACTGCACGCACCGCTGCACCGGCTCGCCCCTCTTCCTCCTCACAACCCTCAGGCACTCCACCTCCCTCCCAGCCCAGTGGGAAGCCCTACGTTCCCCCCGCCCCTCAGGCGAAGACAGCTCTGCAAGGCATCCGAGAGCTGGCCGGAGTCATCAACGCTTTCTCCGTCGGCCAGCTCAATGCCCTTCGCAAGAAAGAAATCCAGTCCTTTGTATCGCACATTGAAACACTCATTGTACTCGAGACGGCCACTGCTCGGCCCGTGGACTCCGGGCCGGGTCTCGTACCGGCACCCGACCTCGCTACCCCTGCTGCTAGTGCTCCCCTGGATCTGTCCCCGTTAGTCTCGTCCATCACAGCTACCCACCAGTCGGTCGACGCCCTCCGTGGAGAGCTTCAGCAGCTCGTCAAGACGGCGGTGGCAGACGCGCTCAGTTCGCCGGCGGTGTCTGCCAAGCTCAGTGCGCCTGCGCCTGCCCCGCCAAGTCCACCGCGGGACAGCCCGAAGCACTTGGAGGTCACCATCGGGACCCCGCCCGAAGCACGTACCGGCGTGCTGGCCAAGCTCTCGCCAGCCCAACTCAAGAATGAGGTAGACGCAGCGTTGGACAAGTCCGGCGTGCCAGGGCTGGTTGGCACTAGGGTACATGGTGTTCGCCGTCTCCACACAGGGAGCCTGCTGGTACATGCTTCTTCCCCGGAACAAGCTGATCTGTTGCTCCAGCAAGACGAGGTGTGGCTCCCGCACCTCGACAGCCTACGCGGTGCCAAGGTAGAGCGCAAGTCGTACATGCTCATTGCGGCAGCAGTTCCAACAGAGTTTGAGCCGTCGGCAGCAAGTGCCGCCGAGTCCCTGTGGCTCGAGAATGCGGGCACGGTCGCCTCCAAGAGCTCTATTAGTGGGCTGCGCTGGCTGCACGCAGAGCGCGGCATGTCACCGGCCAAGAAAGCCGGCTCGTTGGTTTTCTCGGTTGCCTCGCAGGTAGAGGCCGATCAGCTCATCTACCACTCGATAACAGTCCGCGGCGCATTATGCGCTGTGAGCAAGTATGTCCCTCCCCCTACGCAGTGTTTCCGCTGCCAAGCTTTCGGCCACACGGCTAAAGCGTGTCCCTCTATTTCTTCTCCCTCTTCTGTCCGATGCGCCCGCTGTGCGGGCGCGCACGCACTACGCGATTGCCTATGCCCGGCCAAGACTCAATGTGCTCATAGCCGGCACTGCACACACATCAAGGTGTGTTGCACCAACTGTGGAGGGGCCCACAAGTCCTTCGACAGCAAGTGCCCGGTGAAGATGCGCGAACAGAGTAAGGTTGCCGCAAGGTTCTCGAACGGGTCGTGCTATTACAACCCAGCATTCCAGCCATCCTCCGCCTACCGTGCGCGTAGCACGGCAGTCGGGCGTTGAGCGACACCCTCGCATCGGGGATGCGAGTTTTCAACCTCAACTGTCGACGTTCCCCCGAGGTGGTTCTGTCTGTGTTGAACAGCATGGACCCATCTCGGTGGGACGTCCTATGTTTGCAGGAGCCGCCGATCCACATTGCGGATCGTGCAGGCTTCCGATCCCCGCACTGGAACCTATTGCTTCCCGGCACACCCGGACAGCGAGACTCACCGGCTCCTCGGAGCGTAATATACGTCAGCAATCGACTCCCATCCGACTCCTACACTCAAATACCCCTCACAACGTACGATATCTGCGCCATTCATTTTTCCTTCTCTTCTTTCTCTTTCTCTCTCTTCTCCATCTATAACCCTCCGGGCTCTGTGAGCTCAGTTACCATGCTTCGAACCATCCTATCTGACCCGGCACTACCCCCCTCCCCCCGCCTTCTCTGCGGGGACTTCAACCTCCACCACCCCCTCTGGTCAGGAACTGACTCCCCTGAACGCACCCGCCGTTCGGATGCCGACACCCTCCTGCAAGTCCTCGCCGACCATCAACTCTCCCTCGCTCTGCCACCGGGCACGCCCACCTTCCGCTCTGATGCACATGGGACCTGGGCTACGCTAGACTTGGTCTTTGTCTCCGGCGCAGCCGAGGACCTGGTCGTCCGGTGTGAACCGGGCACCGGTCACGGCAGCGACCACCGCTCCCTCGAGATTGAGCTCGACCTCAGTGTTCCCCTCCTCTCCCCACCATCACGCCTGAATTGGCGCGAGACCGACTGGGGTCGCTACAAAGAGGAGGTTGCTACTCGCTGGGAGTCGCAGCGTATCCTCGAGCGCTCGCTCCGCCTGCCCACTCGCCAGAGCATCGATGCACTTGTTTCTGACATCACTGACATCCTCTCACAGGCCGCACAGGACTCCATCCCTCACGCCAAGCCATGCCCCTACTCCAAGCATTGGTGGACGTCTGAGCTAACTGCCATGAAATGCGAGGCCAGCCGTCTTGCCAATCGGGCCGCCAAGCGGCACGCTTCGGAGGCAGATACGGAAGCGGCACGCCATGCACATTGGGTGTACCACCGGGCCATTCGCCGTCAAAAGCGCCAACACTGGCGCGAGTACGTCGAAGCGGCCACGGAGCGCACCATCTGGCAGGCAAGTAAGTACGTTACACAAGCTCCAGAGAACACTCTCGCCTCTCGGTTGCCGGCCTTGACCCTGCCCGACGGCTCGGTCGCGCGCTCATGCCATGAGAAACGTGACGCCCTCATGTCCCAATTCTTCCCCGTTCCACCCCCGGCTTCTCTTGATGATATTAATGACACCGTGCACGGTGAGCAACTGCCCCTCACTCCCTTCACGGAGGAGGACGTCGCAGCGGCAGTGAACGATCTACACCCGTTCAAGGCCCCGGGCCCATCCGGCGTGCCCAACGCTGCGCTCAAACAATGCGCAGAGCTCATCGTGCCGGTCTTCACTAATCTTATCAACAGCAGCATCCTCAGAGGGTACCACCCAAACCTGTGGAAGTTCTTTACTACCATCACCCTCCGCAAGCCCGGCAAGCCCAGTTACCTGATCCCAAAGGCATACCGACCTATCGCCCTAGAAGACACGTCCAGCAAAGTTATGGAATCGGTAGTCGCCCGAAAGCTTGCTGCGCTCGCTGAAGAGCACCACCTCCTCCCTCCTAACCACTTCGGTGGTCGTCCGCAACGTACTACTACTGACGCCATCCTTCACCTCGTACAGCACATCAAGGACGCGTGGCGGAAGGGCTTGGTCACGACTGTCCTCTTTTTGGACATCTCGTCGGCCTTCCCGTCCGTCAACCATCAACGCCTGTTGCATAACCTGCGCAAGCGTCGCGTCCCGGAGCCCCTTGTACGTTGGATTGCGGATTTCCTCCGTGACCGATGTACACAGCTCAAGTTCGATGATTTCACATCGGAACCTCTACCCGCAGACTGCGGTTTGCCTCAGGGCTCCCCCCTCTCTCCCATACTATACCTTTTCTACTCCTCTGACCTCCTTGAGATCTGCGACCCCAGAGACCGCTCCCGCACCTCCCTTGGATACATCGATGACACTGCCATGGTGGTGTCATCCAAGTCCATTGCCGACAACATCCGTGCCCTCTCCGTCCTCTCCCCTCAACTACTCCACTGGTCCACCCGCCATGTGTGTCGCTTCGACATCGCTAAGTTCCAACTGTTACATTGCACACGTTACGAACCTCGCTACACCCCCCTCCCCCTCACCATCGGTACTCACACAGTCTCACCCAGCGACGCCGCATTGTATCTAGGCGTCATGGTCGACCGGAAGCTTCGTTGGCGTGAGCATGTCGAGCTCGCAGTCGCAAAAGGGACCGCAGCAACTCTGGCCATCGGCCGACTTGCGAGGCCGTCGTTCAGCCTGCCACATCAGTACGTCCGTCAGCTCTTTCAAGCTGTTGTTTGCCCGAAGATGGAGTACGCCCTGGTGGTGTGGTTCACTCCCATCTCGCGCCAACCCGGTTCTCGTCGAGCCAGCGGGTCAGTCGGCATTGCCCGTCAGATTGCGAAAGTCCAACGGCTTGCAACCCTACTAGTCACCGGGGCCTTCCGCTCCACCTCGACCTCATTCCTGGACTATCACGCTGGCCTTCTCCCCACCGAGCTCCGGTTGAACCATGCTGCCTATAAGGCGGCCGCCCGCATCGCTGCCCTCCCCGAGGACCATCTCCTCCACCCCGCCATTCGCAGGTGTGCTACGCGCTACCCACGCTACCACCGCTCACCCCTCCATGAACTCTTCCACGCTTTCCCTGAGCTCCGCAATGTCACGCCGCTTTGCACTGCCTCTCCGCTTGCTTTGGAGGACTGGCCGTTCGAGGTGCGCCTGGAAGGATCTCGTGAGGACGCTTGCGTGGCGGCAGACGAGGCTCTTGCAAGTCATGACATCTGTGTCTCCGTGCAGCGGCAGGTGAGTGGTCGATGCATTGGGATTGCGGCGGTGGCTGCGACACGTGACGGCGGGACCGTAGCGCGGCAGGCGTACCTCGAACCTGCCTCTCAGCGGCAGCCCTTCGACGGGTCCCTAGCTGCGCTGACGCTTGCTGTGAGCGCGATTAGGGGTTGCCCACGGGCGACCCGCGCCAGCATCTTAGTTCCGGACCGCGCTGCAGTCCACCTCCTCCTGTCCCAACCTGACCTCCCACTGTGCCGCCTGTTCCTAGACCAGGTGCATGCCCTCCGGCGTGCCCGTTGCTCGCTGCGGCTCCGCGTCATCTGGGCCCCAAGCTCGTCCTCAAGCCACACAATGGTTACTGCCGCACGGTCTCTGGCCAAGCGCGCGGCCGAAGCTCGTGTCGCCCCCAGCCCGGAGTTACACAAGTCGATCACACGCACGTTTTCATCCCTCCCAACGTCCCGCGCAGTCCTCATCCGGCAGCATCTGACCACCCTCCTTGACACATGGGCCGCACAATGGCGGGACTCGCCTCAGGGTAATCGCTGTGCAACGGTCATCGACGACGTGCCTCCGAGCCTCACCGTGCACAAGCTATACCGTGGCTTGAACAGACGGCAGTGTAGTGTCCTCACTCAACTCCGCAGCGGCCACATCGCCCTGAACGCCTACCTTGCCTGCATCCGTGCCGTCGACTCCCCGCTGTGCTCCCACTGTGGCATCCCGGAGACGGTTTCCCACTTCATGTTCACCTGTCGACGCTATACACTTCAGAGGCACCGTCTCCGACAGGCCGTCAACGGACCTCTGTCCCTCCGCAGCACACTTGGTAGCACGGACGCCAGGCAGGCCGTTCTCGAGTACGTCGCTGCCACAGGACTCTTCTCGCGGCAGCCAGGCGACGGAGATCCTTCGGCGAGCGCGAGTCAAGCGCGGACACCAGCACGCTCCCCCCATTTTCAACCCCCCGGCTCGCGAGTGACGGTCTCTGCCCTCTCCCCCCTCTCTCCCTTTCCCTATCTCCCCATTTCGTACCTCTTCTCTATCACTTCTCCTTTTGCCATCCTGTGCCTCTGCTCTCTGCTTCCTTTATTTTTACCATGTTATACTAGATACACGGCCGGCTATGCCCGCCGTCGCCTTGGGACACGCTTACCAGGCCCACTCTTACTACGCACTTTTCTCCCTCCCCCTCCCGTGTTTTCCACACTGTACCAACCACACAACGACTACGCCCAATCCCTCACCTCACCCACTTTGAGTTCACTCACCCGTACATTATCCTACCCTAGACAATCCCCGGCAGTAGTCGTAGTGGCACCTTCGGCCGAAACCGGCCTCACTGCCACTCTAATCCTTTGAATATATCTATCTATCTATCTATCTTTGACACCTATCACATGGACCTCTACATTCACAGAGGCCTGTTTTTAGGACTCCAGGAAAGCAAGCTCCCTCGTCTTCAACACCTGCCATTCCGGCCTCCATTGAGTCTCCCGAGTCTCCCGGTAGCATTAATGCCATTGAGCATGATGCTCCAATGCCTGCTACAGCCTATCAGATTGTATATCCTCCTCAGCATGGTGTACTTGCATTGAAGGCCCAACATTTAGATATTCAAGATGTCGTCAGTGCAACACGAAGATGGCTTGAGCGGGACATTGTCACTCTGGATGTGTTCCCCGATGCACGCGATCGTGGGTGTTTGGTCCACATGGCTATGGTGGAGACTGTGAAGACTCTGAAGCCTGCGGATCGTTATGCGGCGCTTGTCACATGTATGATTACTGACAGCAACTTCACCCGCGCACTGTCAGCAATTGTAAGTTTTTGGTGCATTTGAATGTAGCTGTACTAACTTGAATAATGCCGGTCAAGCCAAATCAACAAATCAGTACATTCCATGGGAAGGTCAAGGAGAAGAGCAACATTGCTGTCACCGCAGCCTATGGGCTTGTTTCCGGAGATGCCAAGGAGCGCGTAGAGTGGCTCCTTTCTGAGTTGATATATATCTATCCGACAGACCTTGAGGTATGCATTGCATTGAACTTGATATACTAGTCACTGCTACTCACTATCACCTCAGAAGAAGACCATCACTGAAAATAAACCTTACCAACACCCTGTCATCGTGTTCTATCCTGCGCGAGACATTCTTCAAAGGCCCGCAAGCATTTGCGAGTAGGAATGAGGATATATTCACGTCCTCGCTGTCTCAACGTCTGGAGAAGGAGATCCCAATGGTCATGCTCACCCTGGTAGGCGCAGCGGTGCGCTAAATTGTTTCTCGGTATCATTGCAACTCGGACAATGTTGCTTACCCTATACTCCAGGTCCACGCATCTCTGCTCGATTGAAGCTCGGGTAATTTTGCCGGCGCAAGCAATTTCTCAGCTGATCGCTACGTAGATGCATACAAAGAGCACATGGTGTTCATGAAGGGCATTAAGAACAGCAGCGCTATCAAGTATCATGCCATGATGTACAAGCTATACAACACTGTGAGGTAAGGCTCGGAACTATCTCTAAGTTGGAGGAGCTTTTTTGCTAAGCATCTCCACAGCGGTAGCATTCCTCTCCCAGAGGCGATCCCCAGCGGGACTACCGCCTTTGCACGCCTGAATCTCGATGGCATGGACGAAGACTGATCTTGCTGGGCTACGTGTGCATGCAGGCATCCCTTGTACTTGTAGTCATGCACCTCCGAGTCATTGTCCTATGGCCCTCTCTTTCCTATCTTCGAGTCCATTACTACAGCCACCATTCTAAGTTTACATTCATGCATGTTACGGGTGCCGCCAGCTTGTATGTTCGATTGCGCGCTATAACAGAATATTATATAGCTGTTGTTATCTTGCGATGGCATGTGAAGCCTCTGCCCGGCACCATCAGGGAAAACCTCCCTTCATAACGAGACATAAATTATGCCTAAGTCAGAATAATCGCAGACCACTGTACTAAATTTTGATAATCATGCTCCAATGAAGGCGATGCCACTTTTAAGTGAGTGATACAGGATGTGTGTACTATCAGAGTGTTGTGAAATAAATTTCAAGATGAGGAATCATGTATTTTGTGAGCAACATACAATACTGTCACAGAATGGGACCTTTCCCAGACCTTTCTGGTGCTTATCTGAATAGATATGGATTATTTCGTCGATTTTAGCCGCTTATTCACCGCTTATCCAGGGGATAAGTCCCCTTATTACTTATCTATCAATAGTTATCATTGTTTTCTTCGCTTTTTGACCTATTTGGGGGTTATCTCTGATGTTCTAGAGAGTTCCATGACTAGACCCTTGTTCCAGTCAGTTCTAGGCCCTGGTGGAATGTTCTGGAGAGTTGCCTGATAATGTAGGGCTTGCTATTGGTCGCATTTTTGCTAGGCAAAGGGCATGCTCAGTCCAGACCCAGCATGATGTCATTATGACATCATGCCAGTCAGGTGATTAGCTTAGTAACCTAGAGTACCAGGGGTCCAATCCCAGTCCCAGGGGGACTGGTCTGCATGTATATAAACCCCCCTCCTGAGGGCTTCACCCCTCAGACTAATCCACTTATTGTCTAAGCTCAACTTTCCTCTGGCCTAACAAGCCTTTTCTATACCTTCTTCTATCCTCACCTCCTATTTCATACAGTGAGTATCTTAGTTTGAGTTTACTGTTATAGATACACCAAATGTGCACGTCTGAGCTGGAGCAGGCGCTTGACAAGTCTGAAGGGCGCTTGGTAGTCGACGAGCGCCTCGTACTTGGAACGATTTGCAAGATGTGCGCCTTTCGCCACGTCACTCTCTTTCTCCCTCACACAACCTTCTATGGACTTGCACTCTCAAGCTCCTCTGCTGGTTGTCGATCCTGGCTCGCTTCTTCCATAGTACTCTTGTATACAATCTTGTACGCTATGCTTTATCTTTGATCACCAACCTCGCCAGCTCCTGGGATACTTGCAGCTTCTGACGATGTGCTCTGCCAGACCCATCTGATATGCAGCTACTCCTCCCCTTCTCTGTCCCTCTGAATCTGTCTGGCTCTGTCATGTCATCATACATATATCATTTGGTGCTTGTTCAGCTTCCCAGTGCTTCTAAGAGCCTGTGTGCTTCCTGACATCTGGGCTTGGCCCTCGGTGCTCTCCGCTCAGTGCTCAGCCCTCGGTGCTCTGAACTCAGCCATCAGTGCTCTGAACTCAGCTCTATGTGCTCTCCACTCTTTGCTCAGTTGTGCATGCTCTCCGGGTTCGTCTGAGAACCCTCTGGCTTGTCCTTCCAATCTCGGCTACCAGTATGTCTTGCAGGACTTCATCTATGACCTGGGATGCTTTTGCTTGTGCTTAGAGATCTCTGCAGTCCTCCGCGTCTATTTCTGGCCATGTGCCTTTGATTTTCGACATAGATAGCAGGCTCTTGTCGCTTATATAGTCGTGTGCATTAGCTATTCAGTCAATCAATATTTTTGTCTTTTATGAATGTGGGATAGCCCAATATAGCAAGGGATAAAGCCAAGGTTACCTGGCAACTATCCCACTCTAATTAAGGGGAATACTAATCCAGCTTCTTTTAGTGCTAATGAGGCTAATTAGGTCTCGTTAGGAAAGGAGATTTTTCCTGATGGCGCTTGCTGAATGGTTGATAAAGGTCTCTAAAGTGCCATGAAAGTCGGCTAATGCAAGTGATAAACCGAGGAGCTTTAGACATAATCTATCGGCGAATAGGTGAGCTACAGCTCAGCTCAGAAGGTTCTACTGCCGGACTTCACGGAAGATAACTGCATATACTCTGTGTGGATTATGGGAGGACCTTGATCATTATACTAACTGGCTAAATTCGCTCTTTTAGGACTAATCTCGCTCACTTATATCTCGTTATCAGAAGAGGTTTTTCCTGATGTGGTCGCGCAGAGGCGGGCACGAGCAAGGGATTTTGATGGTGTTGATACCGATGCAGTTGCCCGTGCCATTGGGGTCCATACCCGCAACGACGCCAAAGTTGGGCACCGAACTGGGGTCGACACCACTGGCAGGAGCGGGCGACGCAGTGAGTGCTGCTGCGGCGGAGGTGGGCATTCGCGGCTGGGCTACTTTTAAACGGTTATCAGCAGCGCGTGCGAGCACGCAACACTGTAGTAGATTGCTATAGAGCGCTGTTGGCTTTGTTACCGTGACACGCTGCTCCGAGTCGCACGGATAGCGGGCTTCATTGACTTGTCAACATCGCAGAGGCAGCATAGTACATAGAGGCTCGACCTTTCTTCGTGTTCCAAGGACAGTGGACTGCTCATCAGGAAACCAGCTTGCAGCCCATAGCCACCTGCTATGCTATATGGGATCTCATTGCGCTCACAGCCCTGTACAGCACCGTATGAGCTTTATAGGACTCTACAGACTACATAGAACAATTAGAGCAACAGTGCGTGCAATGCATGACTTCAGTAGGCCATGGAGTTCAAGAGGCGCATTGATGCAGCAGAGTTCATAGGGCCCGGAAGCTCGGACAAAAAGACAGTAACACAATCTATTGAGACATTGATAGGAATGTATGGAAATTGTAGTAACGGTTCAATAGGAACATTATATCGTGCTCACTGAGAACGTCCGAGTCGGGGTGCTTTCCTGACCAGGAATCCACCGCATACAGATCATCAGCTCTGAATCTTGGCATGAGATGACATGTCCGTATGAGATCCCTGATGCTCACGATAGTCGTGTTGTGGCGTCGGGCATGGGTTGAATGTGACATAGGGGGTAAACCAGTGATGGTGTCAGGCATACGGAACGGACGGAACCAGTTCACATATAACAAAGGTTCTGACCCCCCCATCCAGTCTGGCAACCTGAAAATTGCACGAACTTGACCTGGCCGTAGACCTGATGTTCGCGACCATGCATCGTCAGCTTGTCTCATTAGAATGGAGTGTAGGCAGCATGGCATGAGCATACCTGCTATACCTCCACGGGTTTGATATGTTGCTTCATCGTCTATAAACAACCCACAGTCGAATCGCGCAGCCACAGCTTTCTTGTCATTGACTCGTGGGACAGCGGGCACTGCGCGCAGTCTGCAGATGCGCTTCTCGTTCGAGATGTGGATGCTGGGAGGTAGAAGCAGACTGAGGGAGTGATAGAGGTCGAAGGTCGAGCGTTCAGTAGCAGGCGGTGTCCCAGGACGGTAGTCGCGCAAGAATTCATTGAGCTTCAGTTGGAAGTCAGGCGCACCATATGAGGGGGTGAGTGTAGCAAGAGAAACTGGGCATGCAGTAGGCATGAGAGGAACGTGATACGCTCGCGCTACGTTAGAGTTCACAAGCTGGCGAAGCGCCTTCACGTTCTCGTCGTCCGGTTGATCTTCTCCTACCACTGCCACATCGTCGCTCTCGCCCTCGCTGTCCTTGCTGCCATCGTCCTCGTCCTCCGCCCAGCTGTCTTCTTCTTCATCCTTGTCCCTGGAAGTCTCGTGTGCCACTTGCCCCTTGAGCTCGGCCTCAAGAAGGCCTGTGTACCAAGCCAAGTATGCCTGTCGACGCTTAAGAGCCTCCTGCCTCTGGAGCCAGGTCGTCATTTGCGCAAAGTACTCTCGCCGGCTACTCACACGGTATGCCTTCTTCACGTAGTCTATGTGCAAGCATTCAGAATTCTCCGTGTTGACACCATCCAGGCAGCCCAGGCAAACGATCGCATCAACGTAATGGATCAGAGAGTGCAACTTGGGTATGTTGAAATGCTCCCATACCCCAAGCTCAATCAGAGCACTCTTGTTATGGTGAAAGGTGTCGAGAGCTTGGCGCATCTGGCGGAGGGTCTTGTCCGAGTGGGTCTCGTATTGTGCATAGTAGGTGAAGTCGAGCAGCGCGCGAATGGCCTTCAATACTCTGGAGCTGACCTGGCCCACCAGGATCCCTAGGAGGACCTTCTCAATTTCCTTTGCCTCGCCTCCTGTCCATTGCGAGAGAACCAAGATGCCGCGCGAAAAGTGCCGCAGACCGTGGGCCCTGGACATCTCACAAAAGCGCTCATCGAGGGCGCTTTTGCCAACGATCTTCTCCACCCAGTTGAGCAGGTGGTCTTTGATAACCCCCTTGTGAAGCTGGTGGAGTATGTCGGGTGTAATGGACGCAAAGATATCACAGTGCGGGAGGTCAGCCCAGAAGGGCTCATAGACAGGGCGTAGCCCAAGTTTGGTGTACTCTGAAGGTGGCTCGTCATCGTCGCCTGTTCTGCGAAGGATCTCTGCTGTCTGGGTGTGCTTGCGGAGAGGGAATCGCCTGTTGTTGCCACGCTGCTTCCATGGCACAACACACCACAGGCATCGGTTCTCCTTGCAACATGCAACGAGACACTGCTCTGGGTGGTCCGCAAGGTATGCAGCAAGGATGGGGTACACCCGCCGCACCACGCCGTCAGTGCAGATCATGTCAATGCCAGACTTTGCAGCCTCGATAAGTGGCTGAAGGATCTTGGCCATGCACGTGTGGAAGAGCCGGTAGCCAGCTTCAGAGTGTGCTGCCTTCGAGAAGCAATGGAGTTTGCTGACAGGGATGTACCCGATGAGGAGCACGGCATGTGCTGATGGTTTTCTTCTGACAGATTTATCTATGTTGCCGATGGTCAAGTACACTGGCCAAGTGGTCTTGTCTCCCCGGAGAACTGTAAGGGTGGTCTTGTCAGAGGCCAAGATGACGGGTGCAATGCACGCGCCCTCAGGAAGCTCGATCTAGTATGAATGGTGAGCCCTTGTGCATATGGGTGGTACCATGTAGTCGGCTACTCACCTGTACTTCACCCCACCAGTCCGCAGTGTTCATCTCGCTATAGAAGTGTACCCCATCGCGTTTCATCTTGACTGCAGCGTACGCCATATATGCACGGAATGCTGGATTGTCGATCAATTCACGAACAGTGTCGACAGGGCATCGGCGCCAGAGCTCCAATTCTTCGAAGAGAGGTTGCCCATTCGGGCCCTCAACATTGCCTTCAACAGTGAGCACGTCAAAATGCCATTTTGAGCCAGCTGGCAACTGATCGATCTTCTTGAAGAGGACCTTCTTATTCTTGAAACTTGGGCGTGTGCGATTCTGTGTCTAGTGCAATGTTGTGAGTCACCGAGAGGTTAAACACTGTCTGATGCACTGACGATGGGCAGCTTCAGGAACTCATCGGCCCCGGTTTGCGTGGTCTGTCTAAACAGCCATCTTGCCAGACCCCACTCTTCCTCATCTTTGAAAGGCGCGTATGGGCTTTGCTGCATTGCCTCCTGCTCGGTGAAGAGATTCTCGAAGTGCATGACTCCGAACCTGAAGGGCTCTGTGGCAGATTGCTCATAACTCTCAATGACCCAGGGTTCCTTGAGTGCATAGTCCTCGTCCTCTATCTCCTCGATGATGACGCATCGACGTTTTGATGTATGCCCAGCAAGTCCTTCCGGATTGGCAACTTCGCGACCGTCTTCCCCACCGTCAACATCTTCGCTGTGCAGAGCTCCGCCAAGTCCATCACCTTCGCCAGGTAAGTCAGCAATGAACTCTTCATGATGTCGCCTCACTGGAGCATCTTGGCAGGCTTGTTTATTGGCCAGCTTGTCGTAGTGATTCCGACAAGCAGTTTTTAAGCCGAGATGATGACTGTGCCGACCGGAATCTTGAAAGGCTGCACTGCAGCTTTGGCACCGGACAAAGGGCATTCAGAGGGCAGTGTGTGAGCAGAGTGATAGGAACCAGTTGTAATGGTAGGGAGAGCAGGTCGCAACTTGGACATGCAGGCTGACATGTGGGACAGTTCGCTGTGATTCGGACGATTACGGTTCACATGTGGGGCTGTCTGACAGTCTGAACTGCAACGCATGTTCACTTGCACGCTTGACTTGGACAGCCACGTACGACCTATCAACGCTTGAAGTTGCAAGGCTGCTTTCTCAATGACATCCATGGCGCAACACCCAGCCTCAAGTCGTGCTTGCAAACAGACTGAAAGGGGGGCAGAATATGGTAAACCATCTCTTACGGTCCTAGCCTATGTGTTCACACCCTTGGATTGACTCCTCTGGATTGTTATAGCGGCTTCGCTGGTGCCACGTCAGCCCTCGATGAAAAAGAAGACATCCACTGTCAAGCAGTCACAGAAACATAAAGCCCCGGAGCCGCAAGCCATGTCCTCCATGAAGGATAAGAAGACACCTGGCACGCTCTCGCGTGAGGTACGCCCTGCAGTCCCACCCTGTATAGCTGCGACTCATCCACGATGCTCTTGCAGCGCATGCACTTCGAGAGTCTTCCGAACAACCGCACTAGTCAGAGAGGAAAGTCTATTGACTTTACAGCACACATCAGAGCAATGCCTCGCTCACCTCCTTGGGTTGTTTCCGGTCACCGCTTTGACACACCTGCACAGAGAACACCCTCGGTACGCGCAGGGTTGCCTCACCAACATCGGCTTCTAATAAATCTCTCACCAGAGCACACATCGCAAGCTGTCCAAGGAGGCTGCTGCTTGCCTCCTTGCCTTGCGGAATCCATACAGCTCCCGCTCTCGCTCACAATCCCCTCGCCGCCGTCTTGCAACAGGCGCTGAGGAGGAAGGAGGCTGCAGCTCTGGGAGTACCTGTGCCCGCTCACAATCACACCAGGACAACAGTCAGGCTTTGGCCTATCGTCATGTAGTGCTCCCCTCTCCCCGTCCCTCTGGGTCCACTCATTCCCAAGGTGCTCGATCGCGCACTCAACCACAGCATGATGCGACAGCCCATCAATCAGATGCTGCAACCATTGATCATGCCGCTCCCACTGTGCGCCACTATAATCTTATGCAACTGAGCCAAGCGCAAAATGTTTGCCAGGCAAGTTGACCTCATGACCTCTCGACTTCTACATCCAAGCAGCTGACATGAGACACTTGCTGTCCTAAAATTCCTCAGAAATGTGTTGACTACCGGACACAAGCAATGCCTCCTTCTGGCCAGCAGAGTGTCCATAGCAGTGCTGGTAGGTGATCTCTCATAGTTGTCACAGAAAGCATTTGCTACAACCCATTCTCTCTAGGTTTTTTGGATGACCACTATAGTGATGACGACGAAGGTGCAGCGTATAGTGATTATACTGCACACCCCCGCAAAGCTCTCGAAGGCTTTGCGTATGGCCATGGGAGCTCTGATGCCTATTGGGATGTCTTTGCTGATGCTCAGCGAGCGCATACCCCCTACAACAATGACATACCCTCTGACACAGATGATCTGTATGCAGCACAGCAGAACTCAGATCCTGGCGTGGATGTGGGGTTCTCTTCTCCCCGATCTGCCATCTCATATGCTGCCGGTGCACCACACACAGATGCTAATTCCACTTCACCGCTCCGAGAGCGCACGATGAGTGCTGAGCATTACCGGAAAGCATGCTGTGTCGTTGAGGCTCAAGAAGGGGGCCGGCAGCGAGGACGGAAAGGTGATTATGAGCCCGAGGTACAGGAGGTGCTGCGCGAAGCTGCAGTGATCTTCAAGAGTCTCCTTTGCTCGAAAGAGGCTTATCCCAACAAGCTCACTGAGAAGACTTGGTCGGTTGATGCGTGGCATGCTGCTGCAGCCAAACTCGACATCAAACTTGCTCCAACGAATGAGGTTCTTGGTCTTGTAAGCCCCGTACTGCCTCTTCTGAGCATGTTCTGATGACAGTTGCTCAACAGGTTGCTCAATACTCATGGAATCTTTGCGGCGAGATCAAGAACACTGCCCGCAGCCTAGTGCCCGGTGCTTACGGTTTGAAGGCAGGACTGACATTGCAGAGCTGGCTCTTTAACCAGGAACGTGCTGTGTTCCTGCGCCAAGCACAAACATTTGCATATGAGGTGAGTAATCAATAATCACATAGTAACCATGCTAATCTTGCATCTCTGTCCAAACCATTGGTGGCACAGCCGATGGCCATGTCGGCCTTTATGAGGCCGAGATCATCCAGTCCATCGTTAACCGGGTGTTTTACAAAAATGCTACCAATGACGGTGTGATCCTGGCAAAGTCTTACGAGCCCTTCCCATTTGTTGGCTTGGCACTAATTCTCACTGCCGTACGTATGCTTCCGTATTCTCTATGCACACATCTGATTACTGATATGTCTTTCGGATATGCAGATCCAATGTTCTCTTGATGAGTGGGATACCGGAGCATTTGTCAAGGTGACTTTCTCTGAGGAGAACTATTTCGCCATCTGTCACCGGCACTTGCAAGAACTGCGCACCTTTGAGGCAGAATCAGGTGCCGACAAGATTCTCACAGAGATATGTGCAAACATATCTGCGCGCGGACGGTACGTCAGTCTATCATATCTTTCTACCACCATCTGACAGATATTTGACAACTCTAGCGAGCATGCCCAAGCTCCTGCTGCTTCACAAGGTGACGCATCGGCGTTGTCGCGCTCTGCGATCACTGATGCAGTCATCGCATATAAGCGCCGAAAGCAGACGGCTCTCGCGGCTCGCGCAGCTGCATCCAACTCCACAGATTAGATAGTCTACTCCAGTACAAGTTTCATGTAACAATTTATCAATCTAGTCATTGAACATCTACTGCAATCTCTACCATATGAATGGGCCCAACCGTGCATCACAATGGAAAGCATTACTGAAAATCCGGGACTTATATAGCACAATGTGCGTGCCCGAGGTACAGTATCCTGCGGTATAATGCAATATATTCCACGGTGCAACTACGGCCAGTGACAATACAGAGGGGGGGTGACAATGCGACAACAGGTGCTATATAGTTCATTTTCGGCCACATTGCAACCTCGGGTTTTCCTGATGCTCCCTTAGGATGTTAGACGAGGCATGACGCGCATGAAGCTGGCCGCTGCCGCGCGACGGCGGGTTGCCTTTGTCGATCGAATTCGAACGGCGCGTGCATTCGTTTGACAGGGCGAACCTGCCACCGTAGGTGTGCATGCACGGCTGTCTCTTATGTACATGCTAAAATGATTTCGGGTGGACTGTCTCTTCCAGCCATTTGTCTACTTGCTTCGCCGCTTGCCTCGATGGAGCTCAAGCTCAAGTTTCCCCGCCGTTCTTCTCACGATATGACGAAACATCACGCACACGTGAGTCCCGTTCCACGGAGCCTCGACTGTGCCAGACTCTCACCTCGGGAGCTGCCCGCTGGCGTCACCCTTGCCCTCCATATTGTGTCTTCAAGGTCTTCAAGCTTGAGGCGTTATCAAGCTCTGAGACTGGCGCCGCTCTGGTATCGTGCGCGATACAGTACTTAGACTGGCCTCATAAATTACAACCGCGGGCTGCATGGTTCACTCGTTCATTAGCAGTGCGATCGCCCGGTTTCAAATTCCCGACGGTTCGAAGCGTTCTTCGCTACTACAATCACCGAGAAACTTGGGGCTTATCGGTTATTGAAGGCTTCGACTCGGAGAGTCTGCGAGAGGCGTTCGAACTTCGCGCGCAATGCGGAGTCGCGACTCGTCTCGTTAGCGCGGTGCGGGGCTCTGGATCTTTCCTGACTACAAAGATGTAGCTTTTACGGAATGGAGGAAAGAAGCGGAGCGGAGAGGTACGTACTGTAGAATCATACGTAGATCGATGCGACAGGGCTTGGCTAGCGCGCGAGAGTAGCACGGGTTCGCGCCCGGGGGGACGGCGCGGGCCGTGTACAGGCGGTTGACTCTTCGAGGCAGCGTACATATAGGCTCTGCAGGGCACCGTAGCAACGTCGGGGCACCAAGAGCGATGGCAAGGCTTAGCGGAGAGCGGTGTGGCAAGCTCACCTTATATATGCATGTGATTTCATTATACTTGCCTTCCTGTTGGGCGGGTAGGTGGGATTAGAAGCACACGCAGCCGGTGGCCGGCCGCGTGCGGGTGTGCTCAGCGGTAGGATGGGTAACAGTCAAGCTAGACACCCCCTTGTACTGTGTCAGCGCACGGTATAGCAGTATAACTGTGTCATTGCGGAACACGACGACGACATAGAGTCCATCAGCACATCGTGTAAAAAGTCGATAACTTTGTGAACAAGTCCCAGCCCAGGTAGTACTCCCCATTCACTCCTTCCGCACGCGCTCTCCTTCCCGTGACAATGTACGTCGCATCGCGGGAGGCAGCCGCGCAGCGGAAGCCTCACCGAGCCGAATCACTCCTCGAAGCACTCCTCTCCTTCTGCGGCT
>CCBP010000220.1:126966-137684 GCA_000765035.1 Trametes cinnabarina | reverse complement strand
AGGGGGGGGGGGATGATATTGTGGGTGTTGATGTCGCCATGGAATAAGCCGCGAGCGCCGAACGTGTCGATGACGCGAACCGACGGAACGCACTCACTGTAAGCGAAAATTGGGCAGAGTCTACAGCCCTGGTTGCATCCAGAACCGGCTAGGTAGCCGATTTTTTTCCAGCAGGTGGTTGCAGAAGCATCCGCCCCGAACCCTCCGCGACTTCGCACCTCGAGTCCATCTCGTAAAGTCCGGTCCAATACCCGCATCCTCTCAAAAGTGAATTCAGGCATGCATATGTGTACGTACAAGTGGCAGAAGGAAGTGCGGATGAGAAGACAGATAATGAGACATGGAACTGGACACCAAGGATAAGCATTCAAGGATAGACACATGCAGATTGCGGATGCGGTACAGTGGAACATGGCTGACGGTGCGCTCAATCGAGTGCACGACCCTTGCCCTTCCCTTTGCGGCCAGGAGCGAAACTAACCGCCAACACATCCACTGAGTGCGCCACGCCGTCTCCGTTATCCGTACTCAAGGAAGGTACCGTGGCCGGCTCGGAGAGGTCGGTTCTGGCTTTCTTTCGTGCGGGAGCGCCGTCAGGATCGTGGTTCGCAGTCGCCATGGCAGTCGCTGTATACATCTCGTTCAGTGCGATGACGAGCCTCCTTGGATCGTAGCTGTCGGGGAGTCTGTCCGGCACGACGTCCTCTTCGGGCCAGTATGGGGCAGGCTCCCGCTCGGAGTCCAGCGCATTATCGAGGATACGCAAGACCAAGTCGTGGGTATTCAGTTGCTTCGCTTGGGCTTCCATGTCTTCGGTAAGCAAAGGTTGATTGAAGGGTCCCGGGATTGGAGGCGGAGGTCGTCTCCCTTTGCCTGCTTTTTGGGACATTTCTTCTTGTCGCAGGTTCTCCTTTATGACCGCGTACCGGGCCTTGAAGTAGTGCAGGAGGCCGTCGAAGATGTAGTCGAGCTCGTAGTGAGGGTCATCATCTTCGCAAGTGAACCCGAGTTTGCTACCGGCGCTGGTATGGATGATCCCGTTGTACATTGCCTCACGCTTCACGGAGCTGCTTCGCCGACCAACGTTGACCTCGTTCGTGAAGCCGTCGAAGTACTCCACCACGAATGCCGCGACATCGTTGATGTTGTGGCGCAGAAGACGCAAGGAATAAAATAGCATGACATGGAAAAAGGACTCCAGTTCGTCGGCCACCGATACTGGCCATCGAGGATGATGCTGCACATATGCCACCGACATGAATTGCCATGTCCCCTAAGCCAGACACAAACAATTAGCGATGGGCAGCAGGCAGCACAAACATACACGCACGGTTCGTTCCGGCTGTCTCGGCCATTGTCTCGGCATTGCCGCCATAGTCTGCTCCTGCGCCTCCCGGTTGGCCTCCTGCGCCTGTACCGCTTTCGCCAGTTCCCAGTCAGTGAGAACTCCGTGCCATTCGACCTTCCTCGACCCATTCTCGTTGACTGTCGCAGAGAGCGAGATTCGGATGATCACGTTCCCCGCACTGACATCTCGATGAAGAAGACCATGCTTCACATATGCAAGAGAATGGGCTTCAACGGAACAACGTCAGCCTTCAATCTGTGACACAGATGTGCATCGACGTACTTGCGATACAGTCTCGTGTCAGTCGCACGAGCTGCTTCGAGGAGCGGATCTTCGTAAACGGAAGGCATACATCCTGAACGACGATGCGATAGTGAGTGTAGTGGCGGTAGGACGTGTCTTGGTCGTCCTGAGCGTCCCGGTCGTCCCTGTCGAATCTCCGTGTGGAATCCTCTAGACCCTCGGCGTCTGACGACCGCTCGTGCTTTGCGCCACGACTATCCCGCTGACCGGTTGGCGCAATGAGAGACGTGTCAGACTCGCGAGCCGCTTCTCGTATCGCTTTCTTAGCCACAGCGACGCGGTGCCTCGCAAACAAGGGGGTCAGGGTGACCTGACACTTGCCACGGACCGCAACATCTCCATGCACAACGACAGCGGGGACACGTAAATTGGGAACGTCGTGTTGATTTGAGGCGAAGAGCTCGAGATAGTGACCCTCTGGTTCAACACCCACGTAGAATGGTCGCCAGGAGTCCTTCAGGAAGACGAAACGCCGAGTCTTGACGTCGAGAGCGACGTACCCTCTCGTGCCGCGACCAAACATCCAAAACGACACCCAGATGGGCTTTCCAACGAGGAAGATCCTCTTTTCCGGGCCCACCTCAAGCCGGTAACGCGGCCAGTCGTGCTCCAGAGACTCGCTGAACTGCTCCCTGATATATTCGAAGACGCGGGGGTCTCCGCCATCCGGCTCGACTGCGTCTAGGTATGACTCGTCTTCAAGCTCGATCGCAGCAGCGCTCTTGGCTTGGGAGCGTGTGTTATAGGCTGGCACTGAGTGCTTCAAGTCCGGACTGCACGGCCCAAGCCTAGGAGCCATGTACGTCGCCGGGACGGATGAGCCCTCTTTGTACGGCATGTCTGATGGGTCCTTAAGAGCGTAGTCGTCCATTAGCTTGTACGCCCTCGAGTTCTTCGTTAGCAAACGAGCAGTGGGGTCCAAGCCTTGCCTTTCGTCGTCAAGAGAGTCGAACCAAGCAAGAAACGAGAGCAGGAGCCTCGGATCCTCGGCATAGTTCTCCTTCTTCGTCACGATGATCCCCGCCTGATCCCACCGCATGACTCTAAACTCGGGCCCGATGACAAACAACGAGTAAAGGCAGGTGCGATGTTGCTGGTTGCGGATGACGAGTGCGTAGTTGGTCAGCTGGTTGCGCACCGCTTTACGACTCTTGGCAGTCGCCTCCGGAGTCTCTGTATCGTGGTCGTCGAAGGGATCGAGACTTGTGCCTCTCCTCTTGAATTCTATGAATAGACGAACGTGGGTCCAGTCAGGCGTCCCATCGGTGGGTTTGTGGTCGTTGGGATATAGGCCGGCGTCGACCTTGCTCTTGATTGCCTCGTCCTCATACTTGTTCCCGGTAAACGCCGTCGTGTGCCTCTTGCACACGCCTCCAAAATCCTTCTTGTTCAGGATGGAGATCTGTTGAACTGATCAGAAGGATGCACAGGACAATCGACGAAGTTATATGTACCAAATTCTTTGCGATAGCGTCCTCCGTGGGCGGAATTTTGCTGTGAAAGAAGGCGCGAAGCTCCAAGCGCGCATTGTTGACAATCGCGTCCGGAATCTGCGCCGTTTCAACCACACCGGTCTTGAGTCTGAGAATGTCCTTCTCGAGCGTGGGGAAGTCGACGAGGATAGTATGGCCCATACTAGAGGCACCTAGAAGCGGTCGGTCAATGGCAGCTATGTGCTTGAGTTGATCTCCGTGCTTGCGTGGGTCGAAGTTGGAGAGCTTGTCAAATCTCTGAGGGGTTGTCTCAGCGAGGCCTGGTGGTGCACTATGGCGTATGGGACTCTCTGACAGAGGGAAGGGATCGATGTTAGCCATGTTCAGCAAAATGGAAGGAGGATACTCACAATTATAGACGCGTCGATTATTTAGGACGGACGAGGGGTGGCTAAATTGGAGTGGCTAGACAGGATGCGGCTAAGGTAACGGCCACGCGTCGGCGGTATGGCTGTATGGTTGATGGACTACGACTGATCAGTTCAATCTCCGCAGTCATAGGTCATTAGATCCATGGCTACCTTTATTGACGGATTGCAAGAACAATGGTAGAGTGGGAAGAAGGGATTGCCGGGGACGGGCGTTAGGAGAGAGACAAAGGACTCGAGGCGGCTCTGAACTACACGACACGTTCAACTACCATTTCGGGTATCCCCCATTAGGTGACCGGCAACACCCGACAAGCCGGATGTCCGTGCCAACATCGGTGAGGAATATCTTCGCCCAAGTACAGTACTTATAACGTTCAAGCGCACATGAAAGTTCCCCGTCCAACGCTTTAACGTTCAACGTTCAGATAGAACTAATCTCGTTGAGACGCCTGCACAACTCTGTGGCACTCATCCGAAGTCTACCTCCCGAGGTCTTCAGCGCTGTATTCGAGCACCTCCGCGACGAAGAGGGAGACATCACCCGAGGTCATCAATGTCACTCACGTCTGCAAGCACTGGCGCGAGGTTGCGCTCCAGGCGGCGAAGTTGTGGTCCGCTTTCCATATCAACAGTATAGAAGTCACCAAGGCGTTCCTCGAGCGTTCCAGGCTACAACCCCTCCAATTAACCTCAACGAACCACGCGATCCCATCGGACGTATCGCTAAACTGCTAGTGCCACACTTAGGACGACTACGTGTGCTGTGGTTGTGCTCCTCAGAGGAGAAAAACATAACTCGGCTCTTGGACAGATTTGTCTCCCAGGCTCCTCTGTTAGAGGAACTGGTGGTCGAGAAAGACTTTCGGCAACGGGTCATTACAATCGATCGGCCCATCGCCTACACTTCTCTACCCCGTCTGTTCGGCGGTTCGCTCCCTTGCGATTCACTCCGCACTCTCAAGGTCCGCAACATATCCCTTCTAATCTCCTTCTCCCGCCCGAGCGTTCGAACTTCGAAATGCATCAATGCTCCATGCCCGACGGCAGTTTCTCCGTACAGAAGGTGCTCAAATCTCTACAGAATTGTTCCCTCCTCGAGCGTGTCTGTATCGCGTCGATGTCTGTTCCCGGCGCGGAAGCTACGTCCGGTCTTCCCCTCATAGATCTACCTCGTCTGCAGAACCTCAGTGTCGTCAGTGCGCCCGGCGACATGCTCCAGAACTTGTCCGGACTCTCCGTCCCCCGCACCGTCCGAGTCCGTCTCGAGACGCTATACGCGGAGCCAGGCGCCGGCGGATACGACTTCATCCCAACCGACAAAACGAATCTCCCAATCTTCTCGGGGGTGAAACGTCTGGAGGTTTACCTCGAAAAGCATCGCATTATTGCGCGCGGCTTCCACTCTGTCGAGGCACACAGGTCGAGGCGGCCTTCGAGATCAGGATCCTCATGCTGCTCGGGATGGCACCCCTCCCGGGCTACTTGACGCATCGGCCTTTCGATCGTTTGGAAGTCGAGTCCCTAGTCGTCGTGGGTCCTAAAGCCGAGCGTGCGGAGCTCGGATTCGGTGCGCTATACCTCTTTATGGCGCAATTTCCCCACCTGAAGGATCTGCGCATCGTGGCCATGAACAGCGCCGACGCGAAGACGCTGTTCCAAGTTCTCCGTACCGATGGGGACCCTATGTGGGACGTTGACCTGCCTGAAGACCACTCCAACGCACCCTTCACCCTCTGTCGGCGCTTGCGAACTCTCCAACTCTGCGATCTGGTCCTCGATAATGCAGCGAAGAAGCCTCTACTGGAGATCGTCGGGCGGCGCGCTATAGGAGGAGGGACGCTGAGGGAGTTGGACCTGTCTTTGGTGGAGGGCTGGGAGCACGAAGATACGGAACAGGCACTGGAGTTGGGCGAGGGGGTCGTGACCAACAGTACTTGTGGATGCATGCGAAGAGTGACGGAGTGGATTCTGGATGCATATGGGGTAGACATGTTCATGCTGCTACTTCCTAGAACTGCTGGTATCTTGATGTCATCTTGTCGCATAAGTGCTGCGCTTCTGCTAGCAAGAGCGCGAATATGTGTACTGGACATAAAACTCTTCGCGCTGCAACCCCTGGATGAAAATGTATGCCATCATGACCACTCACGCAATTGAGGAGGCAACAAAGAAGCGTGGAGCCTGCTAGAGCAGTCAAGTAGATTACAGCGACAAGGCTTATCCAGGCCAAATGGCTTCAACCAAATCCAGCCCACTCAACCGAAAAATATGTGACTTCTTGCTTCGCCTCGTCCCATTCGCAAAACAAGTGGGATTTCTTCGTTGCCGTCCCTAGTCGTCCATGAGCAACAATCTCCATTGGCGTCAGAGGTGCCTTCGGGGATTCGATCACGGTTGCAACGAAATGGGAGTGGTAGCGTAGGGGGTCGCCTGTACGAGAGCGCAGGCTGGTAAGTATCGTGTAGAAAACAAAGGGCGCAATGACATACCAGGATAGACCAAGAAGTCGCCTCCGAATTTGATGCCGCCGCCCATGAAGTTTCCTTTCTCCCACAGATCTTGGTAGACTCTGCATTTCGCCTGTTCAAACGGTGTCGATGGATAATTCCAGACCCCAGCTGCACGCGCAGATGTCAACGTCGAATAGGCATGCGCACTGGGATTGTACCACTCGAGCTCGGACGAACTCGCTGGGATGGTGACAGTGAATGAAGGCGTCGTCGTAATGTTGCTGGGAGTCGCAGGTCTTGGCTCGTCCGCAACAGGAGTCGATACGGAAACCTCCTCGGGAGTCAATCCCTCTGCGAGTGCTTTTGCCCGGGCAGCGGCAGCACGCCTTGCCTCACGTTCTCTGCGCTTCCGGATAGCTTCCTCGGACGTGGAGAGTCTTGTGGCCTTCTCGGATGCTCTTTCCGCTTCCGCTATAGCAATCTGTCGCCTTGCAGATTCCTCCCGTTCTTGGTTCCACCGTGTAAGCGACTCCAGGGACGCAGGCTGGTGGGCGGCAGGGTCGTCGATCAAGACAGCGAGTTCTGCAGCAACAATTCATGAGCTTGAATAATAGGGCTATATAACTCTACAACCTACGCTTTTCCAGCAACAACACGACCTCTTCAGGGAGGAGAACCAATGGGACTCCAAGAAAGACATTCTGTTGAGATAGGTGCGGAAGCGTTCCGGTCAGCACGCCGCAGACATGGTGCTTCGCTCGTAGCGTGGCGATATCTATCCTTCTCTCAGCATTTTAGCCTATGCACCATAGACATCGCCCATCTGCGGCACACCTTCAACATCCCACACGTATGCCTTCCGATTGGAGACGCGTAGCTGAATTTTACGGTCGATGTCCGAGTCAGAGGCCATTTCTGAGGTTAGGCGCCCACTCGACGCGTGAGTGAACTTGACAATTTAAACACGTCACAGACACTGTCACATACATATGTCACAGCATGTCGCTCACATGTAAGCGCGCCCCTGTGTGTCTCGTCTTGACCGCCACCACCACCCCGGCAGCTACGCGTTCCCGACTGACCGGGCACAAGCACTCATTCACGAGGCTCTGAAAGGGCTTGAGGGATGAGCGGGAGATGTGAAGAGTGCGGCGCAACAACAGAATGGGACGCGGACCTCGGTTCCGCGATATGCTTGCAGTGCGGGACGCTCGCGGACCCCACGCAGAGCGTGTTCACTTCGCAATGGGATTATGTGGACACCTCCACGCGCGAGGCCGCACCGTGGAGCAATATACCTGGCGGAAGCACATTACGTGGCCGGAACGGGCGAGTCTTAGCTGGGCAGGATAAAGAAGCCAGGGACCGCAGGAACACTGTAGGTGAAATCCCCGGTCATCATTCACCAGACGCTCACCGTTGGCAGATCTCAATGCACGAATACATTCGCGGCATCGCAGGTCGTCTCTCCAACCCAGGTGTGGCTTCGCGCGCACAAGGAATCTTCGACCAAGCCATGGCCCGCGGGCAATATCGGTGGGGCCGTCGCGCCAAACTCACCGCTGGCGCCGCCCTCGCCATCGCTCTGCGAGAGGCGCACAAGAGCGACTCCATTCGCGACATAGCTGTAAGTCTACCTCCTGCCTTTGCTACCATTCGAATGGGTCTCAGCTGTTTCAGGGCACTTGAATGAGTGAGCATGTGTGTTGACGCGCTGCTGTGTCTTCGCAGTATTTGCTTGAAGAGCGGCCTGTCGCAGTGTCGCGAGCGTTTAGCGCGGTTGTGGAGCTTCTGGGGTTGAAGCTATCTACCGCGGATCCCACTGCGCACTTTTCGGTGCTCCAGGCGTACCTCGCTTCTCTGGTCGGCGGGACGCAGGTCGAAACCACATTTCCTGCTCTGCTCGCCAAAGTCTTGCCCTCTCTCCTTGCGCGCATGTCTGTTGTGCTGCGTACTGCAAATTCCTTGTCGGTGCTGCTCGAGCGCACGCACGCACTCGCACATCTCCCCTCCCCGCCCACAGCCTGCGCCTTGCTCATCCTCGCGCTTGAGGCCGAACACGGCTCATCCCTGCCACATGCTGGCGTCCTCGCCCAATCCCTCGGCGCACGCGTAGGTGCAGGAAAAGGCGTTGTGATGCAGCGGTACAAGCTGATTTACGATCTTGTCGAGGAGTGGATTCGTGACGTACCCTGGCTTGACGCGCATGAACGGAAACGCGCGAAGGGCCGGGATGGCGGCGGACGTTCGAAAGTCGCGAAGCGCGTTGTCGTCGCGCGTGGGCTGAAAGACGTTGTGCAGTTCCAGGAGGAGATATGGAGGAAGAAGGTGCAGGACGCGGGAATTCTACCGTTGGTGCTCGATGTGGAGGAAGGGGAAGGTCAAGACGAAGAAGTAGAATGGGCAGGCAGCGAGGCAGCTGGGTCGTCGGGAGTTCCCCAAGCTCCTTCTGGGTCAAGCGCAGAAAGGTCGACTTTGGGGAAGAGCAAACGAGCGAAAAGTCGCCATCCAAAGCCCATTGCTGATGCTTCTCAATTCCTACTCAACCCCCTATCGAGCGCTAGTTCCGCCATCCCCTCTGCCGCCCTTGCACCCGCGCATCCGTTACTTGCAGTGCAAGGCAACAGCCGAGTCGCATCCGGACAAGGAAGCCCGAACCTCCTCACGCACCTCCTCACGGCCGACGCGTCCTCGCTCGCACACGCCTTCCGCGAAGCCCCCAGTCGACTGCAGCTTCTCGCGGCTGCCCGAGGAGGCGCGGACGACGCGCACATTGCGGACGATGAGTTGTTCGCTGAGGACGAGCTGGAAGGGATGTTGCGTGCGCCAGCGGAGATCGAGGCTGTGAGGACGGCGATGGGATGGGATCGGGACGGTGAAGAGTGCGAAGAAGTTGGGAAGGAGGGCGCTATGGAGAAGCGCAGGGGAAAGAAAAGAAGGCGGGAGAAAACGGACGAAGCGGCGGAGGAGAGGGCGGGCGCGGATGGGAAGGGCAAAGCCAAGGCGGCGGGGTCGAAGAGGATTGACATGGACGCATTAGCGCGGCTGTTGAATCCGGATGCCGACCTCAGCGTGGACGCCCCCGACGGGCGCGAAGACTATCATGACATGGACTGCGAGGGTAGCGAAAAAGACGAGGGATCGCAAGACGGAGAGGGAAGTTCGGTCTTTGCGGGGTCCATGTCGGGGTCTTGCGAGCCTCGGAACTACTCTGCTGGAATACGGCTTGGATCGAACGCGGAAGAAGAGGAGGTCGTGGAGGAGTGGCGGCCGATGTCTCCCGGAGGGCGGGGTGCCGGCTCTGCTGAGGATTGGTACGATTTTTGATGACCGTGATTGTCCTTGGGACATGCTTTATAGCTCTTCGGCGTGATACACTACTATCGAGAGTTGGGGCCTGCTCGTGGTGTGCTCAATAACACGGCGATCGAGTCATTGGAACAACACCTCGAGGCGTCGACATCAAATGCGTTTGGTCATGTTGAAACTGGGGACGTTCAGGACGCGGTAAAATGAGTTGTGGGGGCTAAGAAATGAGTCGACCCAGGTTCGAACTGAGGACGATGCGATAACCAACTACAGTTGATCCCCTCCATAACCCATACGTATCGGCAACACCGTTCCTCGAGTGCATCACCACATTTTTCTCGAACGTTATACCTGGGAATGCGCTTATACCTGGGCTATGTAGTGGTGCTCATCCGAGACGCATGAGTAGTCAGCGATATGCAGATTTTTGCGCTAAGCGAGGTTTGGGTTATGAGGGGTTCGACTGTACGCCACCGACCCGGTGGCATCCTCAGTATATAGGTCATCTATGCCTATCACGGATTCGTACGCGACGTGTTCTGGATGACTCCCAGACTGGTTGTAGAAGGAGGAAGAATGGTTGCCCTGCTTCTCAGACGGTGGATTGTCTGTATGCAACAACGCGAGCATGCGACATTGAAAGCTGCATACTGCTTGTCCGCGAGGCCCGCTTAGCAAAGGAATTGCGACCTCCGAGGGTGTAAGGTACCGTACGTCTTCTGTCTTCGAAGAGGGTCTGGTGAACGACCAGAGAAGCGTGGCAAGGGGAGATGCGTTCGCTGGCGGTGGGGTTCCCTTTGGCAAGTAGTCTTCTGCAAGCCAAGGCGATACGTATCGCCCGTTGCAGGTTACGCCACCGGCATGATTTCCTACCGGGGAGGACGATACAGTGAAGAGGCTGGGAACGCGACTGCTTGTGAGGCGTTAGAAGACGAAGACGCTCATGGAAGTGTGCACGGTTGTGCCGAGTGAGGGCATGGGTGAGAGGGGTAGCGCCGGAGATGGAGACGGATCAGAAGGTGCGCGGGGCCAGGATGACGGCAGGAGCAAGCAGTGCGCTGGGAGCGGACTGGATGGAATGCACTCATGACCAAGGGCGTTGGCAAGCGATGGACGCGCGAGGGGATGGTGCTGCCGGAAGTTCACAAGGAGAGTCGGATGGTGGCAAGGGGTGGGACCGTGCACAGCGCGCGAGCACACGCGAATGCAGTTGGCTTGTGGTCGCGCGCAGGTGCCAGGTGGAGGTGCGGCTTGCGGGGCGGCGGAGAGGGTGCGGATATCGATAGCGATGAGGAGCGGGAGGAGGAGGAGTGACATAAGCGGAGAGTGCATCTCGGCCTCGGGCGTGGACTGGCTGGAGCGACTCTGTAACTGCTCTCGCTCACTGCATCTCGCCCACCGTCACGTCCTTCCGATCCCCATCCTCGTTCCTCCACGGCTGCCT
>CCBP010000220.1:83691-111185 GCA_000765035.1 Trametes cinnabarina | reverse complement strand
TGGTGTGGGGGTCGGGTGCGGCGGTCGAGCCGCCGCGTCCCCAGCTCTTTGGTACATTTAGTCCTTTATCATGTTCGCTCCTGGGACGCCTGATCGGAACGCTGGTCAGCCACCCACAGTATTATAAAGTAGACCCACGTTACCTCTTCTCATACGTCTCCTGGTGCCTATGTGTCGAACGCCATGCAAAGGCCGCACTAACAGCTTGCAGCCACCCAGAGGGAACGCTGCAGCATGCAGCCAGAACGTACGCACATCGCCGTGATGCAGACCGTTTTTGTGCAGTCCATCACCGAAGATTGACAACGCCAGTCGCCAGAGCCTCATGTTGTGAGACCGCGACAGGATCCGAGCGCACGATTGAGTAATCGTGCGTACACGTCCCCCGCGCGAAGACGTGTGGGGAAGCATAACCGACGGTGAATAGCCTGGATGCGCGCTGGGCTTCCCCACGTTTTCCCCCACCTCCGCGCAGCCACAAGCGCGATGCAGCTTCGAGTCCGGCGTCGTGGGGTCGTTGGTCCGAGTCGCCAAGGTGCGAAGTGTGGGCAGACTCGAAGCGACAAGTGGGCTGCCTGGTCCCCGAGTCACATGCCCCTCCTGCACGTCTGCCTTTCGTAAAAGCGTTCGGAGCGAGGGCCGCACTCATGAGAGAAACCGTCCAACGTCCGCGCTCACCATGATACGAAGGGCCTTGTTTCGTCTCTGGCACCTTCCCCGTACCCTGCCAGCGTTTTCGCATCGTACGAGCAGATGCTTCCCGGCACGCACTCACCACAAAGAGAAAGCCCGCATCGTGCGGAACATCATCACGCTGTGGCTCGGCAACACCTGCGTTCGCACCGGCTACGGAATATAATGCGTCTCTCGGGCTGCCGCGGATGCGCTCGTCGACCCGGCCTTCCGAACGCGCGCAACCACGCAAACGCTTGATCTGGTTGTAGGCCGTTACCTACTACGGGGGCGAAGACGGATGTCAGCAGATGATTCGGTGCGCAAAGTACAGTGATACCACGTTCATTCGGCCCATCATCCGTACTGTACCCCTTAATGCATCGACACGACGCCAACTCGGAGGTAGACGAAGACGTACGAGTCGGTGTCGCTTTCCGGGATGGTGTATCGGCGTCTCTAAGTTCGGGGTGCTATTTGTTGAGTGAGCAGTGAGGGGGCCGCTATTACATCTACGAGTAGTATGTAATAGTTCCGGCGGCAAGGATTCTCCTCGCTTGCGAGATGATATTCCTGGGGTGGCTGCAAATTCTCACTTAGTACTTCGACGACAAGGGAAAAGGACGGAACTCGCAGCGAATCTGCACGGTTCATGCTGGGCTGGTGCACGCTGGCGCCCTCGTGGAGAGTGCCCTCGATGTCAGATCGGACCTATCGATACTCAAGTTCGTTTGTTACTGCGTTGCGACACGTCCGTCAGACAGTCAGAAGGTTACCGGTACGCTCCGGGATGGCGCTACATCCAGAATGGTACGCACAACACTTTAACCATTGTGGACGAACATGAATTCGAGAGGCTTGTGGTCGGCAAAGCGGGGAGCCGCGTCTCTATAACGCTTTGAGGGACTCGCATGAACCCAGGTACGCACAGGACATTGGTCACAGTGGACGCACATGAATTCGAGAGGCTTATGTCCCATAATATCCCGCCGCCGGCGCTGTTCAGTATGACCACATAAGAAATCACGATACAGTATATAGGTAGCAGTCTGTACGACTCTATAGCAGTGCACTGTGACGACACGCAGATCTTCCCAATCCCGATTTCATTCTGGGCACAATCGCAGGCGACGTCATCGCCGTTCTCAAAGCGAAAGACAGATCTATCGCCGCGATATGGGTGCGCATTTATGGTTCTTCGCGTAGCCCTGCTGTAGCAAGTTGCAACGCCGCGACGCAAGCTCACCCTTTTGGTTTGGGCCCCGCCGGAAGATTCTGAATGGGCTTATCGTTGGAGACCAGCCCCTCCCGCACGCGGTCGTATCCATAAGAACACCGGCAGCGGAGACGTGGGGTGCCAGCATCTCGCGCTGCGAATGATGTGCGCATCCCAATTTCGTCGTGTCCTTCTAGTCTCGATACGCTGACGGCCATAGGCCAGGCTCCAACAGGCCGCCCTTCGCGAACGTCTGTATCTTCTCTCCTCACCTACTACTATAGCCGTGAATCGCGATCGAGTGGCCTGGACCACGCTCTTCTTGCACAGTTCGACGTGGAAGAGGTGTTGCGTCATGGCGTACCTGGCTGGATGCCCTCGCGTCGGGATCTTGGGCAGATGGTCGCGCGCGCGTGCGTGGGCGTGTACTTGATTATAGGTTTCCCGCTGCCGCGGCGTGTACCCGATCTGGACATCCACTGCGTTTTCATAGGCGTTGATGACGTGACAGGTATAGACTGTCCGTTCATGATACGTGGTGTCCATGTGCGCACTTTGCCTTCTGAGGCAGCAATTGGGAGTTTATGGGCCGAGGCGGCCAGGTTTGATGGCATGGTTTGCGAAGTTGCTGGAAGGGGCCAGATACCAGGAGAATGCAAAGAAGTTCGAGAGAGCTTGGTTTTTGAGCTTCAGCCCTCCCGGGTCAACCGTCGATGTTCGTATGTGATGGACAGACAGCACGCACTACTTATGTATGCTCAAAGCAACAGTACTCAGGTAACAAAAGATGATTTCGAAGGCATTCGTGTCGCAAGCACAGACACTTACTTATGTAGACCATAGGAGACGGTGCTGCGTTATAAGATTTACGAGTCGATCAGGGAGGCGTAGGACTGAGGTTGAACGTTTGAACGTTGATCACGGTCATGGCGCACGCATCCGAGCTGGGACTCGGAGAACTTGAAGTGACGGCTTGCAAGAGATAAGATAACCTTTGTGGCAAATGGGCGTCTATCTAACGCGTCTCGATCACTCACTTGCTCGATTTTTTGGACTTCTACTCCTGCTAGTTGACGATCTGGTCAAGCTAGCCATCCGCGATGTCGACGACTCTCCCGCTTTTCTGGCATCTCTCGTCAGCTAACAAGAAGGAGCGGCTTGATGCGTCTGTGAAGCTCATCTCTGCCCTCGAACACTTCCAGTCGAAGTTTGTGCCAAAGGACCCCGCGGAGACGTCAGAAGACGAGGAGGATGGCGAGAAGGACGCGAAGTCGGACGGGCTTGATGCTCTAAACGCTCAGGACGTGTCGTACTCCATTCGCCGTCTCATACGTGGATTGGCAAGTCCAAGGGAGAGCAGCAGGTTGGGCTTCGCGGTTGCCTTGACGGAGGTGCGTTTGTACAGACTCGCGAGTTTGCTCGGAAATCTGAGCTTCTATGCAGTTGCTGTCCCGCATAGACACAGTGACATGCTCTCAAATCATCAAGATCATACTCGAGTCGTCCAAGACTCAGGGCTCCATGACGGGCCAGGAGGAACGCGACATGCTCTTCGCTCGTCTATTCGGCCTCACTGCTGTCATCCAGTCTGGTCTTCTCCTGCGCGACACTACCCTTCCTTCATCTTCTACGGTTGCTTCAGACTTGGACAGTTACAAGGAGGTTCTCGCACAGTTGCTTGCGCTGGGCGAAAAAAAGTCTTGGCTGCGGGAAAGCGCTTGGTGGTCAATAGGTCTTGCGGTGGACGCATTGACAGCATCCAAGGTCTCCTGGAAAGAGGAGGCGCTCGACGCGACGATCGCTGCCATCTACTCGGAGGCCAAGGTGTGGACCCCAGAAAAGGTCGCCCTGACGCTGAAACTCCAGAGCGCAGATCCTGCACGCGACTGGAAGAAGCTCCTGGCGCCGACCTTCAAGAACCCCGATCTGCTTAGCACAGGCAATCTCGCCACGCTTGCGCGGATATTGAAGGTATATCCATCACCGTGCGCGTAGAACTTCCCCGTGATTCGCTCATCATCCCTTCTACGCAGGAGTCTGATGCCGACGAGGACCAGGAGGCAGATGTACCGAAGTCTGGTTCGTGGAAGCCACAAGTACACTTCGTCTGGGATATGCTACTCGAGCAAGTTTTGCCCAAGGCGGAGAGCGAGCGTGCGCCCAAAGGCTCTTTTCCTGAATTCTTCCGGATAGTCGTAGATGGTGCGTGGCCAGCATGCAGGGACACCGCTGGGACTTTCTTGTGACGCCCATTATGCAGAGTCTCTATTCGCATCGACTTCCTCCCCCGAGCGGAAGTATTGGGGCTTCCAAATCTTCCAAAAGGCGCTGCCGCGCGTGAGCGCGGATGATATGCCCATGCTCTTCACGAAGAACTTCATGAGGTCATGGATCAATCATCTTTCCAATAGCGACCGCTACTTGCACAAGGCCGCTAGGCAAGTTGTACGTACTACTTCCTATCTCCGCGCATGCGTGGGCACTGTGGCAAAGCATGATAGCGTCCTGTGTGTAGGTATCTGATATCCAGAACGTGGTCAAAAACAATCCCAGGATTGGGTTTTCGCTGATCCTCCAGCTCACTGGAGTCAACGGTAGCCGCCAGTTTGATAAGCTGACGAAGACGAAGACGGTCGAGTCTGTCCTTACGTCAATGGACAGCGAAGGTATCCAAAGTTACATCGATTACTTGCTCAAGCAGGTCGACGATGAGTCTACATCCGAGACGTACGGCGTTTCTTTTCTCGTGCGCCGCTTCCATCAACGCTGATCGCACGCACTCGTGCAGGACGGACATCCAGGCTCTCAACACGCGCCGCGCTTGGGTCATCGAGCAGTTGTCCGCGCTCATTCGCAACGGTGCTATTCCCAAACATGATGCGTGGATCCAGACGATCCTCGATTGGCTCACTGTCCACGGTCTTTTCATCCCTACCAAGAAGTCGGAGAAGAGCCCTATTCTTGCTGTGAGCGCACGACCAATGCCTGCCCTGGCAGGAAGCAGAGGACTGACTCCGCCATATTCTTTTTCCCCTAGCTGCGCACCCTTCCCACGCCTGCGTTCTCGGAGGAATTGCGGAAGAACTGCCGTGAACGCCTGCTTGGATGTCTTGCGGAACTCACGACTCAGACCACGCTCGTGAAAGGTGCGTGTGGGTGATCTCTAAAGGACATCGTGATTGCTCACGCATGGACGTAGATGGAGACAAGGCTGCTAAAGTGGCTGCTGTCGCGTCCGACGGAAGGTACTGGGTAGCAAGGGTGCTGTCGACAATAGAGCAGCTTGAACAAGATACCAAACATGTCCGTCCGCTTTCGGAAGTCGATGAAGAGGACGCGGAACTGCGCCAGAAGGCGTACCAAGTCCTGGCTCGTCTGAGAGAGGTACGTTTCCACAAGATCTCGATCTACGGTGGCGTTATGCTGAGCGAGGACCATGCAGGTGCCTGAAGAGAATCGCGAGACGGCGAGGGGTATTGAACTGCTGTTGTCCGCGACACTTATCCACCACTACTGTGCGGAAGACGACGACAATGATTCCGAGACCCTGGAGGTCCGTAATGCCCTCACGCCTCTACAACCCCATGCAACCTCACACCATTATCCTGCAGAATTGCGTTGACGGCGCTTCACGCCTGTTCCCCGCAGATAGCAAGAAGAGCAAGAAGTCGCGCAAGTCAATGGGCGAAGACAAAGGCAAGGAAAAGGAACTTCCCGCGCCAATCGACGTCCTCGTCGACGTTGTCATTGGCTTCCTCGAGAAGGGCACCGCATATATGCGTGCCGTGGCCAATCAAGTCTTCTCGCTGCTATCTGGCGCAGTCCAGGAGAGCACAATTGACCTCATTCTCACAGTGAGTACACCGCCGCTCCGTGCCGTGTCGAATCGCAGCTTATCTACTTCGGGGAATCTTCATGCAGCAATTGGAGCGGCGCAACCCTGAAGAGCTCGCGGCTGATGAGGACGAGGACGTCGATATGGATGACGAGGAAGAACAAGAAAATGAGGAAGCAGGAGAGGATGACGAGTCTTCGTCGTCGTCGTCTTCGGAAGATGAGGACGAGGACGAGGACGAGGACGAGGACGAGGAGGCGAACGCGGAGGCCGATCTGGAACTCCGACGCAAGATCGAGGAAGCTCTCCGCGTCAACGGGATCGCCGCGGCAACGGGCGATTCCGACGACGAATCGGACGAAGAATTGATGGATGACGACCAGATGCTTGCGATTGACGAGCAGCTCGCCGCGGCCTTCAGGGCGCGTGCGAACGAGAAGGGTCGCCGGAAAGGCAAGCATTTAGACTACGTCTATCACCATAAAGGTCCTGATCCGCCTACCTGCAGATGTCGACGCGCAAAGGGAGGCGACGCACTTCAAGAATCGCGTATTGGATTTGGTCGACGTCTTTGTGAGGAAACAGCCGACAAGTCCGCTCATCGTCCGTGTCCTCTTCCCGCTTGTCGAGCTGATCGTTGGGAGTGGTTCGGACGAGAAGCAGCTCGCCGACAAGGCTACGGGCATCTTGCGCAACCGCATCGGCAAATCGAAGGAAGTGCCAGCCTCTGTCTCCACAGCTGATGTGGCGAAGACACTCGAGGAGCTTCACATTCTCTCTAGGAAGGCGTCGACGCCTGACATCCTGGGCACACTGAATCAGTGTAGCATCTACCTCACGAGGGTCCTTCTCCACCACAAGGCTCCAGAACCAGTCCACCAGGCTTACCGCGAATCGTTGATGGACTTTGTGTCTCGCAAAGCATCTCGCCTCAACCTGCTGTTCGTGAATGACTTCGTCAAGAGGTATCCACAAGCGGCCTGGAGCATCCGTAATGACTTCGTGAAGGCACCAAGCAAAGCACTCAACGGCTTCCGCCAAGCGCAAGCGTTCCAGCTTGTAAGCACGCTAGTGAACCAGCTGCAAGCACTTGTGAGTATCTAAAACCTCGCTATCCTGATGGTTACTGATATCGGAATTAGGGCGACCGCAAAGGCGAAATTGTGGGCTTCATGCCTGAGCTTCGTCAGGCCATCCTTGACACGCTGACCAATGCATGCACCGGAGAGTCATCGTTGACGCCGGCACATGCGAAGGAGATCCTCAAGCTTGCCCTGCTTGGTGTTCGCCAGACGAAACGCGTTGCCTCGAGCGCAGAAGAAGCTGCCTCCATTTGGGAGCCATCGAAGTGGTCGGACCTCGGGGCGAAGCTGGCATCCAGCGACCGTTTCAAGGCTTCCGTCGGGCTCCAAAACATGTGCAAGCAAATCGTTCAGTTGTTACAAGACAGCAATCCGACGGGTACTAAAGCATCTGGAAAGGAGAAAGCTGCGGCAAAGCGGAAAGCGGACGAGGTCGCGGCGGGAGACGAGGGTACTGCCGTATCGGGCAAGATGGCGAAGCACAAAAAGGCGCGTAAGGATAAGAGCGGCTAGATACACGATGTACCAGATCGGCCATTTGTGCAGATCGTTTCCAGGAGATTTCGCAGTTCGCCCAAAGATGCCTGGCGAAGTTCAAGGGGCGAGCTGTCCCCGAGACATTGCCGAATGAGCTCCGCCGCCTTGCGCAACCTGCGAACATCCACCATCAGATTATACGTATGCCACGCATGCCTCGTTTGAACGCTTACTTCGTCCGCCTGACCCGTTCTTCGATAAGACGGCGCATGTTCGCAGCTTTTGAGGTCGCGATCTGAAGGACGGACCCTGGAAGGCCAGCAAGGCGGGCGCACTCTACGCCGAAAGATTCTGCGACCAGTCCAGGCTCCAGGCGGTATAGGAAGGTGACCTCTCTAGAACCGTCGATCCTTGTTTCTTCGGTGAAGCCCATGTGCATGTTGCCGACTTCAGAAGGGAACATACGTTCGAGGTCCGTCGCGACCTGAGGATAGTGCGTAATGAAGAGGGTCTTGCATTTGACTGAATCAACGAGGTGCTGCAGCACGGCCCCTGCGATCGCCATCTACGTCAACTGAGAGGATCAGCATCCGAATGGCAAAGATTCGGATGGTCAACTCAAGAAGCGGGACAGCCTTACCCCGTCGAAAGTCGAGGTACCACGGCCTAGTTCATCGAGCACTACTAGGGATCTAGGCGTCGCCATTCGCAGGATATCGCTGGTCTCTTGCATCTCCACCATGAACGTCGAGCGTCCACGCGCTAGCTCATCGAAAGCTGATATGTTTTGAACATCAAGGCTGCGACAGGCATCGGCTTGCAAGCTCTGACTTACCTCCCATCCGCGTCAGGACACTGTCAAGCAGGCTCATCCTCATGGACTTCGCTGGAACGTAAGATCCCACTTGTGCCATCTGCGAATCGTGAGAAGTCTAACTCGGGCCTCAATATACAAGGGTCGAGACTCACGATGGCACACAGGGCAGTCATCCGCACGACTGAACTCTTGCCACCCATGTTGGGTCCTGAATCGCGAATGAGCGTTCGTGTGGTTCTTGCCCTCTGTGATACATACCAGTCGATCGACCTTGTGCCTTGTCTCTTTCCCGCCGATCTTCAGAGAATTGGGTACGAACGGATCTGTCCGCAACGCCTCGATCATGGGATGTCTACCGTCGATGATCTCGAGGACGTCTTCTTGAGCCTCACATGCTTTCGCACCCTCTGCAAAATCTGGGCGGCAGTACCCTTCTTGCGCCGCGACCTGTGCTAGGCTAAACAGGCAATCCGCTACTGCCAACTTGTTTACGGCGTCGCGGAGTAGTGCATAGTGCTTCTCCGTGATCTCTGCAAGGAACGAGAGGAATGCCTTGCGCGCCTCCGCTGCGAGGGCCTCTTTGTACTGCGCGCGTTCCTGGAGCTTGACACGAGCTTGAGGGGTGTGGTACCTCCGGACGTATTTTGTGCTTGGGGATGAATGGACGTCAGTTTGGCGCGTGATACTAACAAGGCAAAGCTATGGCTAACCTAGAGAGCAAGGTCCAATTGGCGGGAACCTCGCGACGTTCATCCTTGCGGATCTCGACCACGTACTGGCAAGTATGTCAGATGTGATCCGGCGGGATGGATCAGGCATGAGGGCACCTCTTCTCCGTTCCAGGTCGTGTATTGCAGAGCCGGCTTCTTGACTAGCTTGCGGATGGCCTTCAACTCGTCCACCAATTCCGACTCCACCACTTGAATCGACTACAAACAGCATGAATCAGGGTAGAAATGATCGAACGACGCATTGCACGGACTCACAGCTGTCAGAGAGTCCAACTCGGGGTACCGGTCAATGTCCGTCCACATGGCGTCCTCCTTCCCTTGCTCCGCCGCCGAGAAGTCGATGGCGTCGCAGATCTCCTTGATAGGATCCCGCAGCTTCGGCAATAATTCAACGATGCCGATCAACAATTGCGACTTCAAACCGGCTGAAGGCGTCGTTTGCTGAGACTGGGCAGGGTGTGGAGGAGCGAATGCTGAGGACACCCTACGGAAGGCCTTCAGGAGAACGGTGAGTTCCTGAGGGGTACATTTGCCATATTGAATCCTGCATAAACCTCGCGCCAGGTCTGGCAGGCGGCGGAGGAGCTCGCGGAGTAGCGTGAGCTTGGGTGATCTATTACCGAGTATCTCCTCGACCCCTTCCGTACGTTCTCTCAGCGCGCTAACAGGGGGGACGTTTTAGCTTGAGCGAGTATCGCATCGAAAGACGGACGTACTGTGGGTCTATGAGCGGCCTTCCGACCCAGCTTTTCAAGAGACGAGCTCCAAACTTGGTTGAGGTCCGGTCCAGAATCCATATAAGCGAACCTTTGGTGGAATAGTCGGTTTCATTGCGGTATATCTCCCTACGACACCGTCTGTCAAATCATAGCAAAGGCAAGGGCGTTCCACTCACAAATTTGTCAGGGTATTTGCGTTCAGTAGCATGTGCGTCCGTTCGGTGAACTTTGCAAAGAAGCGCGTCTCGCGAAGGGCATCCGCGATGTTGAATGTTGATAGGTATTTGACCGCATGTGCCAGCGCGATGACTACGAGTTTAGAGAAGTCGGCGAGGGCGTCTGCCAGGCCTCCTGCATATGCAGAATGAGCCAGGAAGCAACTGGTTTTGGAATGATCACATACCGGTGTCAGCGCCCCGAGAATCATCTGAGAGCCTCTCCTTGCCCTTGTAGAACTTCGACAAAAGAGCAAAGGCCTCCGTATATGACATTTGCTTGGAGAATCGTTCTACTCGCATCCGGTGCTCGGTATGAGAATGCCTACTACCCCATGAGATGATGCTAGAGAGCGGAGCGGGGACCTTACTCAGCAAATTGATGTATCATCTTCTCGGTAGGCACACTGAGCTTTTTCGCAGGGAGCAACAGTTCGTAAGGCTTCGTATGCACCATCCTCGTCTAGGGCTGTCATAAGCCCTAAGTCGAGGATGAAGAAAGGATCATACAACTCACCTCCAGCTCCGTGCGCATATGGTTGTCTGAGGGACGTGAGCACAGCATCGTGTACCTATTCGGTACAAGCTCACCATCGAACTCGTCCCATACCACATCGCCGGTACTGGGAGCTATAACTACCATAGCTATGTTCACACGTTCATCTGCGCCCATACCACCTCTGGGCTCTTCAAGCAGGCACATGAGGGGCGGCGCAGCGTTGGGATCCAATTCATCAAGCGAGTTCAAATCATCTACAAATCTGCCTCAACGTGAACGGACCGTTTGGTGCATCACATGGCAAGAGAACTCACGTAGCAGCAGTGTACATCTGGGTTACCTCTCGTTCGAACAGTTCATTACGTGTGTCGCTCGCCTTTTTCAACGCAGCTGTTTCAGTTTGCTCTACAATGCCGACCTTGTAGCCCTGTGACAGGAGCCTGAAGGACGAGGTGTCAGCAAACATTCAATGATTCCTCGGCTGGTAACGCACTTTTTGAGATGGACATCACGCCGATGTAACGGTATCATCGCTGTGTGTAGGTTACGCTTTGGAAAACAAACAACTCCCAACTCCTTAGATGCAATCTGAAGAGCCATGAGTATACAGAAAGAGGTCGAAGTAGAAAACACAAGCCTGAGCGTCTTCTTCGAAGAAGAGCATCTTATATCCAGACTGAATCATGAGCACGGTGCCGGGATGTTTGGCCTTTAGTGCTCGAACCTGGCATTCATTAGCAGGGGTAGAGTACGCTCGCCGAGTTGACTGACCTGCAGCTCGAAGGGTGTGTAGGTTTGCCCACTAGGGCCTACCTCTTCCACCTTCTGGCTTCTGGACCGACTCGGACCGGCTGCAGATGGAACAGCCTTTCTGGTGACGCCTTTGCCCTTCCTTTTGCCCGCGGAGCTACCAAACATGTCCATAAGCTCGCTGAACTTTTTCTCGTTTTCTTCGATGTCGTCCTCATGGGCCGCATCCTGCACTTCGGGGTTGTCTTCTACGTCTGAGCTGGGCGTGGCATCGGCAGAAAGTCGTTCCGTGCTGAAGACATTATCGTTTCCTAATAGTATCCGCTTCGCTCTCTCGTGCAATAAGCGTTGCGTCTCATCCCTTTGGGTTGCAGCAGCTACGCTGGGAGTGTGGAGTTCGAAACGCCATCGCTCAGCGTGACCTGCGGCTCTCTTCCCTGGTGAAGCCGGTTGTGGAGAGGAGTTCGAGGGCTTTCTCGGCGAGAAGAAGGTGCTAGTTGTCGTTCTTTGCCGCTTTAGTGGTGGCGCAGCCGCATCATCTCCAGAGTCGAGTGTGAGGTCAATAGGAGAGCTCCCTCTCTTATTCTTGCTGGCTGACTGGGACTTGAGCGTACTACCAGCGGGCGAGGCGCCGATACTGCTCTGCGAGAAAAACGAGGAGATCGTAGGCTGTGTACCCGACTTTTTGGGAGTCCTCGACATGAACTGCGAGTTCGACCAGAGTTCGCAAAGGCAGACAATTGGAGGAACGAGCAGAGCGAGCGTTGTGGCGTCAGAGCTGTGGACGCGTTCCCCGATCAGTGCGGTCACTCCATGTCACGCGTCTGTCACATTCTCGTTAACGCGTCTCATCACGTGCCAGCAGACGGTCCTTCTCTCCGATCGTCCGTCATGCACCGTCTGGCCCTTCGCGCTCTTGTCCCTCTCGTTCGTGCAAACGCGCGTAGGCCCATTGCGCCGAGGTACACTGCATACCTGGCGAGGAATCATGCCACAGTCTCGAGCACATCGCAGGCGAATGACCTCACGAAGCGTAAGACATCACCACTTGGATGGTTCGCCACTGGGAACGCTTACCCGGATGGCTAGGCGCGGAAGTTACTCTGAAGCGTTTCTGGAAAACCGTCGGCGTTGAAAAACTAGATGGCGGGTACGCTGTTACCTTGGATAAAAGGCCTCTGAGGACACCTGGCGGGAAACCATTGATCATCCCTCCGGAGAAGCGTCTTGTTGCAGCATTGATCGCTTCGGAATGGGAAAACCAGGAGACCGTGCTCAAACCCCATGCACTTCCTATGGTACGTCTCCCGTCCTTATTGTCGGCCGTTTCTTCCACTGACTAAGGATAGACGTCGATTGTGTCAAGGGCAATTGATGCTTTTCAGGACGAGAACACTCGGAACGAAGTCCGTGCACAACTCCTGAAATACTTGGAGACAGATACAATATTGTCAGTGCCCATCATGCCGTATAACGATGCGCTTCTCAATCTGCGATACAATTGCAGCTACCACGCGGATGAACCTGCAGGACTCGTCAAACTTCAAGAAGCCCACTGGAAGCCCATTCTTGATTGGGCGCGCGAGGCATTCGGTGTGGACATCAAGGTCTCAGACTCCATATTCGTCCCTTCACAGTCCGAAGCAACGATGAAGAAGTTTGAACAGATATTGGCGAACTTCAACCCGTGGGAGATGGCCGGTATGTCCTAGGTGTCCATGTTGCCTAAAGGCTGCTCTGTAGCGTTTCTTTCCATTCGCAGCGATGGAGCGGGCGACTTATTCGTCAAAATCGTTCCTCATCGGACTAGCGCTAGTAATGCGCCGGCTGGACGTAGACCAGGCAGCGCAAGCCGCTCATGTAGAGGTGAACAGCCAGATTGAGCGGTGGGGAGAGGTTGAGGATAGTAAGTCCTCTATACTTCGTAGGACGGACCTCGATCGCTGACCCTCTTCGCCGCAGCCCACGACGTTGACTATCATGACATGAGGCGACAATTGGGCAGTGCGGCGTGCCTGCTCGCTGACTACTGAGTAGACAACTATCAACTAATTGAGAGTATATGTTAATGCGCCATCAAGGCTATAATCTATCACCACATAAGTATCTCAGGTCCAGGAAATAATGCGAAGGGCGCTCTGACTCCGAGAGCTCCTGAACGTCAATCTCCTCCACTGGCCAGCCGATACTAATCAAACTGATAAGGCATCAAAGTGTTACTTGTTTATGGTAAGTTATCATGATTTACTCGAGCTACGCTGCATCCACCGTATTCTGTGGATACGCTTACCCTGCGTTGCTTCCACATCGATAGTTCATGGATAGGTGGATTTCCCACGTTAGCACGTTTACAAGTGTCTGCAGGCTGCGGTTATCTCGTGGGATCTATCTGCGCGTCCGATGTATGCGTTTTCGCGTAAGTCGAAAGCGGTGACCAACACCTCGTTCTGTGGTTGGCTCCATCTTTTACCCTGAGATTAGTTTCTGCTGCCTCATTGCCAGTTCAAAGCAGTTGGCTCCTCGCTTCTGTGCAGTAGTGGAGTCTTATAATTGACCTTACGAAGCTGGACGTGAGTAAAGCCCCTCCAAAATGTATAGGACCGTACTCCGTTGACGCACTTTCACTAAATTCATTCATCAAGACGCCCTGTGCGTGATGGTGTCTTCCAGTGCAGAGTTACCAAAATATTTCCGGCAGTCGTTGGGCGGGTCAAACCGTCTGTAGTCGACCGCGACTCCTGCCTAATGTCTAAAGCTATTCGCTGAACCGCCCTTTTCTATATTTCCGATGATATCCGCATATGACAGCTAGCTACCACATGTGTCCAGAGATACGTCAACAATATCAGACTGAGCCTTACGGACTGTAAGTGAGGCTGTGGGACAGAAGGTTGCGCTGCGACTTGTACGAACTGGGTACTCCTAAGTGGAATGGATAGTCGTCGTATAGTGGTAACAGCTTGGGGGAGTAAGGCACCAGTGTGCCCATAATGCTACACTGATTAAGACGCTTGAAGATGGCTGCGGTGTGAGCGAGGTGTACACGCGAATGTCTCCGATGTGGTTTCAAGAAAGCATAAGTAATAAGTAACGGTGATAGAACGTGGGGATGTAAACGAGGTAGGAGGAAAGCCTTTGAAAGCACTGAGACATGGATGAGATCGAGTAGCGTCATGACGGGTCGCCGTGACATACGCGGACGTTCAGGACGGTCCTCGAAGCACGTAGCACAACGAACGTACATAGATGAGATTAACAAGCATCGTGGTGGGTCGTAAATTATGCGTATGGAGCACCATCGAGGACGCTCCTAGTAGAAGCACGGAGCACAACGAACGGAAACCAGGTCCGTCAACCCCGCTGCTACGAGGAGCTGCTGATCTCCGGAGGACCAAATGTCAACGTACTCGAGGGAGACTCGAAGAGGGTGATCCTTGACATAGGGGTCGGTCGTCAAATCCCGCCGAAGCTTGAGCATTGTTGTGAGCAAGGCAGTATATATAGGACCACCCCACACCGGATTGATCATGGTGATGGTCGACAAGCGCGGGCAAGGGAATCCGTCCGTCTCAGAGTCGAACATTTGAAGACCATCGCACAAACTCTCGATGGCATCGGGTTCCCGAACGACGAGCGTCGTTAGATTGGGCATCTGTTCGAGAACCGTGGACCATTCCAGAGATTGGGCGGGCCAGCGCGTTCCCAACCATGAAGGCGCGTCGAAGGTTTCCACGTAGGTCACGTCAATGGGAAGGGCATGAAGTTTCCTGCAGAGGACGTTCGCAGGAGGACCGTGAGCCTTGATGGATATCGAGACATCGACATCGGCGGTATCGTGGGCCAGAGGCTGAGGCTCGTAAGTCCCGCGAAGAACAAGTGCGAGGCTTCCTGTGCAGTCCATACACAGCCCCCGAAGTGGTCGACGGAAGGATAGTCCGATGTGGGCCACAGCCTGATGGTGGCCGAATTCTTCAGAATCCTGGGGTTGGAACCATGCCAGTACGTCTGGATCGGAGGCCGAAAGCTGGAGCTCGTATTGCGTTTCGAAGAGCGCGGAGGAGTTGTCGAGAAGTCCGAGGACGTGAGAGAGGGCTCTGACACCTAGTCCCTCGAAGGAGAAGGTACGGAGACGGGGTAGGGAGATCGACCTGATGCGGGAGGCCGCGGAGATTCGGAACGGCTCCGCGTCAGAGCGCAGCTGGAGCGTCTCAAGAAGAGGGCACCGGTGGAGTAGCGCAATGATGGTCCCGCTAGACGGAGGTGCAACCGAGGAGGTATAAGTGAGCTCGAGGCTCCGTAAATTATACGGTGTACCCCTCGCTTGGTGAAAGACGTCCAATCGCGTGTCAATGAGGGAGAGGGACGTCAAGTTAGACATCAGCGGGCCAATAGACGTGAGTGTGCTGAATGCGACGGGACCTCCATCGGAGAGGTGAGGAGTGGACGCCTTCACGGTGAGGGTCGTCAGCGCTGAGGGCTTGTACTGGCGAACGCGTCCATAGACGGAGGTCGCTAATTCCCATGCGTCTACTGTGAGGTGGAGAGACCGTACTCGAGGGAGAACGGCGCCAATGCGATTGAGGTTTTCAAGCATTCCCACCCAATCACGATTTCCCCGCAACGTCTCATTCACAGCGACCTCTAGTAGCTGTCCCCGGGACCTCTCCGCATGGCGTATGGCCATGCGCTCGTTAGTGAACTGGAAGGAAGTCCACAAATGAGGGTTCTCGTCGACGATTTTCTTCCAACGACAGCAAACTTCCGACAGCTCTTTGAGGATACGGTCGTTCTTGGAGAGGTCGTCAAGCAAGTAGGAGAAGATAGAAGCGAGGGTCTCGTCCGTGAATCGGTGAATGAGGGCGCGTTCATTGTGGGTCGTGCTACGGGCGATGAGTAGTTCGAGGGCATGAGCGAACGCTTGGAAGAGCCCGAAGCGAAAGCATACCGTAGAATTTTGATGATTTCGTGTGGTCTGGTAGTCGAAAATATAGAGAGTGGAATCGAAAAGGTTTGAATTTGTTCGCGCGGGATCGCCGCGAGACGCGCAGCTACAAGAATGTCCATTGCGGACCAAATGGGTGTAAGGAGGACGGTAATGTTGGTGGGTGCAGTGAAGGTGGTGATGGTGGTGGTGGTGAAGGAGCAGAGCTGAACTGGTGCGGACCAGGAACTCGAATGAACTCCGCGCCGGACTCCGGCGCTGCGACAAACGCCTGTGGCCTCGCCTAAGTCTCTCGCTCAAATGGGCACGCGCGAGATATTTTGCATGTATACATGCAACGATGGCTGCATTGTTGTTCTGCTTTGCTTCTATCGTGCGACGTGGGGTCCAAGCGACGCAATTGGGAGTTGCTCTGTTGGTACCATGCAAACTTGCCCGGCAGCTGTTGTTGAAGCATCCCACGTATATAGAGTGATCAGGTAATGACCAAGTCACTCCGCTACGGTGATGTCCCATTCGCTTCCATCAAAGTCGTCCAGTAGCTGGCGGGCCTTCAGTCGAGGAGGCCGATATGCTGCGCTAAATGAGACTTCAGTTCGATGTCGCAATAGCGGTCGATCGCGTCCCCACTCACTCTATGTAAGCGCATATACACCATTCTTCCCGACATAATAATCCCCGAATTTGATGTCGCAGCAGTTCTTTCTCTGTCGCTTTGGTCAGTCCAGGCGGGTTTGTCTGCCAACTGTACAATCTTCTTGCGCGTTAAGCGCTCGTCGCTCGATACACCGGAGCGCCTTGTGGGTCTATTGATTGTGTGAGCGGGAGGGGCGGGCCGACATACACGACTTGCAGTGCTCGCCGCTCGATGGCCCGCTGCCCTGTGTGACCGCAACGACGGCGCTGGGCAATTCACATATACGAGCAGTGCAACGTCAACTTGCCCCCCTCATCGAATTCTACACCTACGCAGGGCTTGCCATCCCGGGTATCGGTGTAATGGCCGCGACCGTACAAGACGCGATAATGCTCCTCGGAGATTCGCTCACTCAGGGCGGGTACGAATTGAACGGCTTTGCAGCCAAACTCGCGCGTCAGTAGTCCTGTTCCATTCAGTTTCATATTCGAAAACGGGCCTAAACTGAACTTAATCCGTAGATGTGTACAACCGGAAGATGGACGTGATCAATCGCGGGTTCAGTGGGTATAATACCGACTGGATTTTGCCCGTATTTGAGCAGGTGCTGTATACTCCTGTCATCCTGCCAGTGGAGTCGACAATGAAGATGATATCTGATTTGTCCATCGGCAGTGTTTTGCGACACAACATGAGCAACAGCACGTCCCTAAAGTTCGTCTGCTCGTTATCTGGTTCGGTGCCAACGACGCTGCACCGCCACCCAAAGACCAGCACGTCCCTCTTGATCGCTTCCGCGCCAACCTCCGCAAGTTGCTCTGGATGGTGCGCTCGCCCGAGTCGCCGCGATACTCTCCCGACACGCGCATCGTGCTCATGACGCCTCCGCCTGTGAACACTGCTCAACGCGAGCGCGCGCAGAGAGCAAAAAGCCCATTGAAGGAGCTCGATCGCGACTTCGAGATGACGAGGCGCTATGCGGAGGCGGTCGGCGAGGTGGGACAGCAGGAGAGCGTTCCTGTCGTGGATCTGTGGGGCAAGCTCTATGATGCTGCCGGAAGAAAGGAGGAATCGCTGGAGGAGTTTTTAACTGACGGTCTTCACCTGAATGAGAAGGGCTATGCGGTGAGTCATATCCTAGCTAGGCGACTCTCCGCAGTGTGCTGAAGAATCGTGGAAGGTTGTATTCAACGAATTAGACAAGACCATCAAGGTCAATTACCCGAAATATCACTACGACAACATGCAGAGCGTTTTCGCATAGTGCGTAGCGAATCGCTGGTTGCGGTATTAACATCCGACTGATCATCTCTAGTAGCTTTGATATTCTCGCCAACAACCCGGACAAGTACATGGAGCTGACCAAGAAGAGGAGTGCATTTCCCGAGTAAGCCAATCATGTGAACCGCTCCGCGTCGGTCGCGATGCCACCAATTTCCAGAAGAGAGCGGGCGTGTGCAGGATTTGATAAGTATGTTTGATGAGCATGCTATACAATGAAAAGATACATTGTGAATACAGATAGAGTTACATGCTATGATACAATTCAGTGGGCCTTGAGCATTTCAACAAATTTGCTGCCCAGAGCGTTGGCGGCCATCGGGTTTGCGCCCGAGACGACCTCACGATCGACGGTGATGTCGCCCAACTTCTTACTCGCGATAGTGACCATCTCGGCGCCCTCAGCAGCTAGCGCGGACTCGACCTTGACGGGAACTTCGCCGCCCTTCATCTTCTCAACAAGCTTCTCCTCGGCGTCCGACCATGAGGTGAGCTTATAGCCCTTATACGCGAAGCCGGGAGAGTTCGGCGCATACTTAGTAGAGAGAAGAGCATATGGACCGTGGCAGATTACGGCTGACCGTGAAGAGCGTCAGTCATGCATGCATACATAGCCAGGTTGAAGTCGACTTACCGGTTGCCTTGTGTTCGTTGTGGAAGTGTAAGAGAATGCGGCCGAGCTCAGGGTTGGTACCAAGGTCGGAGATCGGAGCGTGGCCGCCAGGAATGAACACTCCATCGAATGTCTTCAGCTCTTCGTCGGTGATGGAGCTGAATGGGCGTGGGCTGCGAATGTTGTTCTCGATCTCCATTCGCTTGATAAGCTCCTGGTCCTTGCGTTTCGACCACCAGTTGCCGAAATACACAAGGAGCGACTCAGAGAGCGGATCTATGCTGGGGGACTTCCCACTCGGAGACGCAAACTGGACGAATACGACGTTAGCATCCTGTGCGAAGTTGAATGCTGATGCCTGATGGGCGGTGATTGGTACGTACAACAACGTCATAGCCGGCATCAAGAATCTGACCGAGCGGCTTTGCGAGCTCAGTGAGGAAGACGCCGGTATCTTCGTGGGAAATGGTACCGTCTGGCTTGTGTACGGGGAACTTGTCCGAGTCGGAGAGTATGATGAGCACTTTGCCAGCAGACATGATATAATCTGTGGAACTTGTGTACTTGACAATGAGTGTTGGGAGATTCTTTGCGGTCCTACGCAATTGCACACAGGTCTTATATACATCAGAGTGGACTATTCATAGGTACTTTGGGAAGCTTTGAGGAGGAGAACGATGGTCAATGACGTTAGCGTTAGTCACTCAACCGAACGCGAGGGATGGGGTGGTGGAGATGGATGGAGAGGCGCGTGGCGCTGTGCGTTCATCCGAGTCTCCGAGACGCGATGTGACCTGCCCTGAAGTAAAGTACGACGCGGTCACGCACACGAAGAACAAGACGCGGCTTACGTCAGGAAGCGAACATGAACCAAATAACGCGCAAACAAAGCTGGGCGTCCCAAAGCGGTTGGATTTCTCGACCGCCCGGCTCGCTGCGACATACGGTATCGACGACATTATTCCTTGCGACGCCTCTTCTTCTCCCTCAAGCTTGTACGCGTACCTCCCGCAACGCTCTTCTCTCGTATTCTACGAAATCTCTGATCGCGGCAACGTAAACAGCGTCCCCTCTGTGGACCCACACGGGACTACATCATTGTTTGGTCCCCTCGACCCAGTTCAATTCTCGTGAGAATCCCACTAGAGACGCTTTGTCCTCCAGGTCCTCCGAACTGACTCTCATCTTCTCATCTCAAGGCGCGGCCTCCTCCGTTTCACGTTCCTTCGTCCCAAGGTCGGTCACTCACCTCCAATGTTCTCCTTTGTTCCTATGCGCTTGGGGATAAGCTTGAACCCACCGCTTGAAGCGCGCCATTGCGTTATTGTAAGAAGCTCCGATGGCACTGGTTACTTGAGGGAAGCACAACATGAAGCGGAGAGTTGGGTAGACCAGAGTATGAGAGCTATCCTCGTACGTTCCATCCGCGACAGAGGCTTTGACAAGGCACGCATGCAGGGAGCTACTCGATGCGTTCATGTTGGCATGAGGACATCTCTTTCGCGAGAGATGCAGATTTCTGCTACCCAGCCTTTAAAGCCAGCAGTGCCGCGCCTGGATGCATTGCATTGTCTGCCTCGCATGGCGAATGCTGCGGATGTTTGCCATTTTGAGCGTACAATCCGCTACCAATGCTCAAGTTCCGTCTCGAGTGCCCAGCTTCATCAATACAGCGGACAATAGTGCCGATCGAGACTTTCCCTTCCGTCAGATCCCATCAGACCCGCCGTTATAGACGCTAACAGCCAACCCATAGTTGCCCGAGCTTACGGTAACAAAGCCTCACTTAGCCACCACGGCTGCCTTTGGCTATATCCACCTTTGGTTCGTTTTCGATCTCATATAAAGCGTCGCGATTCAGCGCTCACGTTCTCCTGCCTGCCTCTCACCGCAACCACCTCGTGCTGGGCCACCTTACCTCGTTCCGACTGGTACTGACGAATTCCGGTTTACGACAACTGACACTTGTATACTTTCTGTATCCTACCCTGTACATCTCCAACCATGTCTCAAAACCTCCGGCGTCGGCTCTTCGCGGATGTAGAACACGAACGAGAATCGCCACCGCGACCAACCAAGAAGCAGAAGAGAAACCCTCCCGACCTCAAGACTCGTGTCCTCAACCGTCAATTCCACATGTCTCTATTCAGCAACTCCAGGTTCAACGCTAGCCACTTGTCCGTACCTTCATTTCTCGGCGGCAGCAAGAGCTCAAAGCGCGATGGTTCGGTACGTACCGAGCAACAACAATTCGTGGCTCCGGCGCAGGATGCGGATCTAGACCTCGAACTGTCCTTCGCGTCGACTATGTCTTTGAACTCCCCCGTACGCGAATCACAGCCCCTCACCCCCGACAGCGAGAACCCCGATCACGTTCCCATGGACATCTCCCCAGCACCTTCGCGCATGCTACAGCCCTCCGCAATTGAGGCAAACTTCCAGCCTCCCCAACCAAAACCCTTTGTTGGTCGTCCTCGCGCGGCTACCAGTGCGGCTAGGCTGTTCGGACGCGACATGAGCAATGGTACTGACACGAGCTCGACATTCTCTGTGTCCAAGTCGGGCGCAGGCACCGGCACAAGCAGTAGCAAGCGCTTGCAGCGTGCAGCGTTGCCCTCGGAATGGCTGCCTACGTCTCGCCTGCAGGTTGAACAGGATGAGAACTCCCCCACCCAGGTCAGTCAAAATCTCAATGCGAACGAATTTATTCGCGACGCGCCGGTGACCTGAAACTGACATGCCTGGTCGTCAGCCTCTCGACATTCCTTCGTCACCCTCTGATCGCATGGACGTCGACACCTCGTTCACCTACGCGCCCTCGAGCTCCGCGCCAGACTCTCATGCTCCGCCGTTGTCTGCCGCGCCGACGATCACCGCGTTCAACTTTGAGCTACCAACGCCTCTTGGCCCTCCTGCTCCCCTGTCGGCTGCCCCTACGGTGACGTCGTTCAAGAACTTGTTCTTTGAAGCGGTATCCCCTGGACGGGACCACGCTGGCGAGGATCTTGCCAACACTTCGACTGTCTCCAGCGTCATTGAAAGCCCGTGCCAACCTTTTCCTAAGAAGCGTCGCTCGTCATCGCCAGACTCCAAGAGCCTACGTCGTAGTCACCAACACCTATTCGAGGACGAGGATCACGGTTATACATCGTCTCCCGCGCAGTCGTCGCCAACGGTGCACAAGCTGGAGCGGATGGCCAGCACCTCCCTGCTTGCGAATCAGAAGAAGCCTACCGCGATAGGCCTCGGGATGCCCCCTGCTATCACACTCAACAACAAGAAGCGTCCTCGGCGTCCTGCTCTCAGTGCGATGATCCAACCCAGCGATGCACCGAGTTCTGCCTCGGCATACCCTTTGACGGCATACCCTGTCCCGTCCTCGTCCGACCACAGGGACGAAAGTGAGGATGTTCCGCAGCGGCCTCGGTTAGCCCCCGCTCGCCGCGCATTTTCTGCGATGCTACCGCCCAGTCTGGTGGAACAGAGCATGTCAAGCGATGATGGGTCGAGCTTCGACCACGATCCTGACATGAGCTCGCCTGCACAAGCGTATGCCAAGCGTCAGCAGGTCAAGACCATCAGGCGGTGCGATGGGACCGACGATTTCCGTCCTTTAACAGGTGCGACGGCGCTCATGAAGCGCGATACTGAGGCCTTGTCAGGCCGTGGGCCACGCAGGAGCGAAGAGAGGGAGGAGAGGGATCGGACGCCAGCAGATAGGGACACGCCTCGAAGCAAGTATCTCAATGCTGGATCGGGCCTCGGCGGATTCGGCGACAACGAGGCTTTGGGCAAGATCTTGCCTTGCCATCGTGTACGTGAAGATGGCTTGATGAGGATCAACTGCCAGACTGTACGTCCTCTTTGTTCACGCAGTGACCAGGGCCAGCTAACGAGCACTCTCACAGCTCAACGATTTGCTTGATGGCAAGTACCACTCGAGAACGGAGAGGTTCCATGTCATCGACTGTCGCTTCGACTATGAGTATCTTGGGGGACACATCCCAGGTGCTATCAACATCAACACCACTGCTGGAGTCGAGGAGTTCCTCCTTGGCATGTCTGCGCAGAAGCCGGCGCCCTCAACCAGCAGTGATCCTGCCAAGAAGACGATACTCGTGTTCCACTGTGAGTTCAGCGTGAAAAGAGCTCCCACCTTGTAAGAAGTCATCTTCCCATTGCGCACTCCGAGGAAAGCTGACATCTTGGACGTCGCAGTGCTAAGCACCTTCGTTCCAAGGACAGGGCCTTGAACAACCATGTCTACCCGAAAGTCCACTATCCCGAGGTCTACATCCTCGAGGGTGGGTACTCGCAGTATTACCAGGAGTGCAGCATGCGTTGCCAACCCAGCGCCTACGTACGCATGGATGACCCTCACTACGCTGCGTCGCGCAAGGAAGATCTCGATCAGTTCCGCAAGGGCAAGTTCGGGCGCACCAAGTCTTACGCATACGGGGAGGCCAAGATGTTGTCTATGACTACGGCTGCACAGCAGGTCCAGGGCATCCAGTCGAAGCGCAATACCGTTCCCAACGGTGGACAGTCCTCGCTCTTCGCTGCTGCCAACGCTGCGCGTACGAGAAGAACCGGATTGCACACGCTCCAGGAGGACGGGAGTCCTGGCCACGACAGCGAGGGTGACGAGACCGACCTTGGTGATAGTCCGTGTCCACCGCCGAGCAAAAGTGTCGGCTTGAAAGGCAAGAAGATGACCCGGGCACCGCTCGCTAGGGCAGAGACGTATGGGCCTTCGCGCATGACGATGGGATACTGAGTTATTTCTTCGCTTCCTTTATCGCCATCGCCCCCGATTTTCGTTCGCCCCGATTTCCAAGCTTGGAAGAAGATTGTCGCCATGTCTCACGTCCCGCTATGTCCCGCCATGCATCCTCGTCCTCGATATTTTTCTGCAAGTTCGGAACCCGCTTCGCTCACAAGCGTTGCTCCTCTACAGCCCGGAGAGCAAGCGATCGCCTGCCCGCTATGCCTATGGAACGCCTCTCGTTGATGACTCTCGTTATGTCATATGCGCAACTCTCGCGCCGAGGTCTCTTTACGCCTACACGGGCGTCACACTTCTTTGCATCCCTCTGCGCTCTTCGGTTTGACTCCTGGCAGTTGCTTCGGACGCTAATCCAAGGACGAGGGCGCAAGAGTCTCACTGCCGTCCACTCAGAAAACAAGTTCGTCATCAGCCCCATCAAGACGCTCGCCTCCATTCATATTCCCTACCCTGTCTACCTCGCGCTAGCTGCTTGTGTCCACGATGCTATTGCTTTGTGTGTCTCGCTGCTCGATTTGCGCGCTGTGTGCCGAGCTTTCATAATCTGCATTGTCGTCCGCCCATCTCACAGTCGTTGCCATCATCCCAGCAATCGAATCATCGCACGCCCGCCTCCGCCCGTCCCATCTTCAGCCATTTGTTATTACTTATCTGTGTGTCCATACGGACGGTTGTTGACCGGCGTGAAGATGCCTCCCTTTCAAATCCTCTTTGCTTCGGTGTTCCTTTTGTCCCTTTCCACTGTGTCAACATTCTCGTTCTCTCCGTGTTTTATATCTATCGCCCCCGTGTTACCCTTCTCCGCGGCTCCGGCATTGTCTTCTGTCGTCTTCTATCCTCGTTATCTCTTCTGCATCGATCTTCTTTCGTCCTCGTCTTCGTCCCCATACCCGGTTCGGATTCGGCTGTGAGTGGGGAAGGAAGCGTTGGACCTTCTCGGACTCGCCTCGTTCTCTCCACCTCCCGTGACCCTCAAACATCCCGGACAACCTCCCATCCTCATCCCTCCGTTATTCTCATCCATCTGTTTATATCTATCTCCGGCTCTACTACCTACTGCATCAAACACACATTGACAATCCAGAATCCCCGATCCAGTCTTCTTTATCTCCACCTGGCATAGTTGCACATCATTCCCACATATTCGTAACCGAAGAGCGCATCGTCTACCCATCCCGTCCGTGCGAGCATGGTAGATCCATCCACATATACTGGCCTGCATATATATTATCGAGCATTGACCCGTACACTCGTGGCATCGTCTTCAGGAGAGCATCAGCGCCGCAGTTTTCGGACGCTGTGCGCTCGTGCTTTGCATGCGAGGTTCCTCGACGGGGACATACATCAGGATCAATTCCGGGGCCGCTTGGTCTCTACATAGCATGAACACTGAACTAAGCTAATCTTCGGAGACTAAGTGCAGCATAGCGTAGTGCCAAGACATGGACAAAAGGTAAAAGAATACAAGACAAAACCAAACACTAACAAACCAGGACAAGAGGCGGAAAGATAGACATGAGCCTTGAGGTGCCTGTCGCAACAAGGTCCCTCATGCAGGCATAGCTGCTGATGCCGCTGCGATGCGCTTTACCGCTTCTCAAAAGCGAAGCCGATGTATACGTCTGTATGCGATGCGTCAGATTCAGCCGATGTCAGACATGATGAGACGTGAGGGGGAGGGGGGGGGGGGGGGTACGGGCACTGGCAGCTTCCCACCTGGTCCTCGTCCATCTGGCTCTCGCCGACGGCGTCGACGACGCGCATGCGCTGCAGGAGCTCGCCGAATTCCTCGTGCTCGTGGTGCTCATCAAAGATGTCGTGGAACTCCTTCTTGTAGTTCGGGTGCAGGCCGTACTCCGCCGCGAGCCTGATGATGCCACCAGGTTCGTTCGTCAGCGTCGATCACGCGCCCGCAGGCGGCCAGAAAGGGAGAAGCAGGTACGTACTGGACAAAGTTCTCCCAGTGGACGACGTACTCTGGGACGTCATCCACGGCGTCTTTGAGATAGAACCAGTAGCGGTGGCCGAAGATCGGCCTGTTCCTGCGGTCTTCGAAGCGAATCCGGTACACCTTGTTGCCCCAGGAGAGATCCTGGGTATCAGGCGGAAGCGCGTCGAGCTGTTCCCTGCATAGAGCCAGTTAGTCGCCCGGCGCGCCAAGAGATCTGCATCTGGGAACGGGAGCGCACATGAGCTGCTTCGCGTTGGGAATGGTGCCCACGAAGACGCCGCCGGGGCGCAGCCAGGTCGCGACGTTCTGCAGCATGATCCGCGCCTTCGTCTCGCTCTCGAACGCGTAGTGCATGCAGAACTGCATCGAGACGACGTCGAACGGCGTCTGGAGCAGCCACGGCGGGAGCACCTCCGACAGCACGTGGCTGTAGCAGTCGAGCGCGTAGAACTCCGCGACGAAGCGCGAGCCGCGGGACGTGGCGTGGCGCTTCTGCGCCTGTTCGATGGACACCGCGGCGATGTCTGTGCGTGCGGGGGTGAGCGTCAGCGGAAGAGGACTGGGAGACGCGGGGACAGACCGAGCCCGACGTATTCGGCGACGTTCGCCTTGGCCCACTTGGTGAGATCGCCGCCCTTGCCGCAGCCCATGTCGAGGACGCGCCCGCGCATGCGGCCGCGAGGTCCATCTCTGCTGGGCGAGGCCGCGAGCGCAGGATGTGCGAAGCGCGTGATGAGCACGCTCTTGACCCAGTTGTTGAAGTTCTTGAGGCCAATGATGGGGGACTCTTGGCGCTGCGCGACGCCCACGTCCGGGCGCGCGTTGTCTATACATAGCGGGGATGGTTGTGTCAATAGAAGAGCGCGCAGGGACAGATGACGTCAATGGGAAATACAAGGGAGAGGGAAAGGGAGACGCACAATGTTCGACGACCACGGCAACATCGCCAGTGCGACGTTTCTTCCGCGGGCTCTCCTCGGAGGCGGGGTCATCCTCGCGCTCACGCTTCGCGGTGTCCTCGCCGTCTCCCAGGAGATCTTCGACCCGTTTCTGCTTGCGGAGGATCATCGTGCCCACCCGCCCGTGTAATTTCTATACCGTTCGATTTCCGCGGGGGACAGCGGGACGAGCACGGACGCCGCGGGCGAGATCCTCTTCCGCGGCGCATACGGGATCGGGCTGCGTTTGAACGCTGAAGGCGGTGGAGGCATGGGCTTCGGCGGCAGCGGGTGCGTGGACGGAGGTAGCGAGGCGGTAGATTCCTTCCGCTGCTGGGACGCTTCGCTGCGCGAGTTGGGTCGCTGGCGAGGGGGTGGTGATGGCGGTTGTTTCTGTGTTGCGGGAGAGGAAGCCGCGCAGGTGCGGGTGTGGCTGACGGTGTGGCGAGCGCGTGGCCAGGCGAGGACAGCGGTGCGGTTCGTTGCGACGCTGGTGGGTGCGGTTGAGGCGGTCGTGGGGGCGGTGCCATGGGAGTAGGTGGCAATGAGGCCGTCGAAAGGAGCGGGGAGCGTTGTGGGGCGTGCGGCGGGGGAGGCATGGACGCGGATGCGGCGGTCGAAGTCGAGGGGTGTGGCTGGGAAGTGTGTGCTCCGCCTACAGATGAGATCGAGGCTGCAGTACCCCAGCCCGCGCTTCCAGGGAGGGCAAGCGCCGAGGTGGGCGCAGACGAACAAGTGTTCGCACCCCCAGGTAAGGAGAGGCCTGCCAGCTCCCGATCCTGCGGGCGGTCTATGGCTCGGATGGGGCCCCCGAGCGCCATGGAGGAGGACGATGAGGAGGAGGAGGAGGGGCGGGCGTTTATGCTGCCTGGATGGGTGAAGTAGGAGGACGGCTCGCGGGAGACGCACCCGCTGCTCGATGCAGACTCGGACGCGCTCGTGCTCGCGGATGACCGGCGACGGAGAGGGGTGGAGTGCGAGAGCTGCTCGACTTCGTGCGAGTCGTCCGATTCAGGCAGGAGCAGATGAGAGAGGGTGGCGGGACCGCGGGGCGTGGTGGGGGTGAAGAGGGGCGTGTCGAGGGCAGGGGGGTCCGAGTTGAGGAGCACGGAGAGATCGGTGGCCCTTCGGGTGAGCGGGCTCACAAGGGCTGCTCCGGGGCTGCGTTCGGAGGGAGAGGTCGTGGTGGATGTCGGGGAGGTGAGGACGGACATGGCGGAGGCCGAGGCCGAGGCGGACGAGTGCGGGGGTGGTTGATGGTGGTGTTGTTGGTGTGGATGGGGGGACATTGCGGGGCCGATGTCGATGTGCATGTTCCTGGCGTTGGCGGGGA
>CCBP010000220.1:52105-83137 GCA_000765035.1 Trametes cinnabarina | reverse complement strand
CTCCTCGATTTAATATTCCCTCTCCTCCCTCCCCTGTCGCCCTAGCTAGACTACCCATCGAACGTGCATCGAAGACGGGTGCTTCCTCGACCTCAGGTGCGTCTCTGCAGACGAGTCCCTCATTGCATGAGACAGAGCCGCCTGCGCCCGTTCGCGTGCTACGCTTGCCGTAAAGGCTCCCTCGGAGTCACTGTGGTAGTACGGCGATAAGTCTGTCCTATCAGGACAGCTATGGCTTCGGTTCTAGTTTACGCTTGTCATTCTGCCTTCCTGGGAGCTCCCCTCAAGACCCTGTCTGTCTCTCGTTTGACCCAAAATGAAGTGGTATCGTACATTGACCCGCTGCGCATCCAACCGTCGACGGACGGTGACAAGCGTCGTACACGTTCCGTGTGCCGCTGCCGGGCGTGTCGCTGAAAGTCGCCGAGTCCGGCCACACACTCTGGCCACCTCCGGGACACACGTGTGGGAGCGCAGATCGTTCTAAACCGTCAGACACTAGTACTCAGACAGGACGACCGCAGCCCGCGCTCCCGTGGGCAGTCCCGTCGGTCCGTTCAGACAGCGCGGCCGGTTGGCGTTCCCGGCCGCTGCACCTCCTCCCACTCGTCGATCGCCTCCTCCGGCTTGTCGTCCATCGAGTCCGGCAGGCGCTCGAGCGACGCACGGCGGAGTTGGACGAGCCGCGTGCGCGCGAGCGTGAGGCCGCGCGCGAGGAGGAACGCGAGCACCTCCGCGACGCCGACGGCGACGATGTACCCCGCGAGCTTCGCGTGCTCCTTGTGCGGATCCAAGAACGAGTAGGCTGCGTGCGTGAGAAGGGGACAGGCCGGGCATCAGCGTGTGACGCTCATACAGTCCCGTCCCGTGCCCTCCCTCTGCCGCATTCCGTGGGTCACACCAGCAGACAATGCGGGAGAGGCAGGCAGGCAGGGCCGGGGAGGGAGGAAGGAGTACCGGGCGGGGCGGGACGTACTGTAGAAGCCTTGGGTTGCGTGCGTGATGTACGCGACGCCGAGGTAGCACGCGAGCATGATGATGCACAGCGGGAGGTGCCACCACGGGCTGGGCCCGACGTTGGTCAAGAGAATCTCGACGAGCGCGTAGAGGCTGTTCATGGCGTGTTGCGAGATGTTGATCCATGCTGAGAGCACCACCGTCAGCGGATCGGAACGGCGCAGAGCGAGGGGGCGGGCGTACAGTCGAAAGTCGTATCAAACGTAGTCGGCCCCGAGAGCAGCGCCCAAAAGATGACCGTCACGACGAAGGCTGGTTTCTGCGCGTCAGCGATCGCCGGTGCGAGCGGCTCGGAGGCAAGGGAAGAGCGGCTTACGGTAGGTGGTGATCGTCGAGTGCAGCAGGACGTGCAGGAACTGCAATGGCCGCGGCCACCGCTGCAACGGGTACCGCTTCCCTCTGTTCAGGACATAGCATAGCGTCTGCACGCCCGCGGCGAAGTAGTAGGCCACGAGGCCGGTGTAGGAGAGGTGCGTGAAGTACGAGAAGAACCTGCGTTGCGCGCCGATCAGCACCGCTTCAGCGTCGGTTCCGCCCACCCCGCGCTCGGCCGGGCGAGGTGGTGCGTGCAGCACTCACGAGTCTGCGTCGTTGGTCTTGACGGCGTCCCAAATGAGGTGGAAGAGCAGGACGAAGAGGGCGTAGAAGCCGAGCCCGAGGCGGACGGCGGCGAGTACGAGGGGGGAGAAGAAGGGGGAGGTGACGAGCCTGTGGTCCGGGTCGAAGGGCGCGCCGACGCCCAGTCGTGCGTAGATGGCATGGGAGCGGGCTCCCGGAGTGGGTTTTGCGGACATCTCGGGGCGGGTTCACGAACCAGTCGGTGTAGACTGGAATCTGGATGGAGGGAGGGTATGTATTTGTCGCTGACGAGGTTCGTGTGCGCGAGGCAGAGCGTTACGGGCGACGTGATGGCGTAGGCGGGGACGTATAAAGGAGCGGGCGGCGGCAGCAGGACCAGGCAGACCGACCAAGAAGGGGTAGCGGAACGCGCTAAGGGGTGAAAAGGACAGAAACGATCGCACGGTGAAAACAGAAGAGGGCAAGTTGGAAGGAGAGGTTCGCAATCGACCTTGGGGTTTCCACGGACCATGGCCAGGGGGCCAGGGACAGATCGGTGGGTGGGTGTCTGATCAGCAGACGCGACGAGGCGACAGGCAACGCTCGGCTGGGCTTGCCGCGTGGCTATGTTTTGTTGCACGGTGCTGGCTGATGGCGGCATCTGCTCTGTGTTGGATGCGGTGGCGGGTCGCGCGATGGAATCATGGCGGCTGGCGGATGGGTGATGCGGCCGGGGTGCGTTCGGTGAGGAAAAGCGGAGAGCGCGCGTTCGTGCGGGGAGCGCGATCAAGCCGCGCGGGAAGGGACCATGCGGTGGCCTGCGAGCACCTCTCTGATTGGATACTACGGTCTGTCAGAGCATTCCTGTATGCTGTAGATCACGCTCACCTTTCTGAGATGATTTTTGGTTTCGCCACCACGACTTTCGCCCGGGTGGACCACAGCGTCGTGAACAAGACGCAGCAGTGACGCTGGCAGCTGGTAGAGTCGCGCCAGAAGCGGAAGTAACACGCGCTTCGAGCTGAAAGCACAGCGCCGTAGGTTCTCTGTGCGGCGTAGCCTTCAACGGGGCCAGAACACGCTCATTCGAATGCATAGATGCGCCTTTGACCTAATAACAGCCTGTACTGCATGCGGAAGCTCGCAGCGAACGATGCAGGACTCGACAACTTCGAAAATTCCAGCACTGAAGTGACCGCCACGAATGGCATAGCACTGCTGGCAGTCTATCCTTCGACGGATTGCTGCTTGCGTACCTGGACTTGCGACGAGCTGCACGATAGAAGTTCTAGTTGCTGACGTGTACGATGTGAGTGCCGTCCCACCGCCGACCAGTGTACGCTAATGGAGCATACCGATGTGCATAGACAAGCGGGAACATCCTTTGTAGGATGCTACTGGCAGAAAACGCATACGCTTGGACCTTGCAGCGGCCTACAATCGCATTTCGACCGGCCGTGTCGGGTGCTGGACGGTGAGAAATGTGAGGGGAATGATGTGGACGCTGTGAGGATCCCTGTCAGTGCGCAGCTACCAGGCAAACTCGACCGTCAGGCTTACGTGGGGGAGACCGCGACCGCCTTCCGCCTCGGTCTGACGTAGCAAGACAAAGGGGGCCAATAGCACGGCGCTCCAAAGTAACCCAAGACAAATCGTGCAGGTCCGTGCTTCTTCAAATCGGGAGTTCCTCTTCGCTTCACATGCAACGCGCAGGAGATAAATCCTACAGGAGGGTAGTTCAGATTGGCGAGTGTGATAGCCTCACAGAGTGGCACAGCACTGACCAGACCCCGCAGGTCATCCGGCTCTACTTTGGATGCATCCAATTGAATGGACAATGGCGAAAGCACGCATGCAAGGATCGCGCTTGTCCTGTGTGGCCCAGAGGCTCAGAAGCGCAAAGCACAACGGAGCTCGTACGCCGCAGCTCGAGCAGCGATGGCAACTTCAGCCGCTGTAGACGCTCGAATGGCTGATCGTCCGCGCGACGCTTGGTCAAGCCATGGCGTTCTGGCTCTTTGTGGCCCGCAATGCCGCCCGGAGCCATGGTTCGCTTTTGTACCCCCTTCCTCGGGGAGGCGGCCAAGGCCTCTTAGCCTCATTGCGCTCGAGCTCAAAAGGCGCTTCGCCTTTCGCCCATCCTCTTTCCACATCCCACCCACCGCCCTCCCGTCCTGGTGACCCATACCTCCAGCTTCATCTGCCGTTAGCCTTCCTCTTCTTACCCCTTCCAGCTTCATCCAAATCAACGGCAGAAATGCAGTCTAACCTGAACATGCTTCCTGGCCTTGCCGGCAAGGTCACCTACGAGGAACAGAACGGCCGCGTGCTCGACTACCCGATGCAAGACGTCGTGCCCTTGTCGAACGACTTCGCGTCCATTGACATACTTCCCGTCGAACTCCTCATTGAAGTTTTCTTTCAGTTGCGGCGCGGCGCGGGGTTCAATGGCGATCTCGTCGCGGCCAGCCACGTCTGTCAGCGCTGGCGCGACGTGGCTATTCGTACGCCTGAGCTGTGGACACAGATTAAGCTCGACCACGTCCCTTCCGCTGCAGCCTTTCTGGAGCGATCACAGCGTCTCCCCGTCTCGCTCTTTCTCGGGGTGCATCCGGGTGACATACTTCCGGATGTGACATATGCTTTGCAACCCCATCTCGATCGCGTCCGCTCTTTCGCAGCGGAATGCGCGGCGACCGTCGATATGCTCACTTTCCAGGCCATCTTCGACCGCCCTGTTTCCCTGCGCAAGCTCTCCCTCTACTTGGCGGAGGATGCAGTCGACACGGCCATCCACGTTCACCGCGCAATCGACTCTTTCCCCATCGTACGGCAGGAACTCTTCCCCGACGTACATGAGCTCACCATCACCAACTCGCCGAGCATCGCCATCAACAACTTCAGCCGCTTGGCCGTTCTGAACCTCGACGGCACACTTCCGGCGGTCGGATCCATTCTGGAAGCCCTGTCTACCTGCCCGTCCCTCGAGAAGCTCAACCTCGTCGGCTCGCCTCTTCTCGATCCTGATGAAGATCTGACGACTGTCGCCCACGTCGTCGACCTTCCTCGACTCGAGAGCATGTACCTCCGCCTGGACTCTGCCGATCTCAACTTCGCGTTCCTGGCCAATTTCGTGCTCCCCGACTGGTGCGCAGTGGACATTGACATGGACCTCGACGAGGAGGACTCGTTCGTCGGCACTCCGGACGTGACCTGCCTGAGGGGCCTCCAGCGATTTGAGGTCGCGTGGGGTACAAAGTCGGAGCTGCGCATTCGCGGGTGGAAGGATCCGCAGGCGGCCGTTCCCACTCTGAAGCTCAACATCATGGGCGTCCGCAAGTTCGCGACGCCGCTGTTGTTGGACTGGCCGGTGGACGTGAGCGGGGTCCGCGTGCTCGCGCTGGACCTCGGCGGGCACGAGCCGGACGAGCTCTTCGACGGCCTGAGCCGGTTCCCGAGCCTCGAAGCGCTGCGGGTCACCCGCCCGGCCGAGTTCGGTCTTTACTTCCTCTGCCACTCCCTCCAGAACGTCGCGCGCGTCCAGCTGGGGGACGACGACGGTGACGGCCAGGGTGTGCGCGAGGCCCAGCTGGTCCTCACCCACTGCCCTCGTCTGTCTTCAGTGGATTTCGGGCAGTTCGACTGGTCGCCGAGGCTGAAGGAGATGGTTGTCCCGGTCGTGAAGCACCGCAGGGCGTTGGCGGGTCCCAGCTTCCTCCTGACGCTCTTCGACGTACGGGTCCGTGGGGAGCCTGAGGGCGAGTCTGACTGCATGTATCATGCACGGTTCGGCGGCGGCACCCACGGAGATGTGGTCGAGTGGGTCACCGAGGAGGGTGCGTGATTGCGGGCGGGCATGATCGGGGGAACTGCGTGGGGCAGCAACTGGATAGGTCTTCGGGCCCGTATCGTGATACTGTGATTTTCCATCTTGATGTAGATGCTTGCTATGATGCCTTATGCTGCTGTGTTTCTCTATGTCTTATCTCCCTGTATGCTTTATCTCAACTATGTTGTATGCGCTACTCTTTCGTCTGAGATTGTGATGGGTTTCTTCGCTATCCGGAGGTTACCTGAAGGGTCTACCGGTCAGTACTCGGCTGAGAATAATCGCCCCCGATAAAAGTTCTTGTCACGTTGGCGGGGATGTCACTCACCATGCCGGGCGGCAGGGGTTGTAATTGAACTTGTATGCTTAGTAATTTCCTCGAGAACGCCGCGGCTCCCTTGAGTACTTCGATGCACCTCCATGGACAATCTTGGTCGTAGTCAACTGAGAACGACCTTGAAACCTCCTGAAGGTCGGTCACTCGCAACCACATAGATGAGTGGGTCCAAGTTTATCGCGCCTAAGAAAAGGCTGGAACGGGAAATGCCGGCGGCTCCATAACATCAGGAGTATGGAAGCGCTTGTGTCCTTGTACATCCGTGTCCTCGTCCGGTTCGCCGGAGGTACATCATAGGCCGTCTGAAATCTCCTTCATTATTGCAATCCTCTTGCCCCATATTGCCGCCAACCGAAAACGTTTGACGCACAGCAGGTCCCTTGAGGTACTCGTCCGAGCTTGCCTCTCCTCTGCTGATTCGTCGTGACGTGTTCCATGCCAATATGGCCGACTTGAATCAACTCGGTCTCCCCCGTGGGGTTTTCGCTTCCGTTACTGGCCATCCTCTCGCAAATTTTGATTTCAAGACCCCTGAGGATCTGCGGACCGCGGTTGCTAACGCCGTGGATAAAAAGCGAGAGACGTTGCGCGGCCTCATGGACGACATCGCTCGGCTCCAGTCCATTCGTAATATGGTCACGCCTGTGAACCTCTTGCCACACGAACTGCTCGCCATGGTATTCGCGTACGCGACCGCCGACGGGGACACATGCGTTCAGCTCATCGGCATCACGCATGTCTGTCATCTGTGGCGACACACTGCCCTCAACTCCGCTGCTCTCTGGACCAGGATTGCAGTGAACGACCCCCTCGCCATCGCGACGTTCTTGGAACGCGCGAAGTCTCTGCCGGTCTCCCTCTCTGTGACCCTCTGTCGACCTCCGGTGGTCTCCACCGTCCGCCTCATCGCCTCTGAGACTCACAGACTTCGCAGCCTGAGAGTGCGCGTCCCAGCGGAGATAGCCTTAGAGATCGTTACAAACAGGCTCAAGGTTGCCGCGCCGATGCTCGAGGAGTTTTGCATCGAGAAGCTCGATCCCAAGTGGGGCCGTTGGGCCGCTCCTGACGCAGCGGACGCGGAGCGCTCTTTGCGGACCCTCGATATGCCAAGCCTCCGTTCGCTGTCGCTGCGCGGCGTCCCTCTTCTCTACATTCCGCAGGGGCCCAACTCGTTGAGGGAGCTCACGCTTCACCGGAGGATCCCTCCTCCCGATACTCTGCTCCAGCTTCTGAAGGATAGCCCGGCCCTGGAGAAGTTGTGCGTGGGAGGCACGTTCGAATTCGACACCTTGTTAGACAGAGAGGCGGTCGCGCTTCGTCAGCTCAAGTCCTTCCACTTGTCCACCTTCCCGCCGCAAGGCATCGCCAACCTGCTTGGGAGCCTCGTGTTGCCTAGGGACGTGAAGGTCGCAATAAACGCGCCGCTGGACATCGACCACGATTTTGAGAACATCTTCGTTACCTTCCCGCCCGCGCCTCAGACCGTCGGATTGGCGTGTTTCCGGGATCTGCGTCGGCTAGAGCTGTGCTGGGACGTGGACACGTTGGATCTGCGCGCGTATCGGGGCGCGGACGACTTCACAGAGCCGGCACTACATATTGCCGCGTCCCATCTCGGCCCTTACCCCGGAAACTGCTTCCTCGCCAACTGGGCGTTCGACACTTCGCAAGTCGAGACGGTCGTCCTCTGCGGTAACAGCTGGCGCGAGCGCGGGGTGGAGAGGGCCGTGGCTCGGACGTTGTGGGCGCCCATGTTCGACAGGCTACCCGCGCTGAAGACCTTGCGCCTCATGTGCATCGGGCAGAAGACGCTGGAGGAGTTCATCGCGTCCTTCCTGGTCGGGCCTAACCCGCATCTCGAGACGATCGAGGTAGTGAACGCGCGTCCGGGACGGGTATTTTGGGACCGTCTTCATTTGATGCTCACGATGCGCGGGTCGAGGAGGCCGGAGGGCTCGATTAAGAGGGTGGAGCTGTACGACGTGGGCGAGGGTCCGGATTGGGATCCGGATTATATCGCGGTGATCAAGGTCCACAAGGGCGTGGAAGTTGTATGGGATTTAGACTAGAGATGAGTACTCCAGGGTTGTGCTATATTGTACATAATGATTAAGATGGGACTTCCTCGGTCTGTTCACGCCTCAGGGTCTGCATCAGTACTTTATGATGCGCATAGACATCCTTTCGAGACGGACGACTCTTGCTCGACACGAGACAGTACATGAACCAGGGCGTCCTACGAACTTGCGGGGTAATGAGCACTGCGCAGTGCCTGCGGTAGGACACGGAAGGCATGAAGGACGGAGGCATGATAACACCCCCCACATTGTGATCAATACGACGACGATCCTCGACAGGTGCTGCCCAAGTGACGCCGTCAGACACTACGAAAGTAGTATTGCACTCTTCGCCGTGAGTCCTGCGGCATACGCGCTTCAACCCGAGGCTCTGTGTATACATGAACCTCGCCAAGCGTTTGCTAGTACGAGCCTCGAAATATTATCGAAGCGTTCTCGAGTGACGAGATCCTCGGGACGGCCAGCGTCGATTTGATGACCTTCTCTGGGGGCTTGAAGGTTCAGCGCGTTATTATCTGATGACCATGTTACGATCGCGACTTCCTCCTCAGGCTCGAATCTATGGTCGATTTGTGTCTCAAGTCCGTATTGTGGTTGCCTGCCTGTGTATGTATCAACGAGGAGGATGTACTGCAACATATGATTACCGTCACGGTCGCAAGTAAGTAGACGGAGGCATGCAAGGTTAAGTAGAGTCAGTGAGTGAGTGATGATTAGACAGTACAGTAGCTGACAAACCCGAGTCGATTCGCCGTTAAACGTTAAACACCGGCCGGTGTCCGGGTGCCGTCGCCGACTGGTATACAGTGATAAGAGTCATCAATAACTCAAGGTAAAGTGCCGTTACGGAGCCCGGCGTCTCGGCTGGGCGGCCGGAATGTGTAAGCGCCGAAGGCTGTGGAAGCTGAGTGAGAGAGGCCGAATCGAGCCCGACTCCGAGTCGCCTGAACCGTCGCTCGCCCGGACTCCGACTCCAGCCTCTCCCACCGACGACCATCAACACTTCCTCATCCCTCTCCCACCCCCTTTTCTTTGTCTTCCTCCTAGTCTGAGCACGCCATTTGGCGGTGGTAGTCGTATTCGACACTTCAGCCATGTCGACGTCTCAGGGTACCCCGTAAGTCGTCCCACACGTCCCCTCCTGGCAGTATCTAACGCTCTCCCAGAAAGCGCATCAGGATCACAGGTACGACTCTTGCCACTCGCGCCTCTCGTGTCTCTCATCCTGTAAGCAGTCGTTGCAGCTGATGGATTGTCCAAACGCGAGGTGTTCCGCCTTCCGGATCCCTTCGCCGTTATCACGGTCGATGCAGAGCAAACCCACACCACAAGCGTCATGAAGAAGACGCTCAACCCGTACTGGAATGAGAGCTTTGATATGTAAGCGAATCGTCAACATCTGTGCGCAATTGCCTGACGCCATCGCAGCACGGTCAAGGAGAACTCCGTCATTGCCGTACAGATCTTTGACCAACGCAAATTCAAGAAGCGGGACCAGGGCTTTTTGGGTGTCGTCAACGTCAAAGTCAGCGATGTTCTCGACTTGGAGCTGGGTGGCCATGGTACGTACATTCGCCCTGCTCAGATCGGAGCTCTTCATACCGGTCTCGTGTTGGCTTCAATGTGTGGCCTCGCCTTCGCTGCCAGAATCACCCGCCGTTCATATGAGGGAACATCATCTCCGTTTCCTCGAAACAGCCACATGACGCTAGTCTTTTAACACTTGGGACACGATTTGAACTCTGTTGGGATGGGAATCTGACCTCATCCTGTGTCTAGAAATGCTCACGCTGGATTTGAAGAAGTCCAATGATAATCTCGTCGTCCATGGAAAGCTCATCCTATATCTGTCGACCAACGTCAGTCAGCCGATCAACAACCCTGGTCCTTCCCAGACGGGCAACGCTCTAGCAGACAGCATGAGCAACCTTGCTATAACCAACTCCTCGGCAAGTGCTAGCACGAGCAATCTCGTCGCAGGGAGCACTCTGTCCCGGTCATCCAGCGCCGCTGCGCAAACGAGCGCCCAGGATGCTCACGTCACCATGCCCGTCCCTCAAGTTACTCAGCCCGCAGTCCAGGCTGAGCAAGCACAGACCACCCCATCCCCTGCACGTCCGCTTAGCACGACCAGCACGACTACGACAAGCACCACTGCTGCGCAGACCCCTGCCACCACTAACGCTAGTGCGACCGCGCACACTGCGTCTGCTAACAACGCTCAGACGCGTAACTTCAACCCCCACGAGGATCAGTATGGACCTTTGCCGCCGGGTTGGGAGCGTCGCATCGATCCTTTGGGACGGACCTACTATGTTGACCACAACACTCGCTCGACTACCTGGCACCGTCCTTCGGCAAACCAAACCGTCAACACTCACACTCAGGATGGCGAGACGAACGCGGCTCGCAACCAACACAACCGTCGTATTCTTGCGGATGACATGCTGGAGGCGAACCATACCGTTGGACGCTCTGAGTCTGTCACTGGTCAGCAGGCTGGTGCTGTCGTGCCTGCTGCCAACGCTACAGGTTCAGGAGGGCTTGGTCCTCTTCCAGCTGGTTGGGAGGAGCGATTCACGCTCCAGGGTCGACCATACTATGTCGACCATAACACTCGCACTACCACTTGGGTTGATCCTCGGCGGCAGACTGTCATCCGTGTTATGGGTCCCAACGGGCAGAACGCTGCGCTGCAACCTCAGACTATCTCCCAGCTTGGACCTCTGCCGTCAGGATGGGAGATGCGTCTCACGTCCACCGCCCGTGTTTACTTTGTGGACCACAACACGAAGACGACGACTTGGGACGACCCGCGCCTGCCGTCCACCTTGGATGCCAACGTCCCGCAGTACAAGCGTGACTTCCGTCGGAAGCTCATCTACTTCCGTAGCCAGCCGGCGATGCGGAACCAGCCCGGTAACTGCCAGATCAAAGTCCGGCGTAACCACATCTTTGAGGACAGCTACGCCGAAATCATGCGTCAGACGCCGAATGACCTAAAGAAGCGCCTCATGATCAAGTTTGAGGGCGAGGACGGTCTCGACTACGGAGGTCTCTCCCGAGAGTTCTTCTTCCTGCTCTCGCACGAGATGTTTAACCCCTTCTACTGTCTTTTTGAGTACTCTGCGCACGACAATTACACGCTCCAGATCAATCCCGCGTCGGGTGTCAACCCGGAGCACTTGAACTACTTCAAGTTTATCGGCCGCGTCCTAGGTCTTGCTATCTTCCACCGGCGCTTTTTGGATGCGTACTTCGTCACCGCTTTCTACAAGATGATACTGCGGAAGAAGGTGACGCTCGCCGATCTCGAGAGTGTCGACGCGGAGTTGCACCGTGGTCTCACCTGGATGCTGTAAGCGCATTTGTCTTGTTGCCACAACGCTCTCTGGCTGACCGCGAGATAGCGAAAACGATATCACCGACGTCATTGACGAGACCTTCACCACTACCGAGGAGCGCTTCGGTGAGATGGTCACCGTCGAGCTCAAGCCTGGTGGTGCGGACATCCCTGTTACTGAGGAGAACAAGAAGGAATATGTCAACCTCATTGTGGAGTACCGTATCTCCAAGCGCGTGAAGGAGCAGTTTGATGCCTTCATGTCTGGCTTCAGCGAGCTGATCCCGCAGGATCTCATCAACGTCTTTGATGAGCGCGAGCTTGAGCTGCTCATCGGCGGTATGTCTGAGATTGACGTGTACGTATTCGTCCGTCTCTTCACTTGGCGGGAGACGCTCACAGGCTCGAGCAGTGATGACTGGATGAAGTACACGGACTACCGTGGATATGAGGTCAACGACGAGGTCGTGCAGTGGTTCTGGAAGTGCGTGCGGAGCTGGCCCCCGGAGCGCAAGTCCCGGCTGCTGCAGTTCGCCACGGGCACGTCGCGTATTCCTGTCAACGGGTTCAAGGATCTGCAGGGATCTGATGGCCCTCGGCGGTTCACGATCGAGAAGTCGGGCGACCCGAACCAGCTGCCAAAGAGCCACACTTGCTTCAACCGTATCGACTTGCCGCCTTACAAGGACTATGAGACGTTGGAGCAGAAGTTGACGTGGGCTGTGGAGTGAGTTTACTGCATTGAAATCAATCTGCGAATGGTTTCTGACGTATTCATGCAGGGAAACGGTTGGATTCGGCCAAGAGTGATTTGTCCTATTGTACTGAACTTCTCTTGCCGCTTCATTTCCGGTCCTTTTGGCCACATCCATCTACACACATCATACACCTACGTCCGGATCCCTGAGCGCTCACGTGTTTTCCCGCCTGTTTATTCCATGCATATCCCTTGTTCGCCCTGTCGTCCTGTTCGCTGCTTGCGTCTTGTTACCTACCTTTGACTGTGGAAGGTCGATATCTACCAACGTACAGTAACGATGCCGTTATCTGTGGTATAATGGACTACGTGTTTGCACCCCCTTCATCCGCCCGCATCTCTTGTATCCTTCCTGACTGCCTTCTCATATGGCGGCCTGCCGCGCATTCCCTTGAAGTCGATCTGTCTGATAATCGTGGCCGTCTGTTGGATCGTAGGAACGTGCACGATCGGTTGATGATGTACTTGCGGATGAGTACAAACAAGTGCGTATCTGGCTGCGAAAGCCTAGATTTCATGATGTGTGCATATGCGTGTTTGCCACGTTGCGGTTCTGTGGGCGACGTTGGGCGTTGTTCTGTGTGTTGACCCTGCTCTGAAGCGCTCATGAGATCATCGGACCGCGATGACCGGGAGGAGGGGCGAGGATACATACGCACCCACAGCCTCCTTCCTATCCTGATCCAGACTGATCATCCGCATGAAGTCTGGTGCCCGCGTCCTCCTTCGTTCTCGACAGCTATCTGCACTCATCCGCTCGTCTGGACGCGCTAGTACACCGCAGAAACTCGCTTCTTCGGCCGTCTCCGCCTGCAGCGCCATCATCACACAGCTCCTCTCTGGGAACGCCAGCTTCAGTACTATCAGCGCATCTCAGACACAACCTCCTAGGGCGCGTGTTTCGCAGAAGCAGCACAGCCTAGCATCTTTGCTTCATATACGGAACTGCTCGATCTCTGCCCACCCTCTCACCATGTCTGCCAGCTCGCCCGCCTCCGCTCAACAGGACTACCGCCTGCCGACGGACGTCAAGCCCACCCACTATGACCTCACCGTATGGACTGACCTCGAAAACAACAAGTTTGAGGGTATCGTCCACATTGAGTGAGTAGATCGGACGTCAAGCCGATATGTAGTCGCGCTGACCTGGCACCGTGCAGCTTGCACGTCAACAAGGAGACCTCGAAGATCGTCCTGAACACCGCGAACCTAGAGCTGGGCGATGTTTCGCTCAAGTCTGACGCCCTCCAGGACGTGCAGACCACCTCTTCGCGGGAGTTCGACACCGCGAACGAGCGCGGCATCTTCTCGTTCGCCAAGGCGTTGCCGCAGGACGCCAAAGGCCGCCTGTCTGTTACTTTCAAGGGAGAGCTGACCGGTGACATGCTGGGCTACTACCGCTCGAGCGGTGGCAAGGACGGAGAGCTGAAGTACACGCTCACTCAGTTTGAGGTACGCAACTGTGGAGGAATTGCAGAGCGTACTAGGCGCGTGTTCATAGGTCCTTAATTGTGCTGCTAGCCGACCGCTGCGAGGAGGGCGTTCCCGTGCTGGGACGAGCCGCTGCTCAAGGCGACTTTCGCCGTCACGCTCGTCTCGCGCGTCAACTCGGTCAACTTGAGCAACATGCCTGCTGCCTCGGAGGAGGTCTTCAAGCCCGACGGCGCGGATCCGGAGCCGTGGATCACGCAGAAGTTGTCATCGTTGCCGGACCCTGGGCAGTGGAAGATCACCCGGTTCGAGACCACTCCTCCGGTAAATGGCGGCGTTTGGGATGAGGCGGAGCGACGCAGCTGATGCGGAGTGCAGGTATCCACCTATCTTGTGGCCTACGCGAATGGTCCCTTCGAATACCTCGAGAGCTCATATAAGAGCCCTCTGAGCGGCAAGGTCCGGCCTCTGCGCATCTACGGTCAGTCGACTGTTATCAACCGAGTACACCAAACCTGTCACTTGCCACAGAAAACTGACTTGTCTTGAACAGCTACTGGGGATGTCATCTCGCAGGCTCAGTTCGCCCTCGACGTCAAGCGCATGGTGCTACCCTTGTATGAAGAAGTTTTCGACATCGAGTATCCGCTACCCAAGCTGGATACGTTGGTGGTGAGTCTGGCACGCCTTCTGTGACTGTACTCCGCTCAAATTGCGCGGTAAACTAGGCAAATGATTTCGACTCGGGTAAGCGGTAGTTTTTTAGGCTTAAAGGGCATGGTAATCCATCTTTGATCATCCCCAGCTGCCATGGAGAATTGGGTAAGTAGGCCACAAAAATGCGCGATCGTATCGGCTCATCGAGCTCGTTCAGGGTTTGATCACGGGTCGGACGCAAGCGTTCCTATTGGATCCAAAATCGGCGGATACCAAGTACAAGCAAACTGTGGCTGCGACTCAGAGCCACGAAGTCGCCCACATGTGGTCAGTGAGGGCTCCACTATCCAGTGGGAGACTGTCTCCTAATCAAGGGACAAAGGTTCGGCAACATCACGACCATGGAGTGGTGGGACAACCTCTACTTGAACGAAGGTGCGATATCCCTATGCTAATTGACTTCATCCGGGCTGACAGGCTTGTCAGGTTTTGCGACTTTGGTAGGCACATCGGTATTTGATCCTTGATGGAAGCCTCTTTATCTTGCTTGATTCCTCCTAGATGGGCGAGAAGATCATCCTTGGTAGGTGATGTGGGCTTCTAGAGACCTCGGTATATTCACCTGTTTAACGCTACACCGTCTCGTTCAGACAAGTAAGGGACGGACTTTCGTAATCATCACGGCCTTGTTAACAACTTGTTCAGGGTCTTCCCTGAGTGGAAGCTAGACTCCGAGTTCCTCGGTTCCAATTTCTTCCCTGCACGGGCATTGGACGCGAAGCTCTCATCGCACCCCATCGAGGTTGAATGCCCCGACGCCAACATGATCAATCAGGTCAGTTCCGCGACATCATCTCTGAGGACGTGGCATCGACTTTGCTGTTCTGTCGCAGATCTTCGACCACTTATCCTATGCAAAGGCGGGCTCAGGTGATTCTCCAAATATTTGTACCTTTCCCCCGTTTCTTATCCGATGAACGCAGTACTCCGTATGCTTGCGGGCTACGTCGGCGAAGAGCGCTTCCTCAAGGGTGTCTCTATATACTTGAAGAAGCACATGTACAAAAACAGCGTGACCAAGGATCTCTGGGACGGCATTCAGGCTGCCACCGGTCGGTCTTGAACCAAATCGTGTCTCGTGGACCTACTCACCGGGTTGAATAGATCTCGACATTCCGAAGATGATGGACAACTGGGTGAAGAAGGTAAAGCTCAGATATCCGGAGTATAGGTAGTCACTGATGATGTACTAGATGGGCTATCCTGTTATCACCGTGACCGAGAAAGAGGGCGGCATCCATGTCAGGCAAGACAGGTTCCTCGAAACAGGTCCTGCCGACCCGAAGGACAACGAGACAATCTGGTGAGTCAAACCGTTGATAAAGGAGTGTGTATGTCCTGTATGAGCTAATGTCTTATAGGACCGTTCCGCTCAATCTGCTCACTGTCGGATCCGATGGCCAGCCAGTCCTGAACAAGGAGGTCCTTCTTGACGAACGGGAAAAGTTCATCTCCTTGGACACCAGCAAGCCGTTCAAACTCAACGCCGACACGACCGGATTCTGTACGTCCCGTAACAGCATTGACGTATCTGCAATATTGCTCATCCCCCCATCAGACGCCGTCCAGTATTCTGCTGACAGACTGGTAAAGCTCGGGCAGCAAGCGGCTGCTCCTGGCTCGCCGTTCTCGCTGTCGGATCGGATCGGCCTCGTCTCCGACGCGTTGGCGCTGTCGAAGGCGGGCTACACGTCCGTAAGCAGTGCTTTGGAACTCATCAGTGCCCTGCGCAACGAGAAGGAATGTAAGTCTCTCCCTGTCATGATGCTCATATGTGTCATGAGGTCTATATTGTCATGCAGATCTCGTTTGGGACGCCATCGGGTCTAAACTGTCGTCCATCGCTTCGACATGGTGGGAGAACGAGCATGTCGTCGAGCTCCTCAATGCTCTGAGGAGGGTGAGGCCATTGGTAAAACTCTTTGACGACGCTTTGCTTTGCTAATTATGCGCAGGAACTATTTGTTCCCATCGTCGAGCGGCTTGGCTTGGACTACAAGTCATCAGATTCATACGACGACATCCAGCTACGGACGCTTGCGATCGAACAGGCGGCCGCCGCTGGGGATCCCTGGTATGATCCTGCTCATCGAAAGCGAACTACCATATTCACGGCTGATGTGAAGGGTCGTGGGCGAGCTTAAGAGTCGCTTCGATCATTTCCTGAAGACCGGCGACGACTCAAAGATCCCGAGTGACCTCACCAACGTCACTTTCAGAATTGTGAGCCTGATTATGCCTAACTGCGCTGCCATCCGCTGATGGCACTTTCTGCAGGCTGTCCAAGAAGGCGGTCAAGGCGAGTGGGAAGCCATTAAACGTATCGCCGCGAAGGCGAAGAACCCCGCGCAGGGCCTCGCCGCCATGCGATCCATGGGCGCGAGCAAGGACCTGAACCTCGCGGAGAAGACGTTCGACTTCATCATGAACGAGGCCCGGGACCAGGACACGTTCTACTATGCTGACGGATTGATGCGCAACTTTGTGACGAGGCGCTTCGTCGCGAACATGTTCAAGGAGCACTTGGCCGCCGTGAGTTTTGCGTCCCGACATCATCAGCATGATAGGTTGATGAGGTCGGTTTGTAGTTCCAAAAGCGGTACGCTGGTCATTTCGGTCTCATCCGATGGACCGAGGTGAGTGCGTTTATGTGATTGCATCGTCGTACTGCTCAAGGCCGTGTCCGCCTAGATTGCGTTCGGTGGCCTGTCGTCGGACAAGGACTATGAGGAGACCGCGGCATTCTTTCAGGTAACGCGACTTTCAACTCTGCTCAGCTGGAGTTTCAGCTGTATTGTTCCGCAGGACAAGGACACCTCGAAGTTTGACATGGCTTTGAAACAAACTCTAGACTCCATTCGCTCGCGGGCAGCTTGGGTCAAGGTGAGATCGTCTCAGTCCAGAGCCCTCTCTCGTTTTCCTAACCACTTCCCTAGCGGTCTTCCGGTGAGCTCACGCAATGGTTGGAGGAACGCCCGAAGGTCAAGCTGTAGTCTCCAAGTCGCCGTCCGGCGAAGATGCATGTCCAAGAGAAAGTACGGATGCAAATACATGTAGGGTAAAGTCAAATAAAACTACGTAGCAATGCGGACAGCAATAGGCTATACAATGACGCGGGTATACAACTATGCAAGCGGCAAGACGAAAAGATGCTCCGGGGTACAAGGTCAATACGGCTAGCTACGACTAGGTTGCTCCTCTATTGAGTCCGTTGCCCCCGCGGGCGGAGTCGCTGGGGGACTGGTATCCGATACTTCTCGCAAGTTCCCGCCTGGCGAGATTATGCTCTCCTGCAGCGCTGCCAGGGCCGCTACTCCTTCCGTATCTCGCCTCCGCCGTGACCGCCGCGTGCTGGTTGCCGTTGGCGTGGATGGCGTAAGAGCGTCGAACCCGTCTGCCTTCAGCTTGGCAAGCATGTCTCGAGCGATATCGACGGTAGCGTCGCCCGACTTGGCTGTCAACAGGACGTCCGTGTTGAGCGTGAGCGGAGCGGCGGGCGCTCGAGGTGCAGTGCTCTTTCTCGACCGTCTCGCCTTGCGGCCAACGCTGTCGCCGTTCCGCAGCTTCTCGAGCAAATTGTCCAACGCTGCGTTGTCCTCTTCCGCTTGCGCAGGCTGCTCGGCCGCCTTGAGCTTGTTGGCCTTCGCTTCCTCCGCAGCTTGTCGCCGCTTCTCCACTGCCATGCGTTCCTCAGCCATGGCCATGTTTTCGGATCGGCATTTCTAATTGCCTCGACTCAGACAATGACACAGCAGGAGTCAACGCCAGAACATACCTTGTAGGAAGTAACAAAAGTTTTGAAGATCCCGTAAAACTCGGCTGAGTTCATGCCCTTCTCATCTTCTCCGTAGTACTTCACCACTTCAGAGAACGTGGAATCCGCATGGTTGACGTCGTCGACCAAGTCCTCAAGCTGGGCGGTGGCACGCCCGACAAACTGCCACATCTGCTTGGCATACTTGTCGTTCAGCTCCATGTCGGAGAAGTGCTCGTTGAGCTCTTTGCGGATCGCTTTGAGCCCTTCGCGCAGCTCGCCAAGACTCTTTCGGACGTCTTGCAGATTGACTAAACCATCGTAGTCAGAGGTGAGTCCGTGACGTCAAAAACATGTGAGCAATACCTCGGTAAGCCTCCGCTGGAGCAGCGAGTTCGTCTAGGAAGGCTTCCATGTCTGGGAAGTGCTTCGCGACTGTCCGTTCTAGGAAGTGGAGCAGAGTCGTGTTGTGCAAAGACTTCGTATCGACGAGCTTTGAGATGATTCATCAGTCAATGAGATCTAACTGCAGGCTCAAGCATCAAACCTTGTTTATACTGCTGACACGAAAACCGAACGCGCCTCCCTTGACTCCGGTGCCGTTCATGTAGTTACCGATGAGCAGAATGAGCTACGCAAACTTTCAGCGTTATCCACGTTGAGGATACTGTCGAGCAGCTTACGCTCAGTAATTCCTTAAAGTGTTTCGCCTCCAGGAGCGCCTTGCCAGCTTCCGACAACTTTCGCGCGCTCTGTACATATTTAGGCAAGGCTCTCCAGCCAAGGAGAACATGACTTACATCATCAAGCAATGTCCACGTCTCGTCAAACACACACTTGTAAAGCATGCCTTCGATTCGGGGACCAAGACGATTGATCTTGATAAGCTGCACCATGAGACGATCTGAAGGATGAAGGCCAGCGAGCTCCTCGGGTTCGGCATTCCGATATACGTTGAGTTTGCCAACCTACAAAGACAATAAGCGTCCAGAACGAAGAGGGCACGTCAAGTTACGCTAAGTTACCTGCTCTGGATTGGGGAGTACGGGCTTCAGCTCGCTGAGGAAGACCTGTGTGCAGACGTCTTGGTCGAAGTCGCGAATCTTGATGGCGAGCTCTTCCGGCTGGAACTTCTTCACAGTCTGAATGAGGATCTCTGCATGATGATGTCAAGCCATATTCTGGTAGCATTGAGATTCTCACTCACCGACTCGCTTCTTGGTCTGCGGGTCGAGGACCGACTTGAGCTCCGCGCGCTTCTGTTTGGCTACAGATATTTCAGCCAAGGCTGCATGGCCGCTGAGTAGCAGCCATTACATACCCATCAAATTAATGACAAGCTGCTTCGCCTTGAAGTCCTCTTCCATCTCCATCCACACGCCGTCCGACTGGAGCTTCTTCACCCACTCGTCCTCGTGCGACGTCTCCTTGAACACCGTGCGCTCGGCCATCTGCGGCGGCAGCTTGTCCCACTGCAGCTGCTTCATCTTCGTGCTCGGCGTAATCGACATGTCCTTCCGCGGCGCAAGTAGGTTCGAGATGTTTGCGCCGAGCATAGAGGTGCGCCCGAAGCCGGGCCCAGAGGTGGGCGTGGAGGGGAAACTGCTCTTCATTCCGGGGGGTGGTGGAGGTGGCGGTGGACCTGGCGGAGGTGGCGGAGGTGGGGGGCCACCGCCGATCTTGGCACCCTTGCCACTAGGCGGCGGTGGTGGTGGTGGTGGAGGGGGTGGAGGAGGTGGAGGAGGCCCGGCAGCAGCAGCACCTGGCGGAGGAGGCGGGGGAGGAGGAGGCGGTGGGGGCACTGGCGGAATGTTCTCCTCCGGAACGGGAGAGTTGAGAGGGCTTGGCTCTGATGGTGGACGGCCCCTCTTTGTGAGATGCCTCCGAAGCTGTTCGGCCAGCGATCCCGCCTGGGCAGGAGAATCAAGTGAGGGCGGGATCGGCTTCCCGTTGGCAGCGGTGTCGAGTGACAAGCCAGAACTGACCGAGGTTGCTTCCGTGGTCGGATTGGAGATGATACTCCGCGTCGAGCTGGAACGCCGCAACTCGCTGTCGCCGTCAAAGTCGTCGGTCGTATCGGCCAGCGACACGCTACGACTGTCGCTGTCGGCGGCAAAATGAGCTGGAAGAAATGAGCATCTTACAACTGATCCAGCCGATTGAGAGGTACTCACTACCAAGAGGTGTCCGGGGAAGGTTCTTGTTGCGCCTTGACGGAGTACGTATACTGCGCGGACTTGATGACGCGCCATCTCGCATAGCGTTTTGCTGGAGAAGTGAACGTGAGCATGTCACAAGATACGCAACACGATCGCACAAACCATGACGCCCTCTGCAATCTGCTGCTGTATTTGCTCTTGCTCGATGTCATCGTCTGCGTCCATGAACTGCGATGTATGCCCGTTTTGCGCTTCTGACACGCGAGCCATTCTGGCTGTTTTCTTGCCACGCGTCGAAGGCAATGCGCGGCGGCGCAAACTGCCATCTTTCCGCGGTGTCTCCTCATCCCCTTCGTCTCCACCTGCAGCCTCTGCGCCGCCTTCCCCACGTTTCCGCCGCCCCTCCAAGATGGAAATGGTCTTGTCGCGCTGGAAGTGCTTCTCCAGCGTATCAATAAGCGTCTTGCGGTCCATTCCCCCTGCGTTGGCGTGGTCGATGATCTTGCCAACGCCACGGCTGACCTCCTTCAGCATACGGAAGAGCTCCATAATCTGCGCTTCGAGCTGTGCAATCTGCTCCTCGTAGCCCGCTTTCTGCGTTTCGAGCTGACCTTGGAGCTTAAGCGTGTTCTCGCGCGAGATCGCGAGCTTCTCTTCGAGCCGCGCGACCTTGCTCTTGAGCGACCCAACGAGCCCGCCCTCGCCTTGCGCAACCTCCTCCTCGAGCGCCTCCTTCTCGAGACGGTAGCGCAGAGCGGTGGCGTTCGCTTTCGCGAGCTCGTCTTCGAGGTGCTGGTGACGGTCCGCCTCGTTGAAGTGCGCGATGATGCGCTCGACGGAGTGCCCCAGGCGCTGTTCGGCCCCGAGGAGCTTCTTATCAAGCACGACGTCCGCGACGAGCGAGTCGATAAGCTGGAAGTAGTGTGCGAGCGCAGGCCCCTCCTCGCGGATGAGAAGCATGTGCTGCAGAATGGAGAGAAAGTAGTCCTTCGCCTTGGTGTCCGCGGTCTTGGCGCGTAGGGCATTGTAGACGTCTTCGGGGTTCGCAAGGTCGCGGAGGATTTCCTGATCCAGGCGCTCCTTGATCTTCGCCTCATCCTCGTCGATCATCTGTTGCAGGATTTGCAGTTGCTTGTCGATGACCGCGACGCCGAACGTGCGACAGTGCGCGATGATGCGCTGCAGCCCGGCCGAGTCCATTTGCGAGCGATGGTGCACTCGGATGTCGACATCGTCAATGTTAATCATGATCGCGTTGATGAATATAATGTTAGAGAGCTGTCGTGGTGCATCAGCACCGTTGGTTATGGCAGGAAGACTCTACGGGAACCTACTGTGTAGTCGTTCAAAGAAGGGTCGACGCCTCCATGTCGTCTAATCTCGTCGCTTGCGCCAACTAACGTCCCCATCTTGCCTCGCCCAGCAAGGGCGCTCTCGAGGGACTTGAACCAGAACGCGTATGGGTTGCCGGCCTCATTGTTCGCAGCGCTGAGAGCCTCTAGGGCGCTGATGACGAGGTTATGACACTGGCCATCGTTATAGTACTCTAGGAAACAGAGAAGATCGAGCAGGAGCTTGCGCGTAGGCAGGTTAGGCGTGTTAAGTGCGGACGCTATTTGCGTCAAGATCATAGGATGATTGAGGGCATCGTTGGCGGCAAACTTCGTACTATGTCAGTGCAAATGCGGTAAGCGATGGTGTGGACGGTCGTACTTGGTGGTTTAGAATTTGCTTGAGGCATTTCGCAATCTCATATTCAAGCTCAATGTCGTCTTTACGTCTGCAGTGTGGGTGTGAGTAACGGTCGACGGTGGTGGCGAGCACTGGGAGTAGCATCAACTGAAGACACAATGAGCGCTACCGTATCTCTGTCACCGCCCGCGAGATGTGCAGGTACTGAAGGGATTTGCGCGTGGTATGATGAAAAGTTTGACAGCAAGAATTTGACGTACCTCTGGGCACCTTTACGGCTGATGTTCTGTAACGCCTGGCCTAGCACAGAGGTACCCTGCATGGCAACAAAGTGCCGAAACCAACTGTCATGCGAAAGGTTAGAGAATTCAAGAGAAGATTAGCGCAGTAGAAACAAACCTCATTTCCTTGCTACGCAGAGAGACCTGCAAGCTGGAGGCCTGCTTCGGTGTGATGGTCCTGTCCATGAACTTCTTGATGTACCACTCTGGCGTGCCTTCTATGAATGCGGCGGCCTGACCGGTCTCGTTCTGCTTGCGGGACTGCTCCTCTCGTCTGCGTTCATCTACCCAACGCATCTGTTCATCATTGTAAACAATGTGCCACTTCTGGTCAATGCTCAGGTGGGGTATATCCTCGAGCCCGCGCATGCGCATGATGTTCTCGAAGAGCATCTCAATCTCCTCGTCATTTTCTGGACGAGGAAACGAGAACTCGTCGCTCTGAGAGTGCTTGTATAGACCTGATAGGTGGTGGTGATGGGGCTCGAAGGGGGATAACGAGGGCGCATGGCGAGAGCTGCGAGTCGCGTCCGAGCGGGTAGTGGCAACGGAGGCACTGGAGACCGGACGGATGCCTCTGTCCGCGGCATCCTGAGCGATAATAGAGGCCTGTCTAGGTCTGTTTTTCCGTTTGCCGAAGAGGGTGTCCATGGAGGGCGGACGCCCGACAGGGTTGATTGGAGACGAGACGCGCGACTGGGTTCGGTATGTTGAACAGAGTTATTACAGAAGTCGTGAGCAAGTAACGCAGAACCTCTAGACCTCAATAACGCATAGAGACTTGTTCAGACCACAGCCAGCGCACTCGGAGACGGAAAGAGAGAAAAAGATGGCGGTGAGAGGAGAGGGAGAGAGGGCGAGAGGCCATTGCGACCGCATCCAGAACAGCTGCCCTGTCCCAATCAGGAAATTAGCCACGTGCTCTCACTGCTCCTTGACATCACCGCCGCGCCTCCTCCTCCTCCTCCCTTTGCCACTCTGCCAGAAAAACAAAAGCTTACACTCGTCCGAAACACTCATCTCTCACGAAACACCGACACGACGATACGTTCAACACTCAAGTTCGCCATGGCGGCCAATCTGGCCATCGCTAGCTCAGCACTCTCTACTCTATACCGCATCGTAGTCTATCTCTTCCTCGAAGTCGTGCGTCTCACAATCCCACGCCTTCCAATTTCATCCTCTCACACCGCTCCAGGCACCCGTGTCCAAGGCGAAATACGTTATACCTCTCTTATACTTGGGCTACCTCTTGACCTCATACTTCGGAGCACCCGCGTTCTCGGAACTCGTCACGCTCAAGGAGGAGGTGGTCACCGTAGAAGAGGAAAAGTCAGAAACGAACGGCCAGGTCGTCACAGACGTCACCGTCCAGGAAGCGACCGCGGTTATTCCAGTTGTCGAACCCCCGACGGTATGTTCTTCCGACCACTGAAGCGACGGCTCCCTAACGCACAATGTCCAGCTCAAGTCCGCACTTTCTATCATCATCTTCTCCATCCCATCCCCAGTTCGCGCTCTTCGTAGAGCCAACTTCCTCATCAACACACTCTTACTGCTTGCGGTTGCAGACTTCGTCTTCTTCCCTTACTTCGACTCTGCAACCGATGTGGTCTACACCCGCGTCGGCGCAGTCTACCCCGACGCCGCAAAGATTGTGGTGCGCTATCCGGCAGCTAATGCCACTGAGAACTTGATCCGCCTCGTATGGCGTCAGAAAGGCGGCAAAAATGAGTCTGAGGTGCCATGGCGCGAGGGTCCTGTTGCTAACTTGACAGCGGAACGCGACTGGGTACAGACTGTCAGCCTGCGCGGCCTTTGGCCCAGCACGCAGTACGAATGTAAGTTCACTGAGGAATACGTACGACCACAGAGGTTAAAGCTCACCCTGGATCAGACCGCTTTGAGGGCCTCAACAGCACTCTGCTTCCATACCCTGCGACACCGATCCACTTTCATACAGCCCCGGATCCCCGCCTGCACAGCGGATCTCATTACCGGTTTATTGCGTCTTCATGCATGACTCCCAACTTCCCATATCTGCCTCTGCAGGGTCGCAGAATCAAGGGTCTTGACCTCCTCGCTGACTACCTCTGGCCCTCGGAGTCACATTCCACAGCACCATCCCTTCCCACTCTCCTAGCACAGAATGTCTCATCAGTAGTATCTTCCCTGGCTGCGAAGGTAACATCATCCGCAAACAGCACGTCTGCTGAGAATGTCACCGCTCCTGCCGAGAATGTCACTACCCCATCTTCGGTTGCATCAGAGAAAAATGTGCCTCCGACAGAGTTCATGATGTTCATGGGCGACTTCATCTATGCCGACGTTCCTATATACTTCGGAGACGATGTAGAGGCATACCGACGCCTGTATCGCCGCAACTACAATAGCCCCAGTTTCCGGAAGGTCTATGAGCGATTGCGTAGGTCTACCTCGCTCTATCGTGTTGGACAATGTTACTGAGAAGAGAATCTATCACCAGCCATCATTCATACGTACGACGATCATGAGGTACAGACGTTCGTCTCCCCCCTATCGCAGAAGTGACTGACGTCCTGAGAGATCATCAACAACTACGCCGGATTGGGCAACACTTCTCTTCCGCCCTATCCCAATGCAACGAACGCGTTCGAGCTGTACAACGCAGAGGCCAATTATGATCCGGTGGATGAAGGCCAATACTACTACGACTTCCGCTACGGCGAAGCTGCGTTCTTCGTGATGGACACCAGGAGGTTTCGCTCGGACATCTCCTCTGACGAGCCATCGAGCCACACGATGCTCGGCGACAAGCAGCTTGCTGCGCTGTACAACTGGCTCGGAAAGGTTCGGTTCCCTGTGATTTCATAAATTCCATGTGATTGACCCCTGCTTCCCTTTCGCAGGTGAACAACACCGCTGTCTTCAAGTTCGTGGTCTCTTCGGTGCCCTTCACCGCCCTCTGGACGTACGAAGCACTTGAGGACACCTGGGCTGCGTTCCCCTACGAGAAATCTGCCCTGCTCAGCGCCTTCCAGTCCGTACCCAACGTCATCGTCCTCTCAGGTGACCGCCACGAGTTCGCCGTGATCGAGTTCGCGGCTGGCGACGGCGGCCACAACGTGCTCGAGGTGTCGACGAGCCCGATGAGCATGTTCTATGTGCCGTTCATCAGGACGCTGAAGCCGAGAAGCGAGGAGGTCGTTAACCGCACCAAGGAAGAAGTCGTCAAGACGGAAGACGGCAAGGAGGAGGTGGTCAAGGTTACGGAGGAGGTACCCAGAGAGAAGGTGCTCAAGTACATCGCGGAAGGAAATTACAAATGGTAAGCTAGGGTCCGGGAACTCCTATGCGCGGACGTCTGAAGCTCACTGCTGCTGTTCGGTAGGTCGACGATTGAGGTGGACACGAGAGACTACGATCACCCCGTCGTGCGAGTAGAGACAGTCATCGACGGAACACCCGCTTATCGGTGCGTTCCGTACGAAGTCTCTCGTCTGTTAGATAGATGTAGCTGACTCTTTCTCCTTTTTCAGCCTCGACGTTCTCGGCAAGCCAGTCAAACTGCAGTCTACGACAGCCCTTGGATCACTCATGCCAGAGTCGTTCAGGGGCGTCCTAGACAAAATCGGCCTCAAGCCCAGCCGTTGGTTCTGACCTGCCTGTACTCGAAGTGACTATGCATACGTGATGCTGTAGATGACGGGAGGAGAATGTAGAGATAGGACGCGTTTTGTACAGTGCGTTAGATATCGCCGCTGATGCGCGCGCTTGCTCTCGAATGACCTGTAACGGACGTGTGTATGTTACACTCAATTGTTTTGCTGCTGTCATGTGTCCAATGGCTACGTGTTCGGATAAGTTGTATGTCCCAGTCAGCGAGCACCGACGACACCAGTCTGTACATGATTGACAAGTTCCGCGAGATTTCTGAAGCACCGCATGCCAATTCATTCTGCCCTCTCCTTACCCTTTCCTTTGCCCTTCTCCTTCCCCTTGTCTCCCTTGTTGTCGCTCTCATTCAAAGACTGCTTGGAAAAGCGCTGCTGGATGCGCGCGTAGTGCTCCATCTCCGCCTGGCTCACACTCGGGACGAGCTCGCGCAGCGCGGTGTTGAAGTCCTCCTCGGAGACGAGCACCGCCGTCTCTGCGGGCGTGGCGAGCTCCGCGAGGTAGTACTGCGGCGTCATCGGGTGTGGATGCGGAGAGTTGGGCGGCGGCGCGGCGTTCCACTTCGCTGCGAGAGTGCGCGCCGTTGAGCAAGGGGGAAAGGCGCCGGGAGGAGAAACAATGACGTACCGATGGTCTCTTCGAGCTCCTCGGCTTTGCGCGACATGGCCTTGAGGAGGGCGTCCGCGCAGAGCGCGTAGAAGTCCGCGCCAGTGTAGTGGAAGGGGCATTGCTCCGCGATGCGCTCGAGCTTGAGGTCCGGATGGAGGCGGAACTTGCGTGTGAGCGCTTGGAGGATGTTGAGCTGGGCCGCGTGCGTCGTGCTCACCCCGAGATAAAGCATGCGGTCGAAGCTATTGAAAAGCGTTGAGAAATCTCTGTCATGGTAGCTGAAAGAACGACACGTACCGCCCAGGCCGGAGCAGCGCAGGGTCGAGCAGATCAGGTCTGTTCGTCGCCCCGATGACGAACACGTCCGCGCCCGCCTTCCCGCCCGACAGCCCGTCCAGCTCCGCGAGGAGCTGGCTGACAATGCGGTCCATGACGCCGCCCGAGTCGCCGTGGTTGCCGCGCTTGGGCGCGACGGAGTCGAGCTCATCGAAGAAAATGACGCAAGGGCGGGCATCTCGCGCGCGCTGGAAGACGCGCCGCACGTTCGCCTCGGACTCGCCGATGTACATGTTGAGCAGCTCGGGGCCCTTGACGGAGAAGAAGTTGAGCGCGCAGGAGGTCGCGACGGCTTTCGCAATGAGCGTCTTGCCCGTGCCCGGGGGTCCATAGAGCAGGACGCCTGTTGGGTTTTGGCGATGAGCGGGGCTGCCGTGGTTATGCCATGATGATCGTACCTGATCGCTGCTTCAAGCCGTCTGCGAAGAGCTCGGGATGTTCGAGAGGTAGTTGAATGGTATCTAGAATGTCTGCCTTGACGTGTGCAAGGCCGCCGACGTCGTCCCAGGAAACGGAGGGTATCTTCGGCGCACCGATGCTCTCAGAGTACGATGCTCTCGCCTTGCCAAGGGCTAAATCAAAGTCGGCCGCCGTCAAGGACATTCCAGAAAGAAAGACGCTGAAAACGTCGTCGCTATGTGAATTCTGGTCAGTGATCGCGACTGTCACGTCGTAGTGCGCACATACGAGGATTCTCTAGAGCGTTGGACTGCTGCTGCTTTCGCTCGTGAGACGAGGTCAACAAGGTCTGCTGCGACGAGAGCTGCCGTCTGTACAGCAACTTCCTTCACGGAAACATCGGGCGCGAGGTTGCTGTCAGCCAAGATACTCAGCAGGATGCCGTATCTCTCTGCCTCGCCGGGAGCCTAACCGTATAGGTCAGCCAAAATCCCCTACGGTTTCAACGATATGTCATTACTGGCCTCGAAAACTACTTCATGCTTAAAGCATCCGAGAATCTTAGGTGGGACCCGCTCGTGGCTGTCGGTGGTACCAAATAGCAACACGGGGAAACCAGTCAGGTTCCATGAAGATTGTAGTTCCGCGATACAGTCGCGAAGGACTTCCGCCACGGCTGGCTCTGTACAAGCGTAAGCGCGGGAGAACGGCATCCTTCAAAAGCCGTTTACTCACCCTTCCCTGGCTCGAGGCCTTGCGTACTCTGCGCGAGCGCGTCGATATGCCTGAGTAACAGGATGCATGGCGAGCAGGATGCTGCTCTTTCGAACCTGGCTTGAAGCGTTCCCTCTGTCTTGGCGTCTGTGTCACCGATCACGTCGTAGCAATCGACCTATCACCTGTGAGCCACACAGACTATGAAAAGAGTCGCTACAACGGACCTCTAAGACGTGAATGCCGAGGCGCTGGGCAACCCAGAGAGCTGTAGCAGCTTTTCCGACGCCTCGGGGCCCCTGCAGCAGGATGGAGAGTTGCAGATGGTAATCAACCGCACGACGATTCAAGGCAGCGGATGACAAGGCGAGCAGCCTGCCATAAGGCGTTTTGGGATCAGGTATCGCATCCGCGGGAGGCGGGACCTTGTCGGCTGTGCGGAAGGTCAGTTTAGCGACTGCGAGGGAAAGATAGGACAGCGCCTACTAATTCCAAGATACTGAACCATGTCTGGAACGCGGGAGTGCTCAATGCCGGTTTGTACCATCCGGGTTGCTGATGGATCCACCCAGCACCCTAATTCGCCGAGGGTCGCGCCCACGTACATATCCGGCGAGGCTACCTCGCCGATCCCGGACGGCACGCTATGTTCGATATTCGTGACAAGGAAGTACACCAGCTCGTTCGGTGTGATCGACCCACTGTGAGAAAGTCAGTAAAAGGTCGGGTATTTTACGGTTCTACTAACTCAAGCTCTGACTTTTCGCGTTGCTCAATATCTTCTTCAAATCCTTCATCAGATTGGCTCATTAGGTTGTCAGTGTCTATGCCAACCGCTATGACGTCCCCCTGCTTCACAAGGCGGGTTGTGTACTTGAAGTAGCTCTGCAGCGCCTGCAAGAACAGAGGCAGATACGTCCTGTCGGTAGAGAATGCGGAGGCAACCCGAGCGATGGTCACTGTCTTCGCGATCGGAATCGTGGGTCTGCCAGAACCAAAGGGACTCGGCCGAATGCATACTTCTGCTCTATGCCCCGGATTCGTCTGGCTATGCAGGTTATGCAGGAGCTGTGGTGAGAGGAACAGACCACTGGTGTATGTTAGCCACGATGTGTCCGGATCCGCGAGGAGCGAAACATAGACTGACGAACTGGTCACGATGTCATCTCTCGCATAGACGCGAGTTAGTCGAAAGTTGTTGCCTTTGCTAGAACGGATGATGGCCTGTACAGGGCTCAGCTGGGATGGATGATGGCAAGATGACACCGCATACCCAATCGCCATCCAATACACCCATGCGACCGAGTTCTGAGGTGCGTACATACACTGCGCATTCATCTTCAAGAGGTGACACTTGGCAATGTAGCGGAACAGCGGTGTATGTGCGTTCTGGCTGGCCCAGTTGTGAAGAGCTGGCCGAGTGAGTGATCCCGTTGGTCGTACCATTCACACCAGGAGCAGGTGAGCCGGGCGGGCTTGTCACGTTCAGCGAGCGCAGTACAGAGCCAGCCAAGAAGTCTTCTCCAATTTCAAAATCCCCGGCCTCGGACTCAGACTCCTCCGAGCCGGGATGAATGTCAAAGTGGCCGTCTGGTATAGTGGGAATATTATCCTCGGCCGCGATTTCGTCGAGCGCCGCGGGTGCCGACACGCAAATCTTGGTGGTACCGCGTTCCGCCACGCCTTGCTGAACAGGCGCGGCCATGATCAGCTTGTATTGGAGAGGGGCCACGAGGGCTGGGTCGGACGATTGAGCGTCGCGCGACCATGTGTAGGTTGCGCCCTCGCGCAAGATCACGTCGCTGGACAACAGCCATTCCTCGATAGCTTCAGATTCCGACAAGGCAAGCGTATATGCTTCGCCAGAGAGCGCGGAGAAAATGACCTCTGAGAGGGTAACGGGACGGACGGGGGTGACCAGATGTGTAGGCACTGCCGCGCTTGAGCTTGCATGGCCGGAAGGGAAAACGTCGGGATACTCTGTCCGCCATCGTCTCGGAACGCTCACGTCCTTGACCTATGCATATTCTCTTAGTTCGTTTGAACGACCAAAGGGCACAGAGGTCGCGAACTCACATCCCGGTCGGGCACACCCCAGCAGGTTATGGACTGCAGTCCGGAAGCGCTAACTGCGACCTTGCTCGCGTTCCGCGCGATCGACACCGCAGCCCTATCCAGACCAGAGAGAAGAAGAGCGTTCCAAACGTGCTCCGGTATGCGCGCGACGTCGGCATCATGTGCGGGGACGTCGTGGAATGCGGGGAGTGCGGGGACGGCGGGGGGACGCTCGAACAAGAAGGTCATCGCGGGACAGGCAGGATGGAAATAGGCGCCGGTGCTGCTCTCTTTTTCTTCCCCTCAAACGCTCACCCGTGTTTCCTCCGCCGCCGTCTCTCGCTCCGGCGCCATATATTCAGCAGCTCTGGTGGTGGTTGCTGATTTCTCGATTTAAGCTTGGGCTTTCCGCAAGAACGATCGTTAGAGTGAAACCATGAGCAGAGGCGGACGGGGATTCGGCGGTGGTGGTCGTGGCTTTGGTGGTACGTCTCTTTCTCCCGGAGAGGCGTTTCGAACGGTCTGTTGAAGCATTTACAGGCCGTGGTGGTGGTCGCGGTGGCTTCACGCAGAGAGATCAGGGACCGCCTGATACGGTTCTCGGTATGTTGCATTGCTCCGAAAAAGCATCTCATACCACTCATGCCACGCTCGCGAAGAAATGGGCACCTTCCTGCACGCAGTGGAAGACGAAATGCTCTGCCAATCCCTCATGCCCGACAAGGTCCCCTACTTCAACGCTCCCATCTACCTCCAAAACAAGTCTGTCATCGGCCGTGTGGACGAGATCCTTGGGCCCATCAACGAAGTCTACTTCTCCGTCAAGATGGGCGAGGGCATGGTTGCGAGCAGCTTCAAAAAAGGCGACAAGGTATACATTGGCGGTGACAAGCTCCTCCCCATCGAACGATTCTTGCCCAAACCCAAGGCTGCGGGTGGTGAGTGTCCACGCTGCCTCAAACTCTTGTCCAGGTTGTCTCATAAGGTTCGCAGGCGTGAAAAAGCCTCGCGGCGCAGGTCGCGGTGGCCCCGGCAGCAGGGGCCGTGGTGCGCCTGGTGGTCGTGGTGGGTTTTCCCGAGGTGGTGGTCGTGGAGGAGGTCGCGGAGCACCAAGAGGTCGTGGTGGGTTTAGCGGTGGATTCAGCGGCGGTCGGGGTGGAGGTGCGCCTAGGGGACGCGGCGGCTTCGGTGGCGGACGCGGTGGCCGCGGTGGCTTCCGCGGCTCATAGTCTGCGGGAGTATAGATGTTGTACGATTGCTTTGCTGTTTTACGTCCGCTCTTTTCTTCCTATCGTCTGCTTGTATCTTACTC
>CCBP010000220.1:40653-52085 GCA_000765035.1 Trametes cinnabarina | reverse complement strand
GCTTGTATCTTACTCTGGGCAAAGCGCTCAAATCCATCGTTGCCCGCGGGTCGGTAGAGGTACATGAATGATCCGTCGAAGAGGTATGGCTACAAGGCTACAGTGAGGGTATTGTCAATCTGGGGCTTTATCACGGTTTCATCGCTTTGATCTCGTCCGCGACGGTCTTGACACGCTCAGAGCGCTCGATCTGCACAGGTACAGCCTGGGTTTGTGGTCAACATCAGCGCTGTCGCGCGATATGGTAGCACACTGACTTGTTTCAACTCTTCGACGATGGCAAAGGTCTGCGAAGCGACTTCCTCTAGTCTCTGCTGGGCGTCCGCCGGGACTGCCAGAGCTCGTCAGCGCTTGATCTCATTCCTGTCAGTAGAGAGCGCAACGTACTATATTCTTCGACCTGCACATCCTCCTCACCTACCTCGTCTAGGACTGCCGCCTCTTCGGCGTCCAGCTCTGCTTGACTGGCGAGGAGGTCGCGCATCTGCTTCTCAATCTCCTCGGGCTTCGTGCGGCGCTCTTTGGCGATCTGGAGGTCCCAGCGGAGGCTCTGGTCGGAAAGGGACCAGATGTGACGGTCGAAGCCCTCGTCGAACGGCTCCATGTCTGGATAAGAGCAGAATCCGCACCCAGCAGTTTGTGAGGAATGCTACGCGCGGGATAGCGGAGAGGTCGAACGCACCCTCCTCGTCTTCGTTGATATCCTCCAGGTTCTGCCCGTTGACCCTCACGTTCGGCCTTGCCATCTCGAACGTCTTATCAATGAACTGCGACACCGTACCAATGACAATAAGCGCACAACCTCCGCTTACGAGCATAATAGCGAACGTACACGATGCAGATGCGCCAGAAGCGCCTCGCGGTCCTCGGACGAACTGGAGCCGCTCAGCTGCTCGTCGAGGGCGGTGAGGGCGGCGATGGTATAATTGCGCTTGATGCGCCGCCAGTCGTCAAGGGTTTCGACCGAAATGCGCGGGAGGTCCTCGCGTTGCGCTTCCATGGACATGGAGTTGCTTTGGTGGGCAGCCGGTGGGTAGGAAGAGGTAGGAGGAATTGGAATATGGAGGCGCGCGAAACCCGCCGCCGCCGGCGAAGACACGACGCGTGCCGTCACGCGTCGGTCACAACGTACGAGTATCCGGGTTTCTGTGCATACGGATCGCACTGAAAGTCGGAGTCAATACTTGTGCGAGCACCTAATGATATTTGAAGGGCGTGACTGATGAAGTCAAGCATATGCACCAAACAATGATGAGGTCGACGCGAACTAACAAGCGATTAGACCGCAAGATTTGAGGGACTGGAGCATGAGCCGATACTGTCACATCATTTCGCACATAGCATGAATCCAATCCGCCAATATGCCACTCGCAGGCCGTCGAGTCGGCGGCGGCGGCGATAACGCACCCTACACCATGATGATACCGACGAAGCCCATATCAAGTAGAAGAGACCGGGCTTGCTGGTATCACTGCCGGAAATGTAATGTATAACGGGCCAGTCGTCATCATTTACTTCTGCATCGTAAACCTCGTCAGGGCACCGGGGCAGCTACCGTGCATCAGGATCCACGGTGCCCTGTCGGGACGGAGCTGGTCCCCGCCATGCACGGCAAGCTTGATGTTCTCGACGGATTACCTATTGTCATTGATGGCCTGCTGGATGGTATGCACCCGGAAGCTCTTGACGGATAGGTGTTGGAGGGCCCGAAGAAGCGATACTCGAGTAAGATAGGGACACCTTTGGTCTCTTTTGCTAGCAACCCTGGCATGCCTCCCTCAGTCAGGTAAGGAACGCTGGCTGAAAACGATAGGTGAGTATGTCTGAGGTGCCGCCGATGGGCAACTCATGAGCAGCATCGTCCATCCCGGCATTCGCGATCGCAATTGGTCCCGTGAAGGTATCGCAGTCTCCGTTTTGATCGTGTACGATATTGAAAGCCCCAAAGCTCGTAGTGCTCGTAGTTGAACCATTACCGTTGCTTAAATGTACCGAGCGAGGGGTTGTCGTAGTCGATAAGTTGGTTGAACCAGTATGTGGTATGAATCGAGAGCAACTTCGCGCCCATTGCCTTATGCACGACCTCCCGCGAGACGTCCATCCCCTCGAATCCGCGCATGCCATGTCTATTCTGCAGCCTGGCTTCGGAGGGGGTGACAGTGAGAAGAGCCACGAGAAATACCTGTAGACCCAAACGAAGGAACCACAGGGAAGGAAATGTAAACTGAGGGCGTCCGGAAGAGCAGTCAAGAAAGAGAGCAGGACGGTACTGACTCCATTCCATCGTCGCATGCACCGCCATCAGTACAATCGACGCACATGGCCTTTCAAGCTCCTAGAGGCTCGCGCTGACAATGGTGATGCAGACCAAATTCAGTGAGTGTATTGTACAGTTATAGTACAGCGTGAACGTAATCCGGTATCTGCTTCTCTTAGCGCGACAGTCGCGTGTCCGCTTCTAACTCTCCCACTTGACCTGCTGAAGGAGTCAGCAAGCCAGCACGCTCATCGAAGTATGTCATGCACTCACATCTGGATGTTGTTTGAACTCCTCGTACGCTTTCCGGTTGAAGAAGCTGACTTCCGACTCATTTTCTGATACATAGTGAGAGCCCGATTAACAGACGTCAATTACGGAGATCACCCACCGAGTCCCATCTCGGCCAATGTCTTCGAGTCATCGTCAAATATCCACTCATCGTGGTCGAGGTTAATGATGAGGTTAGTCGTCTGCAATGAGCATGCGTGAGCTTCCGAGTGTACTTCCTCGCTTTCCGGCGAATAGTCCTGACCTTTGCGCCGTGCGCCTTGGTGTACAACTTGATGGTGTCTGCGGTACATGGCGTTAGCTCTCACAATGATAGCATAGGCTAGGACTGAGCGTACATACCAAGTTCCACATTGCGGTATGGCTTCCATCCTGACTGTGTCTGAATTGCTGAAGAGCGACGAAATAGTCTGCAACGCTGCCACAGATATAGAGAGAACGGCATGCACTACCTTGCCTGACCATGTCCTTCAGCTGGCCCACGGTGAGTTGTTCGAGATTGAGATGGTGGAGGATGAGACTTTTCTCTGTGCGATACTCGAAGGACTTGATCACGCGAACGGTGATCGTAGCGTCGGTCTTGGGGACCGCGATGTTCACGGGAATGTCTTCGTCGGACATGGCTAGAAAGGTGGTTGGTGAAAGCGAGAGATATGGTTGTTGTTCTATTGGCAGACGTGCGAGTGGACAGAGACAGTACTTTTATATTCTGGCCGCGGACGGTAGCAGCGGTGAACGTTCAAGACGGTCCTCGAAGTCTGACCTTCTCACCCCCGGCAGACGCCCGCTGCAGACGCCCGTGAGTCTGGCCTAGTTTGGAATGTTATGACTCCTCCAACAGGTTGCATCTCGACCACCACGCAGGAAATGTGTGGTTCATTTGCCCAGGAAGGTCAGTAGAAACGGCGGTCGCAATGACAGTTGCACGTTCTCAGGCAGCCTTTTCCCCAGGACTGTCCCCACTCGTTCAGCATGTTAGGCTACAACCCGTACCGTGATCTTCAGCACCGCTCGCACGCCAGCTTCGCGACATAGCCATAGTAGACATCTGCCAATGACTGCATGTGGTCATGGCCAGTCGACGCCTTCGACTTGTCCATGGGATTAAATTGAAGAGCGTCGGACGCGGACTGAATGCAGCTTGTCCTCTCGGCAACCCCTTGAATCTGCGTCGGCCTCCACCTCATGACTGGTTTCTCCTACTAAAAGACCGACCCCTTCATCGAGATCATCCGTGTCAGGTACGTAGCAGGTTCGCGCGGCTGCCGACTACAAGCTGTCCTTGGCGCCGACGCGTCCCCATTCTCCGATCTTACCAATGGCGGAACATACGCTCGAACTCTGCGACGGTTCGGGCCATCGTCTACCATGCTGTCGACCTCTCCCGGTCCCGTGCTTTCACGACGAGAAGTAGAAGCCCTGTGTCATTTTCACAGGGGGTTCAGCTGGGTGCGTCATTTGCCCACTTCTGTTTGATGCTTATAGACGCCTCCGAGGATTCTCCGTTGCACCACTCGTTATAAAACGTGTCGATTCACAAGTTGCACGCGAGCTCCGCTTTGAACTGCTACCCTCGCAATCTTGTTGCTACAGTGGGACGGAGCCATCGATACTCACCATGTCTCACGACTTTCTGCATGCTTCAATTCCTGAGCTCGTCAGGAAACTGACCACTGATGAGAAAATCAAGCTCCTCAGTGGACCCAACTGGTGGAATACCAATGCCATCGAGCGGCTAGGCATCCCTGCGGTTCGGATGAGCGATGGTCCCAATGTTCGCCTATTCTCAGGTCACACTTCGGAACGCCTTACTCACTCACATATTGCACCGTAATACAGGGAGTTCGAGGCTCCTCGCACTTCGTTTCAACGCCGGCGCAGTGCTTGCCTGTATGACATAATTCTCAATATATCAATGTCTAACTCACGCAGGCCGTATAGTGCGAGACGTCCATGGCGTCAACTTTCAATTCTGAGCTTATATCAGAAGTCGGGAAATTCTTGGGACAGGAAGCCAAGATCAAATCATCCATAATGCTACTCGCCCCAACCTGCAACATCCAGCGCAACCCTCTCGGTGGACGCGCGTTCGAGTCATTCTCTGAGGACCCTTACCTGTCAGGCAAGCACACGCACACATGGGGTGGAGGTGTACAATAAATTCATGCGTTTTTAGGAATTATGGCTGCTGCCTACGTCAATGGACTGCAGTCTCAGGGCGTCGCTTCGACCATAAAGCACTTTGTCGGGAACGACCAGGAGCACGAACGGACTGCGGCTGAATCAGTCATGTCCGACCGTGCATTGCGGGAAATCTACCTGTATCCGTATGTATTCCGAGCAACGGTGCTTTGAAGTACGATGGTCACACGATCTACTGTACAGCTTCATGTTGGCACAGAGGAAGGCACATCCATGGGCTTTCATGACTTCGTGCGCGCTTGCTAGGACACTTAGACGCGTCCAACCGGTCTGACGCACTTATAGCTACGGGAGAATCAACGGCGTGCACTGTGCCGAGAACCCGACGCTTCTGAAGGACATCTTGCGCAAGGAATGGGGCTTTGATGGCATTGTAATCAGCGATTGGTGCGTTTCACCGTGTTCCTAGCGGTGATTACCCCGACCTATGTCGTTTCCTGCTGACGTCTTTGTAGGTTTGGCACGTACAGCGTCGACCTCGCGATCAATGCCGGACTAGACCTTGAGATGCCCGGTCCTCCCCGCTGGAGGACGCCGTTGCTGATCAACCACATGCTCTCCTGCCAAAAAATCCTCCCTGCGATGCTCGACGAGCGCGTCACAGATATCTTGTCTTTTGTTCGACGCCAGGCTGAGCGCAACCCGGACGTTGTGTTTGGGGACGGCAAGGAGCGAACTCGAGACACGCCCGAGGGCCGGGCGTTCTGTAGACGCCTGGCTGCCGAGGGTATGGTGGTCCTCAAGAACGAACATGAAGTTCTGCCCATTAAGGCCGACGGGAATGTACATAAGGTGGTTTTGATTGGTCCAAATGTGAAGGAGAGGGTCATATCCGGAGGCGGATCTGCTGCGCTCAAGGCCAGCTACGTCGTCACGCCATTCGATGGGATCACTTCCAATGCGCCTAAGGGCGTTGAATTTGACTACACGGTCGGATGCTACGGTGAGTATCCCAGTTGAACGACGTGCAAGGGCTTAACACATTATACCACAACGTAGCGCACAAGTATACGCCGACCTTAGAAGCCTTTCTGAAGACCCCCACCGGTCAACCTGGTTGGCTTTGCAGCTTTTACAACCATGACGAAGCCGGCGAACCCGTTGGGGAGCCCGTCGCAGAATACGTCCTCCATGACACGCGCGTGAAATTGAACGACTTCTTGCCGAAGGGCTTGACGGCGACGTGGACGATCAAGCTGCGTGGAAGCCTCATGATGGACAAGACGGCAGAGTACGAGTTGGGACTGACGGTTGCTGGTCGCGCGAAGCTCTTTGTCGATGGAAAGCTGACCATTGACAATTGGACGAAGCAGAGGCCCGGCGACTTCTTCTACGGGTAGGACTTCCTCATTGCAACGCAATTACAATACTGATGTTCCTGGATGCTTGTAGGCAGGGCACCGTTGAAGAAATGGGAATGGTCTTTTTGACCGCCGGCAAGCCGGTCGACGTCGTGGTCGAATACACGAACACCAAGCCTCCAGAAGGTCCCGAAGCAGACCGCTCACAGCCAGCACTGATGCGTGGTGTGGTAAGTTCAAATCGTATGATCATCTCGCAGTGCAGAGATATACTGACAACCTGGAACACTCAGCGTTTGGGCGGATGCGAGAAAATCGATCCCGAAGAGGCCCTGATTATAGCCGAGAAGCTTGCTGCAGCATCGGACGTCGTCGTCGTCGTCGCTGGACTGTCTCCGGACTGGGAGAGCGAGGGATTCGACCGACCAACGTTGGACCTGCCCGGACGGCAGAACGAGCTGATCTCGCGAGTCGCGAAGGTCAACTTAAACACCGTCGTGTGCATTCAGGCTGTCAGTTTTCTGTCATCACGATGATTCCAGACAGCTGATACAAATCATCGCAATAGGGGTCGGCTGTCGCGATGCCATGGGTGGACGACGTCAATGGCCTCATTCAAGCCTGGTACTCTGGGAATGAATCCGGCAACGCCCTCGCAGACGTCCTGTTCGGCGCCATCAATCCTAGCGGACGTCTTCCGCTGACGTTCCCCGTACGCGTGCAGGACATCCCGGCGTACCCAAACCTAAAGAGCGAGAACGGGCAGATTCACTACCGCGAGGATCTGTTTGTGGGCTACAAGGGGTATCAGGCAAGAGGCATAAAGCCACTCTTTCCTTTCGGGTATGTGTGTTCATCTACCAGAGCCCCTAGTGTGGCTCGTTGAAGTCTGTTGGCTCGATATAGATTTGGACTGTCGTACACGACCTTCTTGTTCTCGGACCTCGTCATCAAAACAAGTGCTCCTCCTACCTCCGCGGACATCTTCAACGTCCAAGTGCAGATCACGGTGACCAACACTGGCCCGGTCGCAGGCTCTGAGGTCGTCCAGGTCTACATCTCCCTCCCTGACATCGGCCTCACCACGCCCAAGCTGCAGCTGCGCGCATTCGCGAAGGCTCGCGACCTCACTCCAGGGGAGAGCAGGCGCATAACGGTGGGCCTGGATAAGTATGCGGTCGCGTTTTGGGATGTGAGGAGCCAGCAGTGGAGGGCAACGGATGGCACATACGGGGTTCATGTTGGGAAGAGCAGTGAGGAGATTGTGCTGGAGGGAGGGTTCGCGGTGGAGGAGGGGTTCACTTGGGCTGGGCTGTAGAACAGTAGAAGATGTAATCAGGGCTGCTCACTAGAGTAGTCCTGAAGCTAATGAAAAGTTAATTTTCATTATATTTGGAGCGGTACCGCTGTTGACTTACTTTTCATGAACCGGAGTCAGGTTTCCCTGAGTCACAGTGAACAAAGTCTGCACTCAGTTTCTATTGAGTGGAACATCTCTACGCTGTACATGGCACTGGCCCTCTGGGCACACCAGGCCTCGGTTCCGGCATGATTCCAGCTACAGAACCCCGAGCCGGTGTACCAAATTTCTACTCCGGAGCACAAGCTGAAGTAATACATATCTGCTCAACATGATAGAAACATGGCGGGCAATTGGTCTAAAAATGGTCACGTATATGAGGATTATGTCCTATAGCACTGTGGCCATGAACGGGGTGGAATAACACCCCGTGTCTGGCTTTGAATATAACCACCCAATGTAGTGATGTTAGCCTACAAGCGGTCAAAATCGCCCGCACGACGGGTATGCGGCTCGGGCAGGGCTTAGCTTGGATGTATCCAAGATAATCCGCATATCTGTGGGACTGCTATCTGAGGATGTTTCAATCCGCCCATATGTTCCCACGGTTCTGGCTGTGACATCTTCTATAGTAAAGCAGCCTGCTACCTTTTACGGCAATTACCTGTTCAGGCCCTTGAGCGCTTTCGAGGGGACGCGTTGCAATCTGTTGCAAAATGCCATAGACTAGAGGTTTGCCGTGCCTTCGGCACGATGAAGTACTTGTGACATAAACGACATAAGTCAGCGCTCCAAAGTAAGCCGGAAAGGCACTTGAGGTTACAGGGGTCGCCTGAGGCCCTGAGGGTAACACTGTAGAACAAGTGAAATGAGAGGTTATCACCTAGAAAACATTATGTACATGACTATCATAAGAATGCATCAAGTCAAGTGAGAAGAATCACTGCAGACTGGAGAAAAGAACAGAGAGCCTATGCGCAGCCATAGCTTAAGAGAAATCCAAGTTCCTCTGTGCGCCTAGAAGGTTGTGAAAACCACGAAGTAATGTCACGTAGCAACTTCAGGGATTCGATGAGGTAGTGTCTTAGATACCACGAAGTTCCAAGACTGGTGGTACAAACCCTTCCCGGATGTAACTTCGTGGATGTATTCGTGTGTTTCAATACTAAACTGTCCCTACCCACGAACCCAGTAACCGGGGTGTGCTGCATGAGTTTCACGAAGAAGGTACGTTAACACCACGAAGTCAGTAGCATCGCAAAGTTCACGAAGACAGCACATTACTACCACGAGGTCAATGGGTTCGGGAGGTTCACGAAGACAGTACTTGAGTCCCACGAACTCGGCAGGGTCGGGAGGTTCATGAAGTTGGTACATGATTACCTCGATGTCCGCATAATCATGAAGTTCATGAATATACTGCATGATACCCCGCGGGCTCGACGGGCGGGCATGGAGAGTATCACACGGTGGATTGAGGAGTGAACTTGTATATCATCAGTACTAAGCTGTACATATGCGTGCACATACGCGCAACATTGAGGTCGATTGCGGTCACCGCGTGCGGACTAGTGCTGACATCGACCGGTGTGCCAGTGGTGATTCCACTCACATCAATGTCGCGTGCGCGGGGCAGCCGCCGCTGCTGTGTCCATATCTGATCCCGTTTTTGATACCCGAGGGCACTGTTTGTTGATGTCCACTGCGAGAGAGTTAGGCTTCAAAACGAGCACCACATGCATCTGAACCAATCACTCACCCAAAGGTCTAATTGCAATTGGAACTGCAGTTACTCGTGCTCTCACTGTTCCTGCGTGTTCTTCCAGGCTTCGGCAGGTATCCCATCTGGCGCGCGTGAGCTCGGCTGTTCTGCATATACTGCTTGGCCAATTCCGCGATGGGCCAGTTGTCCTCGTATTCGCACAACACTGGGTAAGCCTTGCGTGCCTACAAGAGTAGTCCCCGCCGGCGAAACAGGAGAAGGTGAGCTGATAGAGAGGCCAAACATAGCTACAGCGATTTCCTCACAGCGCGATATAAAACTGCTAGCTTTTTGGGGCTTTGGAGGCGGAAATCAATCTCTCAGTTGAGCGTGGCCCGTACTACAAGCTTGCGAATTGTACGCTGAATTGTGATGGCGCGTGCACCCATGGTTAGTTGTCATCACATCTGCGAGCTCGAGCACACAGATCTCACCTGTATAGCATGATATAGCTGTTCATCAATTCCCATGCCCTCGTGTATGCGGATGCGCCAGCCCCTGGGAACCTTCGGCCTCGGGATAAGATTTTGGGGTTCATCATCGTCCTCGTCGCTGGAGCTGCCACTGTTAGCATCAGTGGAATCCGACGCTCTGCCTCTTGCCGCAGAACACTGTTTCTCGGCAGCGGCAGCGAGCGCAGAGCTTTGCTCTTCAATTATTTCTTGTGCACGCTGCAGCTGGGATTCAACAGTGTGCTTAGCTAAATCAAGGTGAGCAGTGCTGCTGTTCGTCGGGGCTGCTTAAACTTGGCTCACCTGCGTTGGCGTCGTCCACCTGCTTTTTAAGCTCGGCAATTTGTTGCTCGAGCGCTTTGATCCGCTGACGTACTCTGTAAGTTTCAATCGCGAGGATGACGGGCCTTCAGGATGTCAAGGAGGGTGCGTACCGATGGAGCCATACCAATTCATGTGCTGACTAGGCTGCAGAACTGTTGTACTTTTGTGCGGACAATGCTTTGGATGAGCAACGGCTGGGAAGGGAGCAGTGAGGAGGCATACACACAAGCTCAAAATCGGACTCGAGCTCAGACTGAGTGGGTGGATAGTGAGTGGTACCAGTGAGAGTTGTGTTGGCAAAATTTTGCGCTGCCATGGTTTGACTGAAGTGTTTGCCCAGAATCTTATCTAGATCTATGACTTTAGCACAAAAGTGGCTGCATTTGGAGAGCTGCGCTAGAGACGATGTCGACGTTCTGATCCATTGAGCTTCGTGCGCATCTCTGCCCGTCTGGTAACCTCGTGTACACTCACTACCTGGCTTTGCAAAGCTCTCCATGGCTGGTGGCTCAACACCTCTGAGTGTTCCCTGTGACTGTGGCTGCAAGCGCAAGGTGCATCCGAAGACTGTGGTGAGGCACCGAAACGGCAAGGCTCGACTGTCCGTCAAGGCTTCTGTACTTGTTTGCGCAGGATCAGCGAGCGACTGGAGCTTGCCTATGGCGGACCAAGGGGGTTCCCTCCCCTCCACTCGGAAGCACACTCGTATGGCTCCCATGGAGCGTGCCAAAATTCTGAATACATGCCTCCGGCACCATCCCAAACCCGCGCGACCCCAGCCAACTGCACATTCCAAGCCTACTGCCAGTGAGCACTCCCCATCCCCTTGCTTAGCCATAGAGGAACCTCGAGAGCACATACAATCGGCGGTCCCCATAGACGAGCCAGGCATAGCTGAAGACGCGGCCGGTGATGCATTGATGGTGGACGACTAGAGAACTGGGGAAGATGGTGTGTTGTCCTGATCTCTGCGTGATGCAATGAGAGTAATCTCTTCTACATCAGCAATGGATCTGTGCACATCAGCAAGCCGAGACGAGCCACTACCTGACCTCCCGGATCGTGTATGGGCGGGGCGGACGAGGGCTATGCATGTTGCATTGGAGGAAGCCAAAGACGAAGCCAAAGACGAGGAGGACATGGCCAACCAGTGCTCGGATATGCGGAACAGTGTTGTTGGCAATGAGGATTTGCTGGGTCCATGTGAAGCAGAGCCGGAGGACAAGTACACAGCGATCTCTGTGTGGGATGAGCTCATGGAACCGCTGCTGCGGTCTGCGTGGGCTTCAGGTGCGTCATCACAAAATACAAGTCTGCTGTGCAAGACTGAAGTCAGAGTATGACAGCCGAAGATATCACCGAAGAGGATATGGAGATCCTACGCCCATTTGCGCTCAAAGTGGAGACTCACATGCCCAGCGAAATGTTCACCAAGCTCCCCTATGCTTTCCCACATTCACAAGTCGCATCCTGGAAAGCTATCCAGTCCCACGTAGCCCAGCTGTCCGGTTTTGAACCTGTCATGTACCACTGCTGCATCAAC
>CCBP010000220.1:16813-40353 GCA_000765035.1 Trametes cinnabarina | reverse complement strand
CTTACTGCGATGAACCACGCTACGATACTCGGGGTCGTGCTTGTAAACACTTCATATACCTCCCAATAATCCCTCGCCTCAAAGCGTACCTCGGAAACCGACAAATGGCAGAGAAGATGTTGTACCACGTGAAGGAGCACAAGCACACGGCAGGAGTCATCAAGGATGTCATGGACTCAGAGAGATACCACACGCTGCTCAAGGAGAGAGTCACGGTCGGCAGTCAGGTTCTCAATCACAAGTTTTTTGAAGACCCACACGATGTCGTGCTCGGCCTCTCGACTGATGGCTTTGCACCATTCCGCCGCCGGACCCAGACAGCGTGGCCCATTGTCCTCTTCAACTATAATCTCCCTCCCGAGATATGCTTCCATCTGGAGTACGTTCTCAGTGTTGGAGTCGTCCCAGGCCCGAAGAAACCACATGACATGGACTCGTTTCTGTGGCCACTGATCCAGGAACTGCACCGTCTAGCCATTGGTGTTCATGCTTACGATGCACTCTCGGACGAGTTCTCTGCCCTCCGCGCGTATCTCCTCCTTGTCTTTGGCGACATCCCAGCAATTTCAATGGTCATGTGCATGAAGGGGCACAACGCTCTCTCGCCTTGTCGAATGTGCAAGATCCGTGGTGTCCGCATCCCAGGCTCATCGAACCCTATCCACTATGTCCCCCTATGCCGCCCACATCATCCAGATGCAGATGCAGATCCCGCATTTGTTGAGGTTTACGATCCCGCGCACCTCCCCCTGCGCACCCATGGTGAGTTTCTGAGACAAGCGGAAGAGGTCCAGATGGCCCCATCCGAGGCCAAAGCTGCTCGACTCGCCAAGCAGTATGGCATCAAAAGCATACCTCTCCTCAGCACACTCTCATCGCTGTCGTTCCCGGTATCATTTCCCTATGATTTTATGCACCTTATCTGGGAGAACGTCGTCAAGAACCTCATGCAGCTGTGGACCAGTCAATATAAGGATCTCAACACAGGTGTCGAAGACTACGAAGTCAACCCAACTGTGTGGGAAGCTGTTGGCGAGGCCAGTGCAGCTTCTGGTGATACGATTCCAGGCATCTTTGGACCGCATCCACCAAACGTCACAAGTGACAAGATGTCCTGGACCGCTGAGACACGTTCCTTCTGGTTCCAATATCTCGGCCCCATTCTGCTTGCTGGCCGCTTCACTCACCGCAAGTACTACACCCATTTCGTGCTCCTAGTCCGCCTCCTTTGCAAATGCCTCCAGTTCGAGCTTTCCGCAGACGACCTCGCTGAGATCTGTGCAGGCTTTATAGCATGGGTTGAAGAATACGAGCGGTATTTCATTCGGTGCGTTTTTGACAGTGTCTTCGAACTGATGAGGTTGTGTCTGTGTAGGATTTATTATCAACACGACTTGCAGCGACTGTCGGCATGTCCCGTTACTGTCCATGCACTCCTCCACATCACCGACAGCATTGAAGCCACAGGGCCTGTGTGGGCATCCTGGGCATTCCCCATGGAGAGGTATTGTGGGGCCTTACAGCCTGTGATTCGTAATCGGAGGTTCCCATACTCCTCCATCAACCGTCACCTTGTTGACAGTACACGCTTGACTGTGAGAGATTGTGCCCAGACAATAACACAATCTAACAACTGGACCAAAAGGCCACTATGCTGAGGCTATCAGCATATTTGTCTGGATCTATATAAGCAGTTCCTATGTCATGTATTGCCACTCCAGCATGGACCATGACATTGACACACATCAAGCTAATCTACCAGCTTGAGGATAAACTTCGTATTGGGCCCCCACATACACCAACTGGCATCTCGATACCCAGATGTGAGCTTCAAATTCTTGTTCACCAACCTATCATTAACTCACAACCACCTCAGTACCAGATCATACATGTGTACTTATTCCTCCATGTCACCCACTCACACTGAACAGAGGCCTTCAGGATAAGATTCTCTCGTCGCTCTGTACCCGTTTTAATATACCACCCCAACAGCTCCGACGAGTCCTCCCTCCTCAAGTCGAACAGTGGGGGAAATTGCGCATTAACAATGATGGTGATGCCATCCGCGCCTCATCACTGAGCTGCGGCATGGAGGATGGGCGTGATGCAACATATGTCCAGGTATGTCCCTTTTCATATAGTTTCCTCTGATTACTGATTGTATCCCTTGATGTGCGTTATAAGTACAAACTTCTGGTCGATCGGAATGCGCGATATCGCCACTGCACTGTTGAGCTAGAACCGCGCACATTTTATGGTCAATTGCAGCACATTATCTCCCTCAAGGTGGCTACAGTGTTTCTGCTCGCTGTTCAGGGTTTTACGGTAAGCTGACAAGTGTATATCTTCCCAGTTCACCCCAGATCACTCTACCAGGAGCTCCCGCCAGCACATCTGAAAGGCTCCTTTTAGGTGTCATCCAGCAGTGCATGATCGAACAGATGGGTGCCATCGAGGTCGTCGACATCACTACAATACAGTGTGTTGTTGGGAGGGTCTGCGATCGAGATCGCTGGGCTATCATCGACCGCAGTGGAGCACTCTCTCGTGCGCTCTTCGTAAATGATGCCTCTGAGTCTGAACACTGAGGATGAGGTGTGTTATGCACCTCCAGGTTGTCCCTCCGGTGAGCTGAATGTGTCTTGCACCGCACAGATTGCGGCCGTCGTGCCGTGCCTGTGGTTATTTTTCCTCTACCAGTGCCATCACCTGTCTGGGGTGCTCACGCTGACCAGGCCATCTGCCTCCTGGTGCAACAACTACTTGCCCATTGTGGCGGTTGTGCACCTGTACAACACACGCAGTAAGCACTATACTTGTCTGCTGAGAATTCAGTACTCACCGCCTTGCAACTTGCGTTTAAGCAGCCTCAATATTCCGCCCGTCAGTCGTACTGCAAGACTGGGATACACCGATGTCCTGTGCATGCGGACATGCACTGCACTCGGACAGGTGCACGCCTAAATGCTTGCGCTGTGTGGCCCAGTTGCATGCAGTCACAGTGTGTCACACCACCGCGCGGTAATTACGCGCGAGGCGCTGTCACGCTTCATTGTGCTCTGTGTCCATTGAAGTCTGGAGCCTTCAAAGTTTAATTATTGCAGCAATAAGGTCACATTTCCTGGATTCAAAATAGTTTTTGGGACGTCAGAAGGGATACTCAAGGTTGTAGCAGTGTTGAGGGAAGGTGTCACACGCAAAGCCTGACTCTGGTGGCGGTACATGTATGGGACCCTCTCGGCCGCGCCCGTGCAAAATGTGCGCTGTATCGCGGGTCGGTGTCCTGTGTTATTTCATATATATATCTTTCGCATCAAGTAGTATCTGTAAATGAAACCGCAGACTTCACCAAGGCATGTGCATGCATCTGAGCAGAACAACTTTTCGTTAAATGACCTCGGCTGGCCTGCACAGCCACAGCGTAGGGCACGGTGAGCGAGCTCAGGCGCTTATCGGTCATGTGCTTGTTTACTTCTCTCTTAATCTCATGTCGCCTTTGCCTCTACATCTGCGCAATGGCTCAGCCTCCTGACGCTTCAAATACGGGACACAGTCTCATAGCTCCTGGCTTGAATCTGGAGTTGCAGGTCGACACTAGTGTGCGCTTCACAGTGAAGGTCTCCGTTAAGAATATGAGCGACTTCCTGAGCTCGGAGCGGTCCGCAGTGATGTCTAAGCAGAGCATAACAGCGACACCTACATCTAGCGTGCATATGCCTTCTCCGTTCCCTAAAAATGTTTGGCTCACCTCCACAGACATTTGCACTTCCAAGGGAACCGGTACCAGGTGGACACGAGGTCCCGCGTCAAGACGCCGCCATCAGTGTACTTGAAGATTTGGTAGGGGTTGAAGAAGCTACATCTCAAGCGGGTTTGAGCTCCTGTACTCAAGAATGCGCTCGTCGGCCGTCCGTGCATTCGGATCACTCTCGTATGTCCTCATCTCATCCGGCCCGATCACAGACCACTCAACAGCATGACTGTGGAACACATCAGATCACTGCCGGCTCTGGAGCTTGGAGTTCATTTGACACCCTGAGGTGGTCAGCTTCCTGAACATGTTCCCTCGCACTCCAAGTCCACTACCGTCTCCTCCACCATGCAGGTCAGAAGCACCAGCCTTGCCCTCCTTCCCATGGCCAGGACCTGTGCCCTCACCAGCTCGGCCCTCCCAACCTCCGCCACCAGCACAAGAGAAGGCCGAAGTTTCTGATAGTGATACCGAGTCTGAGCATGACCCCATCCAAGATGCATATGAACTCGGATACTATGATGGTCGCGTCGAAGGCCGGAACGACATGCTGTGACTCTATGAAGGACTATCAGTCCAGTTGGTGCATAGGACGGGTCCCGCCCAGCCGCCGCGCGCTCAACAGAGTGACGGCGGCGATGAGGACACAACACTCATGGATGAGGAGGACGGCGATGGCGCCGATGGCTATGAGAGCCCACCGGTATGTTCCCCGCCTCCCCATACCTGCTTAGTGACCACCAAAAGCGACTGACATTCTGGACGGTAGTCATATATGCCCATCCCAAGCGTCAAGACAGGCTGCAAGTTGACCCCCAAAACCCGCAAACACATCGCACTCGAGCTCCCTCCCCGCGAGAGAATTGAACACGCAGTCAAGCGGTACAAGGCGGAGCGTGGTCTGTAGCCGGGGTCGCTGCTGAGGAGTCTGGGGCAGTGTACATCCGTTCGAGGGCAGGTGAATCCTCTCGGTCTCCCTGCTCTTGAGGCATGTAGTGCTGGTGTCCGAGTCAGCGCGTTCCGGCGAGTGTATTTACAGAAAGTATCTCATTATGGCACCATGAAAGGGTCTATTCTCAAGGACAACCATCTTTGGTGCCTTGGTCGCCCCGGAGTATCGCACGGTAGTGGTCCCATGGCCTCTGAGCCTGTATACTCCAAATCGATGGAGAATGCCATATCACGCGTGCGTACGTGACCTTATAGGCGCCGGCCGTGGCAGTCCTGATATTTAAAACTTTACTCCGCGCTCATCGTTACAAGCCCTCGCTTCGTGACTCTCAGCCTGCAAATTCGTGAAACCGGACGTCAGTATTTTCACGACCACAATCACGACTTCCCGGGTTCACGACCTCCCCACAAAGTCACATCATGATGCCAGGTTTTCACGCAACATCAGCGCTAAAACCACGACGTATCGGGCGCGTAGTGTTCATTGCAGTAGTAGACAGGTTACTGAGCAAGCTGGAATGCGACTCGCGCGAGACATATGTTGAAAAAAGATCTGACAGGATTGGAGTGGTATAAGGACTGGAAATGGCTACACGCGAGGAAGTCGCAGAGCAGTAAGGAGTGTGAGTGGGCTGAGGTGCCGAGGGCATATGGAGAAAGGACTGTACTGGGTGGATTCAAGTTGACGTTCCTGCCAATCAAAACAGAAAGCTGTGATTGTCCCAAAAATTGCGCAAAATAGATTATATACATTGAGCTATGGAGCAGGGTGGAAAGCGAGGTGGAAAACACGTGCAACATTGAGCTCCAGTGAGTAGGGAGGGTGAACGTTGCGCGATGCCGGCACCAATCGCGGCAGTCGCGCGATGACGCCCACTGTGACCTTGGAGTGACCCACCGTGACCTTGGAGTGACCCACCGTGACCTCACACTACTGTGAGCATTTTGGGTGAGAAACAGATTGCATCATTGTGGGAGCGGATACATGGGAAACAGATGCCATGCGCGGATATCCGTGGATGACAGTATCCAAGCTATGCCCTGGGCTTGGGATGATTTTCAGTGTCAAAATGACGGCTTTCGCCCCCTGCAGAACCATGCAATTGGGGCCCGCCAAGGGGGCGATATTCACACCCAGCAGGGTTGTCACTGAGTTGCACTAATCACTACAACAGGGTGTGATTTCCATAGCCACCACACCCAAGCAACCCACTCATATATTCACCCCCGCACACCCATGCAATCACTAGTTTTGCCTACAGCTGTATAGGATTGGTCGCAAACTCTGTTGATACATCGGCAGGAGTAAAATGAAAGAAATCAAGCCTATTGAGCCGCCACTTTTTCGAGCTTGCGACATTTGGCTGAAGGAAAGGCTGAGTCCTTTTTTTTTGGATCTTGTACTATATACAGATGTAAGAGAAGAGGGGAATGTACACAGCTAATAAGACATGCAGTGCTTGAACAGCCGTCTGCAATTGCGCGGGATAAGGCACCTGTGCGCCACCGCATCAGTGTTCTAACGGACACGACCGTCTGCTGAAGAGTATGCATTGAGGAACTATGCCCACTTCAAATGTGGTCCTTAGGCGCGTCTTCGAAGGATAGCGCAGTGGGGTTATCACAGAGGAAGTGTTCAATTTCGTTAAAGGGGTCAAGATACTGGAGGAGTTCTTCAATGGACAAGTGCCGGAAGCGACACTCATAATAGTCACACTCCAGGAGCACGTGTTCGTGGGTGTGATACATTGGTCAGCCCAAGTGCAGTCTGCACATTGTACTCTCATTGTGATGAATGCGGAAATGATCACAGTAGTGACCGGTTGGGGTGTGCGCGGTGACGCAGTGGATAAAGCGTGCGGTAAGATCAGGCCCACTGCTGAGTCGCCTTAAAGGGAATTGACCAGTGTGAAGGAGCTGATGGAAGGTGGGGTGCCAGAAGTGGAATCGTCCCCAGTAAGCAGAGGGGGATGTGTTGGCCATACACTTACATTCAAACTTGAGGTTGTCTGTGATGCCGCTTCAGACAAACATGAATGAATAAGGGAAGGGGTGGCCCACGCGGCCCGAGTGGAAGACATAGAAACATACATCAGCGTCCACAGCCTCATTTTCGTCGACACCTGAGTGCGAAGGACAGTAGTGCAGAATGAGGTGGTTACACTCATCGTGCTCAAACCAATCACATAGAATGCGGCACATATTGATGGTCATACCCCTGCCCGTAAATGTGTCCAGGAGGCTCTTGAGTGCCCCTTCATTGTCTGCAAAAATGTGAACAGTGTGGTAGCTTTTGAGGTATATGAAGCCAATGGCCATGAACAGAGCCATCAGCTCACAATCATAGGCTAGAGTGAAGCCTGTGTAGACCACGTGAGCACATAGCAGCTGCCCACCATGATATGCGCAATATCCAGCGGCCCTGCCTTGAAGGCCATGCCTTTCAGAATAGACTGTGCTCCTGTCAGTGAATAGAACCAGTGAGTCCAGGTCAGCGTGCACTGCATCAATGCGAGGGTGCAGCAAATTGCGAATCCACTCGTCGAGTTGCCCTCGATGCTTCTTCTTTGGGTGCTCAAGGTGGTGTGTGACCCAATGGTTGAATATATTGCATATGTGATGGCCCAGTGCACGCTCTGGGTCAAGTGTGTTGATTTTTTTGGTGATGAGGGGTTCACCATCTGGGAAGGCTTGGGTGAGGGGTATTTCTGGCGATGGACAGAGGGAGTAGATGGGGAATCGGACAGGTGGAGTGTAGCGAGAGCGCTTGAAGATGTGTGGAAACACGGTGCGCAGTGGATGGTGACGAGGTAGGGTATGTATTCGCAGGAAGTAGCATTCTTGGAGTTTCTGACAGTGTAGCTGCAGGGGCATAATGCCTGCAAATGCTTGCATCACCCCAATGGGCATGGTATGGAAGGCACCAGTGATCCAGCGAAGTGCGTGGTGTTCTGTGGCAAGTCGAGGTTTCATGAGAGTCTTGACTCCCTTGGACCAATACCAAACCTGCATGCTGTAAGTCATAAGCGGGAGGACACATGATATGTAGAGCATGCACTTTTGCATTGGGGAGAGGCCACAGATGGAATTGCCCAGCATCAGCATAGTGTGTATGGTTGTCATTGCGCACTCAGTGAAAAAACTGACGTGGGCTCGGAAGGTGAGCTGGTGGTCCAGCCGAAAGCCAAGGTATCGCTAGCACTGAGTAGGTTGGAGGGTTGTTCCATTGTCAAGTGTCAGAGCGAGTGGTGTGTTGTCCCAGGTGAGGCATGTGGAGATGAAGTGTTTGAGTTCATTTTTCTCAACTTCGATGATGAGGCCAAGGCAAGCGAGTGTCCATGGTGTGTCAGTACAGTGCAACGAGGATGCGGCAGTTTTCGTCAACACTCAGCATTGTTACGATCCACACACCATCATCACATAAAACTGGAGGGCTGATGCGGAGGGTTGCAACCCAAGAGGGAAGAGAATGTGTAAAGCGGGGGAGAGATAGATGTTGGTGAGTACGGGTGACAGCACGGAGCCTTGTCCAGCTCTGACTGCTGGTAAATCAAACCATGGTGAGGAGGCGCAGCCCCATCGGAAGCAGGACACGTGCCCACCGAGGTAGCTTTGGAAGAAGTTGATAAGGTGAGGGGCAAAGCCGTATTGCTCAAGGATGCAGCACAGCATGTTGTGGTTCATTGAGGAAAAGAACTGCGCCATGTCAAAGGCAAGACATGATGTGACCATGCATCTTTGCCATCCCGCACGTATGTGCGTGACGAGAGCAGTGGTGGCATCAATCCTACTATGTGCCTTGGTGCTGCCAAACTGATTCAGATGCAGTATGCCATACTGCTGACACTCGTAGTGCAGCTGTTCGCTGAGTACTTTTTTGAAGAGCTTGCCCAGTGTGCTGAGGAGGACGATGGGCTGGTAGGACTTGACGCATGTGTAGTCATCCTTGTATGGCTTGGGGATGATGACCAATACAGCATGTTTGAATTGCGTAGGCCAGACACCCAGTTCCAGGATGCCATTGTAGAGGTGGAGGAGTAGCGAGGCAAAGTGATCGTCCACAAGAAGAAGTTTCAGGTGTCGCCAGTGTAGATGATCCCATCCAGGCGTGGACGTAGAGGTGACGTGCTTCAGGGCATTGCAGATTTCCGCCATAGCAATTGGGGACAGTTACACGTGTCCCACAGCTGGATAGAGTCCAGAATAAATTGGGTCTGTGGGGCAGTTGACAGCCACGTGAAAGGTCACAGGGGCTGACCGTTATGCACAAGTCAGTGATATGTGTGCAGAGTGCACAGGCCGACCCAGGACATAAGGTCCCAGATGCGCTTCTGATGTTCGGCTGCATAGCAAATGCGTTCATCCATATGTTGATGTCGACGGGCTCGTATAGCGGACTTTAAGCATTTCATTGCTGCAACCACAGCCACATGTGCAGCCTGCACTAGTTGAGGGTGGTGCACGCGTGTATACGCTAGGCGTGCACGTACATGAAGAAGGGCATCTCAAGTTTGAGTGCACAAATCATTCCACCAAAGGCAGGATTTATTGCAATTTGTGATGGGGGTGGGGTTTAGGTTGCATGCATCAGTGATGCATTCAAAGAGGCGGTCAACGGCATGTTGCAGCTCCGCATCCGATGAGAGGTTGGGGAAATCTGGAAACACAGCGAGCATGGAGACAAGGATGGCTGCAACAAAATTCTGTTCCGCTTGGGACTTCAGCACAATCAACAGAGCACTCTGGTATGACCATTCGCCTGCGGGGATGTGCACGTGTATGACAGCATGGTTGGACAGTCCGCGTTCTTTGGGTGCAATGCAGATTTGATACAGGCTATGTTCACGGCCGTCTGGAACCCAAACAAGAGTGATAACTGTTTCGCATAGCCCAGCTTGGTGCAGGTAGTGCGTAGGAACTCTGGGCAGGGAGAGCAGACAAAGGCCCAACTGAGCGTGAAGATCAATGACCTCTCCAATGTGCATTCGCAAATCCGCCAGGTATGTGGGGTCCCAAATGGGAGCATGCGTGTTGTAGTCCCCCCAGACAATGTCAAGCAGAGGCAGCTGCGGAGCGACAGTCAGTAGGTACCTTACAGCACTGTCCTGAGCATCATTGTAGATGTTGAGGATGGTGATGATGTCCTGTTCAGGGCTTAGGCGAAGCATGAGTAGCATACAGGCATGGTGGTTTACCGTGCTGTTGAGAGAGATGATGGCATTGGGGAGCTTGCAAATGACATGGCAGACAACGTGCGCATTCTTTCAATTTTCTACAAGCATCCAGGCTGGGTGCAGCTGCATGCCATACAGCATGTTGTTATCAGTGTGCTCAGCGGGCCCAATGGGCGAAGCAGATGGAATGGGTCTCAATGGGCCATACCACGGCTCCTGTATACAGACAATGTCGACATTCCTGGCCGCACATCTCTCTAAGATCTAGTGAGTATGCTAGGGAGAATGATTTGCATTATGAAAGACAACATGCAATGATGTAGACACGTTTACTCTACCCTGCACCTACCCCTGTGACTACTGGTGGACACAACAGTGGCGTCCTGGCGAGGGAGTGTCTGTGGGGGGTCGTTAGTGTAAAAGACGCGCACAATGGGGGAGGCAAAATGCACATGTGCTGTTGTGGCATTCGACGTGCTTGCCGAGGGGCAAGGGCATTCGGAGGCTTCCACACGTGCTTCAGATTGGTCGTGTGTAAGGGCCCGCAGGTGAGCGGCAAGCCAGGCAGAATCATTCCGGTGGCGGGCAAAGGGGCACTCATTACGATTGCTTGCATAGTGCATTCCGCCACAGTTACAACAGCATGGCGGATGGGGGCAGGTGAAGTCATTGCAATCATGGCCTGGGGTATTCTTGCAGCAGGCGGCTTTCTTGTTGTGGAGGCTGGCGGGGTGAGGCCTACTGCTGCAAGTGCAGACAGTTGTAGGGTAGTGGCACAAGTATACCGGGTGGCCGCAACCCTAACAGTTAGCACACTGTGATACAACATTGCAGTCCAGGAGGACTTTGGTATAGGTGTACCATCAGGAAAGAGGACAGGATGTGCGAGGAGATGACAGCTAATGCCGTGGTCGGGATCATCTTCAAACTGCATGGTGAGTTTGCCAGAGGAAGCATTGTTGCCTGTGGGTATCCAGCGGAACGAAGTACTGGGGCGTAGCGCAATCTCACACCAGATATCATTGTTCAGAATAGACATGGTGGCATCCTAGGGGCTAATAGGGTTGCCGCTGGGGTCCTCGCAAGGTACCCAATTGAAGGCGAGGGAGATGTAGTGGTGGTAGGGCTCTGCCCTAACCTTGTCAAAGGGGATGCCCTAGAGCTCTGCAATGTGTTTACAGGCCACCTCCACCACTGTAGCATTGGGTGGCTTTTTAGCGACAAAGGTAATGGTGCTGTGGGTGTTCCAGAATAGAGAGTTGAGGTGGAATGTCTTGACATCTGCAGAGGGATGACATTTAAGGGCCACGTTGATCTGTACTTGCAGCACACCATTTGCAGTGTGCTTCTCCGGTGTTTGGTAGGTGTTGTCGCTGAATCTGACATATACAGTGTGGTCCACATCCTTAGGAGGGCAGCACATGCGCTGGCGGAAGGGGGATCTGCTGCACAAGCGAGAGGACTGGCGGTTGGCAGTGGAAGCATAGGGGTCTATCGGTGGGCCCAGGGACATGCAAGAGGCAAGGTGGGGGAGCGGGGTAGGTGGGCGCAGAGCCGCCACACATGAAGCGTAACTGTCCGGAGATGATGGAGATTGCGAGCGCTGCTCACAAGTATATGGGGGGGGGAGGAGTGGTGCCGGCAAGCTGATGCACTCGAGCAGAGACAGTGTGGCTTGGGGGAGGCATGGAGATGCGAGACACGAGGGGGGAAGATGAGGGAAGATGATTGGCAGTGAAGCTGGACCTCAGGTGCCTGACGAAAGCTGATACGGGGAGGGGAAGTTTTGCAAGGAGCCAGGTCAAGATGGAATGAGATGACTGAACTCAGCCTCAATGGTAGCAATGTGGTCTTGCATGTGGCAGGTGATGGAAGAGATGTATTCAAAGGATCTGTCATTGTACTGGAAGATGGTTGATATGAAATGGTCAACTGAAGTGTTTACAATGGACCATCCAGCATGGAAGTTGTTGTACAATGCTCCTATGATATCAATGTGATGTACTCAGAAGGACACAACAAGGGTGTTGAGCCCCATGGCAACCATAGTGCAGATGGCCATGAAGCCATCTCCCCACAGAAGGTCATTGAAGGCCTGCATAAAGGCAGGTTAATTGGGAAGAGCCGGGTTGTGTTCTGGTTCGTGTTTGAGGTCCATAGGTGCCATCTCGGCATTCACGTCAGTGTTTCATGGTGGGTAGGTCGCAGATGTTACCGCCTCACTGCTGTTGTCACTCTCACTCCCAAGGGAGATGGTAGCATTAGACAGTGCACGATGACAATATTGGGGGCTCCGAGGGTGGGGAGGAGGAGCGAGTGAGGGTACCATTACCTTTGGCAGCCTTTGCCTGTCTGCTCTCGCTGCCTTGCAGGGGTGGGCATTTGTGTGGATTTGTTTCACCTGAATCATCCATAGCAAGGTACCAGGCTACAGACCTGCTAGGTTTACAGAGTAAGAGCACCAAAACCAAGTAGAGCGCAAAGCCCTGGGTAGATTAGAGGAGAGGAGGGGAAGGGAAACTGACGCTTAATTGGGATGATGGTGGTACAAGGTCAAGAGTGTTAAGGGCTGAGTCCTCATCGTCGGATGAGTTGGATTCTTGATCATCCATGTGAGCGCTTGCCTGAGAATGAGTCACACACTGATTGCTGTGGCCTTCGCTTTCCTCCGCATCTTCATCATCTTTGTACTTGATCTCTGACTCTTTGTCAGGATTGTCTTGCTCGAAGTCCTTGCCTTGCTCATCTTGCTTTTCATCTTCATTCTCTTTGAGGTCATCATCCATATTTTGATTCTCACCAAAACCCTTGTCCAAGTCTGCATCTTCGTCAGCGTCTACCTCTTTGGCATCACCAGTGGCCTCAACAAGATGTTTTGGAATAACCTTCACATCCTGGAGGTAGCAACAGCCATCAGCATCAAAAGCAACAACAACACGGCCTTGCTTGATGGCATTCTTGTGATGATTTGACATGAATTGGATGAGAATCTGAGCAGTGGACCAATCATTCTCAAAGCGCCCCAGGTATGGTTGCTCCTCCCGTGCCTGTACCTCCATCAGCATTGTCATCAACTGACATCTTGCACACATTACGCACTATTTCATACAGGGCACCAAGGGCAGTGGGATTCTGCTCCCGGATCCCTTTTTTCCAGTCAAGGCGGCCAGCCAAGCACAAGTCACGTACTGTTATTTGTGGCACCCACACAATGTGAGTTAGTAGTGCTCATGACACTCCTGAAATCTCAGTGCACCGCTCACCAAGCATGCGAGGTACAGAGTTTTATTCTTGGACAGTCTCATCTTCTGGTGTAACTTCAAGCCCTTCCCCATAGTACCATGAGGCTTTGTGATGCGCTTGCTGATCTTGGTACATTTCTTGATCTTTGACACTTCTGCTTCCAGTTGCTTGCATGCAGCTTGTTCTGCCTTGACCTGAGCTGAATTTGACCATGACATTGAGTGCATGCAAGGAACTCAGTGAGCAGACAAACTGGTCAAGGCAGCGACTTCAGCGTGAAGCTCATCAGATTGGATCTGTGCTTGCAACTGCCTCATGTGTGACTGGCTGCCACTTGTGGTCTTCTTTGATTGCTGATCAGCTTTCTTGGAGGCAGGGTTGTTCGTTGTCACACTCTTCTGTGAGGTCGCCTTCTTGGCAGCATCAGCACACTTATCGGGCTTGGTCTTGTCGCTTTGAGGCCCTGTATTAGGGCACGTCTTCTTGGTGAGTACAACTTCATTCTCCTTGTCCTTTGACTGAGCCATGTCTCCTAGTATATGTCATGTAGTGCAGATGGTGGGAAAAGGCGGAGAGAGTGTTGGAACAAGAGGTTTTTTGTCGAGACCAGGTGTTTCAGGGAGTAGGGAGCCCGCATTGCAAACACGCAAGGCACGTCAACAGTGCCCGTGTGTATATGTATGTACAAAATTTTAACCTAGATTATCAGATAAGATCCCCTCGGCAGTGCGCACATCGGGTTGCTGCCCCGCTGCCAAACTCCTCCAAAACACTATGCTTCAATACACCCCCACAAGCCATGCGCACGCCGCCTATAAATATAAGTGAAAGAGTAAAAGACAAATAAGAAAGAAGGGGAAGGGACAAAAAGGAAATTTTTTTTACTTAAAAAAAATAAAAGAAAAANAAAAAAAAGAAAAACACAGAAAAGGAAAATGCACCCCCAGAATCACCAAGCACCTGAATTCTCCTCCATGGCTGAGTAGTCGTGGTCAGGAATCGAGCACCATAGCAATGGCAATATTTGCTCTGCCAGCCATCTTTGAGGCTCTCAAGCTGCACTCAGGGCAGTCCAACTTGTAGTGTCCAGTTTTGTCGCAGAAAAAACACATGACCTTTGTAGCCTTGGGAACTTCACTGCGCACTGTCACAGCTGCAACTCCGGGGTTGTGCGCAGGGGTCCATCGTGCCTCAGGTGTGCTGGTCTGGTAGACTTCTTCATTCAGAAGCCTTGAAATGATGACATCAAGGGTGAGCTGCTCGGTAGGGGTAGTGTTGAAAGAGATGATGACCGGTGATATGACTCCCACGCCTCCAGCCCCGCGTCCCTGGATTTTTCGCGAATTCTTCACACTTCGCACTGTGTGCTTCGCCTCTTGCTCTCAATTTCTTTGCACTTCACCTCCTTTCCTTGCACTTGCTGTTACGGACGCGATAGGCACAAGAGTACGTCTCCAACCTCTCAGCAAGGCGAACCGACGAGCTCAGCACGGAATCCGCACGGACCGTATGTTCGTGATTGCGGGCCAATATGATTGCAACCCTTTGCCCAGCTCCGGAACTCGGCGAACCACTTCACCGGTGTCCTCCGACATATCATATGATTAGCACGCCATGGGCATGTAAAATACTCGCTCTGCGCAGCGAAGCAATTCAGACTCTCTTTCCCCCAAGAAGTGAGGATCTCACAGACTCCTGCGATTGTGAACTTTGCGACTGCGTTTCCCTTTGCGTTCTCACAGCGATATAGCGATCATATAGCAAACTGCATGTCTCTTTCTGCGTCTTCTACTGCGTACTGTTCTCGACCTTATCGCGAAGCGTTTGCGAAGCCTACGAGCCTCTCGACGGCGATATTGCCGTCCATCCTCTGCCATTTCGCGAAGAACCCGTTCCGTCTCTTCGCAATCCAACCTCGTGATCGAGCTTCTCACCACGCGATTCACCAACATCCTCAAACGGATACATTTTCGCATCCCGAACAAGCAACTTACGGACCTCATCGAACCCGTTCTCGGATTTCTTGACTACGGCTGCGAAGCGATCCAAAACGACCTCTCTGCCGCTGTCTGGTTCATGGAAACCGTCCGCAACCTCATTCCTGTCGAGCGACCTAGCCCGGACGAGCCTGAAGACATCGTCGAGGACTCTTTTCTTCGGTATCAAACCCCGTCTTCCAGCACAACCCCCGATCTCCGCGATCGTACCATTTTAAGCCCACTCAGTTCGATTCCTTCATCGCGCGAAGATCTTGACAATCCTATGGCTGATCAGTCTAACCCAGCTGTACGGCCCCCCATGCCAGCGCATGGCCATGCGACTGTGCCTACGTTTGATCCCGAACAACCGCGAACGCTTCGGTGATTCTTCCAAGACCTCGAGACCCTCTTCGAGCGAAGTGGAGTCGAAGCAGATCGTCAGAAGAAGGAGTGGGTCGTTCACTACCTCCCCATCGATGTTGCGGAGCTCTGCGAGAGCCTGCCTGATTACTATGCCGACAACAAGGGCTACGAAGATTTCCGTCAAGCTATAATCGCGCTTTACCGTGGAGCGAGCGACGAGCGAAAGCACTCCGTCGCTGATGTTGAAAACCTCGTTGCGAGGCGTGCGAAGTCTCCGATCGTGAACATCTCTGAGCTCTCCACCTATTATCGCGAATTCTTCGCGATGACCTCATACCTCATTTGCCAAGGCCGTCTATCTGCGGCGGAACAGTCGTGTCTATTCGTTTGCGGAATCGCTCTGCCGCTGTGGGAGCAAATCTCGCGTCGCTTGCAGCTGAAGCTTCCCGACCATTACCCCGATGATCCATACACCTTAGAGCAAGTGTACAATGCGGCGAAGTTCATTCTCCATGGTACGCTGTCGAGCGCGTCGAGTTCTTCGCAATCAGCGAACGCGTTGAGCGGCGGTCTGGTGAAGACTGAGGAGATCGCGCCCATCCTGCGGTATCTCGTCCAAGCCATTGCAGAGCAGCCCGGCAATCACGGCTATGGAGGGAATGGCTTTGCAGGCCCTCGCTATCAGCTGAACGCGCCCCCACCTCCGCCGCCTCACTTCCCCAATGCTCCTTACCCTCAGCAGGAGGCGCGCCCCGCGAACAACAACAACAACTTCTGTCATTACTGCGGAAACATAAATTGTCGTCTGCGAACATGTCCTTTTGTCGAGGAGGACACGAGAGCGGGTCGCTGTCGTCACGACATGGATGGTAGAGTTATCCTGCCAAACGGAAGCTATGTCCCGCGATCTCTTCCGAACTTCTACAGGGTTACTATGCGCGATCACGTCTTTGAATGGAATCATCGGAACACGAATGCGATGGCTCCTCCCGATCAGCAGAATGCACCGGCAGCGGGTCAGCCAGGCAATCAAGCAGCGCAGCTCTTCTTCGCAGTGGCCCCCGAGACGCCGCCAGCTGTCGCGAACTTCCATCTCATGACAGACGAGCGCATCAGCCAGTTAGAGTGAGAGCTTTTCGCTTTGTGAGCCGGGCGACAGCGTTTTGACAGTGTCGAGGTCCCCCAGCATTGGCACAGCTTCTCGCGTAACGGCCCTCCGACCAACGGCGAATGCGACCCGCTGCCTCACATGTCAGCCCAAGCACCGCATCGCGAAGAGTGCAGAGAGGTTAATAGTGGCAACCGGCCTGCTACCAAGTCGCACGAGATGAGCTGTGAACGTCGAGCGACTTTACTGACGGATGGGCAAGGCACTGAGGAGCGCAGGACATCGTTGCGGGCCACGGCAACCGCCATAGAGACATCGCAACCAATAGAGGGTGGTCAGCCGGACAGTGCACAGCATCCTTTGACCCCGAGACCGGCACCAGAGCAGCCAGAAAGTGCAGCATATCCAGAGCATCCTTTTGCGAAGGCGCACGACGCTACCTATGCACCCCCCAAGGCTCGCAACTTCGGAGCTCCGCCAGCAAAGACAAAGGAATCAGACCGCGACCCAGCATATCGCACTCAGGCTCCCATCCACGACCCAAAGGTTGCTGAGGAGATTTTTGCCCATTCGATGAAGGCTCCTGTTATCTCTCTTTCACCCGAGGAATTGCTATCGATTGCCCCGGAAGTACGCGCGAAGTATCGCGAAGCGGTTACGCCAAAGAGGGTGCCCGCAACGAAGACGGTCGCCTTCGCACAGTTCACGGAAGAGGTCGGGGAAGATCACAAAGACGTTGACGATGCGAAGCCCTTCCTCTCGCCTTTCGATGTCCTTACGAAGAGCGTCATCAAGAACTTCAACAACGAGGACCAGACTATCACAATCTCTTGTCCGAATACGGGTCAAGTCGCGACCATCCCCACCATCAAGCGAACGAGCGGTCGGTTTCACGGCTTCTCCTCCTCCAAAGCCTGAGCCAGCTTCGCCGCTCGACGACCTCTTCGCACACGATGCCAACAAAGTTGTGGTTGTCATCAGCGAGGATAATGGCATCCCAAAAATCTGCGTGTATACCCAAGTCCTGGACCCAGATGTTCCTGTTCCTGCTCTCTATTTATCAGCCTGCGATTCGCTCCCGGCGATCGCAGAGGCGTCCTTACAAGCAAAAAACCCACAAAGTTAACCGGTTTCCTCTGCAAAGTCTATGTCTGCGAAGTCTCCGTCTAGATCTCATTTTTGCCCTTCCTATCCTTCCCCGCGACCTGTGCCTCCCCGCCCTGTGAAGCGACGTAACTCGCAAAACAATGGAAAATGCGAAAGCGGATGTGGCTCAACCCGATCGCGCTGATACCTTCACGTTCGCGGATGACCGCGACCTGTCTTCACCTTTTCCTACAAGACCGAGGAGGGCTCCTACACTGTTACCCCACGCGGAGAGCGTGAACCTGTGAGCATTCTGCTCACCACTAAGAAGAAGTACAAGCCCGTCGCAAAGAAGGTTCGCGCGTCCCTCGAGAACTGTCCTGAAAAGTTTCGCATCAAGCGAAATATCACTGGTGACCCCCTCGCGACTATGCCCGAGCTGAATCCCAATCCTCCCGAGTTCTCGCCTACCGGACGTTATACCATGGAGCGAAAAGAGGCGATGGATCGTGCGCACGGAGGGGACTTTCTGTGGCCAGAAGAGTGAAAGCTACTCCATGACTTCATGTGCAAGCACAACGACGGTTTTGCTTGGAGCAATAGCATGGCTAGATTTGACTACAGCACAATAGCTTAGTGATATAGAGCACCACAGTGCCTATGGAAAGTTGGGGGTTCAAATTCCACTTGTGCGCATTTCCTGTTGTCAGTCACTCTCTGGTCTTATCAACATGTGCCACCAGAGAAGCAGAGAGGGAGCAAGGGAGGTCTGAGGGGGTTCCGGGGGAGATCCTAGGAACTCTGGGGCACGCGGGGGTGGGGACTTCAGCGAAGCTATTAGCAACGCCCTGGATGATCTCATCTAAGTGTCCCCTATTTACTAGAGGGCACTGACAAGGGAACAGGAGAGCAGAGGTCCAGCGGATGAGAGACGGAGTTCTGATGAGATGACTGAGAGGACAAGAGGATGGATTAGAGCGGGGTAAGTACAGACAGATAACAGAGAGGTAACAATAAAATAACAACAAGAATCTGAACTGAGGCAAAGGCTACTACCAGCGCACCTTTTATACTAAGCGAGTCTACAAATATAGACAGCAGTCTTGTGTCATAACCATCGGAACTCCGGTAGCACCGAGGCCCTATGATGTCACGTAGCCTTGGAGCTCCAGTAGGTCCGAGGCCTAATGACATAAGACAAGATGAAGTAAAAACTGATAAGAGGAAGTGTGGTGTCACATAAGGAAAAGTCCAGAAGACTGCTAATGAAGGAAAGCACGGATGTCCGGAAGTCCTGAGGTGCAAACCCAGAGTTCCTGGCACGGGTTGTGATACCTCTGCCCAGCGTAACCCTTTGCCTAGCTTCGGAGTTCGGTGAATCACTTTGCCGGTGCCCTCCCTCATATCATATGATTAGCATGCCATTTGTATGTAAAATACTTGCTCTTCACAGCAGAGCAATTTAGACTCCCTTTCCCCCAGAAGTGAGGATCACATTTAATCCTGCAATTGTGAACCCTTTGACTGTATATCTCCCTGTGTTTCCACTGCTATTAAAGCAATCATATAGCAAACTGAGTGTCTCTAGTTGCTTGTTTTGTTGTGTACTATTTGTGTTCTTATCGTGAAGTGTTTGCAAAGTCCACAAATCCTTCTGTCCATTCACCCACTCTCCGCAGAGCATTGCAGAGGGCACCCTGACCGGCCTACTTTATCTCCTGATTCACAGTCCCTCCCTACCGCACAGCCTCCACCTACAAAGGCTGTCAGCTGTATTCTTTGCAGTTTCAGGGTAGATTTGGCATATCACTGTATTGAATTTCATAACCACCCGGCCATTGCTGGGACACAACATGGAATGTTAAGCATCTCTCTCACTTCCAGGCAGCCTCCCCGGCAACCCTCAACATACAATCACCTTTTATGAGAGAGGGCAATCACCCTTGGCTACATGATCAACAAGTCCACATGTGGCACACATATGTTGCACTTACAATCCTATCTTACATTGTGCAAGATCCACAGCTTCCCCTACAACCCCACCATTGACACCCTCTCATTCTATGCCACTGATATGACTCCCACACCCTCAGCACCGCATTCATGTATTTTCGCAGTTTCTTTGCATTTTGCATCCAATCTCTTCACTTTGCACACCACATTGCTTTGCACTTTGCCTCCAATATCTTTGTGCTTCACAAACCAGAGGTCCACATATTGCTGAGCTCATAAGTACAGGTCTCTGTCTCTGGCTTTGCAGAGGATCAAACCAGCTTGTTCTGCATCAAGGTGTAGATTGTGTGTTCAAGGCCCTCAACTAAGCCACATCTTCAAAGCCCTCTGCCCAGCTCTGGGACTCAGTGGAGCAGCACTTTCAAAACCCTTGGCCCAACCCCAGGACTCAGTGAAGCACTTCGCTGATGCTCCCCAGTGAGAATCACACTTTTCTGAAGGGATCTACACATATTGCTAGTATTACAAATATATCTAGGCATATCTAATCCATGCCATTTCACCAAAACTCACTTTCGAGAAGATGTGAACATACAGAGCCACTTTGCACTCCTCCGAATCAACCTCCACTTGTTGCTCTCACACTGGCGATCTCTCGATGATGTCATTGCACATCCCGAGCCCCGACGATGTGTTACAGAGTCCTCAAAAAAATGATGATTATAAAGTCCTCCGAGTCCATGCCATCTAGATGCCTACTCCTCCCTCTTTCCAAGTCTCTCACCACCATCTGCCTTCCCGTGGCAGCCCTCTGCTGCCTTCCACTCACTGCTTCCACTTAAAGCTGCCTAGACTATGCTATATACTACGCTGTTCGCTGTTCTGAGGATCCACCATATTGCTGGAGCAGTCACATTGAGTCCCACATAACAAGGTAGTTTTCTGCTAATCTGCCTCAATATATGCATGACAATAGGTTGCCACTGCTCTTGATATCATCCATTCAAGGAGCCATGGTCTGTGTGGTCCCAGGTAAGCCAAACAATCAAAACCTCTTATGTCATACTGACCACAGCAGATCTGCTGTAGGCGCGTGCCTCCTTTGCTGGCCTCTAGGGCATAACCACCATTCTTTGCACATGTATTCATCAGGTGTGTACCAATACACCATCTTGGTCTCAATCACTGGAGACTTTGGTGAATGTGTGGCGAGTAGGGCTTACATGGAACAGAAATGGATGAATCAGTGTAGAACAATGTTGAACTCTGAGCGATTGCTCGAGTTTCTGTGCCTGTTTCAAGTGGAGATTCACCCCGTAGGATGCTTGCATTGCGTACTTATACCACTCTCTTCCATTCGTCGCTCCCTTTCTCCGAATGCCAAGTGAGCGATAGCTCACTTCGCATTTTAATCATTTGCACTGTCCCAGGATTGAACCCGGGACCTCATCCTTCCTTTTCGCATTCATTGATTTCTGAGTGCTTCCCCAGCGCTGTGGCTTGTTCTACTGTATAGTTAGTGCCTCACATAACACCCACAGTACACAGGGCGCCGTGTTGAGGCCTGGAGTCCTCAGACTTCACAGAGCTTGACATAGGTGCGTAGAATAGCTGCTGTCAATCTATCAGACTTCACAGAGCTCGATATAGGCCATTGTGATCGCTCTGAGGCGCACTGCAGCTAACAAACAATGCATAACTCTACAGATATTTTTGATATTGATCTATAGTACATTCTATGTTATGTGTTGATCTGGACCTTCCTGTTGACAGGGGAGCAATTTATAAAATCACAGATACATGCAGAAAAGCATGATTCTCACTGGGGATGCTCTTTTAGGTATTATACGATTAGCACATGGAGACACTCTTTGACTCCGACCACCACCATCTGGGCTTTTCCCACAATTGAGTGGCGTCAAAGAGGACCTCTCCCGCCGTACAATCTTGCTGGTTACCCCTGTTGAGGTCTCCTAGGGCTCCATACAAGGTCTCAAGACAGCATGTCCGCTGCCAGCAATGCTTGCACTCCCTTGGTGAAGGAGCTTAAAGTGGCAGTAGCCACACACACTTGCTGTGTCCGCCGTACGATGTTAAAGCACAACACAGAGAACCTCCCTTGGTAAAGGAGGTAAGCAGGATTAGTATGTCCGCCTCCGCTGGGTCCAAGATCGATGTTAAACTATGCGGGAGCCCTTCCTTGATGAAAGAGGCTTGACGTGGCAGTAGCTGCATTCTCACAGGCACGGGCACTTATGATGCTGCATATCTGATGCATAGTATAGCGCTCATGGTGTCTGGTGCCTTTAGCCTGATAGCATCTCGACTTCTTTGGCTCCTTGACAGGGGTTGGTGGGCGGCACTAGACAATAAACTCATCATGGAGCCCGCAGTACAACTCTGGGTAAATCGGAGGCCGTGCTTGAGTTGATTCCCATTCAAATCTGAGTTTTGGATAAGTCCTACATGCCAGCCATTGCAGCAGGGTGAGATCCCCTCTCCACCATTTAGGGAGCCACAAGGCAGTTGAGTAGCATCATCAGTCCAGGACACTGGGTGTACACGGGCGTGAAAACCTATATGGGAGGCTTAACAGCCATTGTAGGGCATGTGCTGGAATCACACTGGTAGGCTACCAACAGATGGTGGGCCTCACAAGAGAACCCTTTAGAATGGTTACTGGCTGTTAGTCTTAGAAAATTGCTACGTACCTATTCCAATGGCATCCAAGCAAGAAAGGCGGTCCTGGGATCGGGGGAGGGTCAGATGATGAGTCAGACAGCAGCCAGCACTGCTGCTGCCTCTCGCCCGGTGACCCCATCTTGGACCCACTCCGCTGCAAAGAGATGTTCTGGGAACCCGGCAGATGCTGCTTTCCGTGAAGCTGAGAAAGACATCCCCGATCTCGAGGCCGCAGTCACTTTTCTTCACCAGTTCACGCTCATACCAAAAGGCATCATCACCATCTCAGAGGTGGGGCTCATAAGCGGCCTTCTGCACTTTGCTCACTCCGTGCCCACTCACGAGCTGGCCCGAAAGGGCCTCATCTCTTTCACGTACATTGCCCGGGAGTTGCTGGAGACCCAAAGGTTCGAGTTGGTGGCAATGGCAGTAGCTGAACGGGCAGAGGAGCAGCTTGCCCTGCACCTCAACAAACACACCACGTGTATGGAAAAGCCCTAATTGAGGGAGGAGCTCAAGAAGGGCGCACAACAACTGAACGAAGCCTGCAAGTGGGTTGGGCAGGCAGAGGCTGCCCCCACAGTGGCTATGAGAGATTTGGAGTCAGCAGCCATGGCAGCTCCACCTCAGGTGCGTCCCCCAACAACCTATCACCTCTTACCTTTGATTCCGCACCTGTTAGCTGCAGTGCGCCTCAGAGTGATCACAATGGCCTATGTCGAGCTCTGTGAAGTCTGATACATTAACAGCAGCTATTCTACTCACCTATGTCGAGCTCTGTGAAGTCTGAGGACTCCAGGGCTCGACACGGCGCTCTGTGTACTGTGGGCGTTACGTAAGGTGCTAACTGTACAGTAGAACAAGCCACAGCGCTGGGGAAGTGCTTAGAAATCAACAAATGCGAAAAGGAAGGATGAGGTCCCGGGTTCAATCCCGGGACAGTGCAAATGATTAAAATGCGAAGTGAGCGATATCTCGAGAACGGAGAAAGGGAGCGACGAATGGAAAGGAGTGGTGTAAGTACGCAATGCAAGCGTCCTATGAGGTGAATCTCGACTTGATACGGGCACAGAAACTCGAGCAATCACTCAGAGTTCAACACTCCCCCCTGACCGGTCAAGTCCCCAGCCCAAGCATCTTGACCATCTCCAGCACCTTCGGCTTAGCCAGCGACTTGGTGAGGATGTCTGCCGGCATGTCCGAGGTGCGGAGATGCTCAATCTCAATCAGACCTTGGCTACTTCATCCCG
>CCBP010000219.1:7174-25828 GCA_000765035.1 Trametes cinnabarina | reverse complement strand
ACCTCGCGCGCGTCGACCTCTTTCGCCCGCTTGGCGACGACCGCGGTCCTGCGGAACCTGTGCCACGCTGTGAGCATCAGCCGCGTCCTAAGGCCTGAGGGAGGTTCGCAAAATGCGTGAGCGTACGTCTCGCATGAGCACATGAAATCGAGCGTCGCCGGATCGCTTCTGGGTGCCAATACCCTGAGCCGTTCGTCCCGTTCAGTCCAGGAGCGCAATCACCGGCAGTAGCGCGTCACGTACCAAGTTATCAGCTTTCCGCCGGCAGCGTGTTCACACTTGTCCATGATAGCATCTCGTTCGAGATACTGCTCGAGGGTATAGCCGACCGCCCACGACGCTGCCGTCCGTCTCCGCGACTCGACAACTTGCTCCGGCGTTGCAGCGAAGAGGGACAGGCTCGAAAGCGACATGGAGTGAGTTCAACCGCTTTGTACGGGGCTGATGTGTAGTCAGTAAAGTTGGTTTCGCGGCCGCCGCGATTGCACTACTATGGTGGCGGGAGGCAACGTGAAGGTCGACGTAGCGGTGCCATTTCTTCCCGGATGACCCCAGTAAAGATCGATAGCGATCGTTGGCTTCACCGCGGCCATGCCGAGCGGCGAGAACGACTGAGTGCTACAATATCATCCGGGGTCCGAGCGATCCCCGGGACTGAGTACCATGTCTCGTAGAATCTATAACGCTAGTATGCTAACCCACCAGGTAGAGACCGTAATACAAGCACCAGGGACGGATATACACGACTGGGGAGGGTTCTCCACAGGCCCCAATGCACGTCTCAGAGCGCGCCTGTTCATCAGCGGCGTATAGCGCACAACGGCCGGAAGAAACGAGTTCATGCCAGAGAAGCGCGATTAGAGTTACAGCGAATGCAAAGCGTACTACACTAGAAGCGGTGGTCAGATTCAGATGTCCATTTTGTCCTCGCTCTCCCAGCCCGGATTCTTCCGCACGATGACGAACCCTTCCAGCACATGCGCGTACGGGATGTATTCCTCGGTCGCGAGCTCCGCCCGTTCCGTCGTGCCGAGTCGTACGGGCGTCGAGTGCGTCTGGAAGCCGGAGATGGTGCGTGGCTTGCCGGCTTGTCCGACAACGTCGACGGCCTGACCGACGCGAACAGAAACGGAGATGTTGTTGAGGTCCTCGTCCATTGTGATGAGGAACCGCGGGTACATCGAAGGCACGAGGAAGTAAAGCATCCAGTGATACTTCTCTAGGATGACTGCAAAAGTAGAGTCAGAGGCTGTTCGTGGGGGTGCGAGATCACAATGCGCTCACAGCTCTTGGCATCAGTGAATGCGGTCAAGGTCGCGAGCAAACCGGCTACGGCGGTTTTGCCCATGATTGTCCGGTCATTCCAGAAGGGGTTGATCGTAAGCGTGCCCTTGCCCATGTGCACCAGTCCCTGAGCTATCCGGACCATGAACAAGCAGTCGGGCTCTTTGTAGTAGTAGCCCGCCAGTTGACGGAGCATCTGGGCTAACCGCGCGTTGTTCGTGCCAGCACCGATAAGACCCATTGCAAAGATTGCGTTGAGCGCGACTTGCAGGTCACTGTCGTGACTGTACTTGGAGAGGGTGTCCATAATGGAAAGTTGAGGGTTGGACGCGCTGACCAGGCCCAGCGCGAGGGGAACGGCTTTGCGGATGACAGGCTCCCCGTAGTGCATCTGAACGGTGGTCAGCAATGCATGACAGAAGAGGTCACGAAAAGACTCACGAGGTGATTGAATTGACGTAGCGACATTTCCGCACCGATGTCTTCACCCATGGCCACGAGCGCAATACCAATGACAGCAAAGGCTTGGAAGGTGTCGTCCTTCGGAGGCTCCTCAGGCGTGGTGTCCTTCTCATCCTTCTTCTCCTTTGGCGTCTTCTCGATGTGTTCGTCACAATAGTGCAAGAGCTCCTGAACCTTGAGGACGTTGCCGGTACCAGCGAAAGAGCACATATCAACGATGACTACGGCGAGTCGTGAAACCTGATGCTCAATAGCCTGCAGTGTCGCAATCGTCGCGTCGGAGGCATCCTGCAAGCCTATAGTGGGTGGCAGATGAGCTTCAACGCACTGCCACGTCTGGGACCATCGTTGTCAGACGTACCGAGGTAGAGCAGACCGAGGCCAAGAGCCATGTAGCGCGCCCACTTCTCGTCGAGCTGCTTGTCTTCGCGCTCCATGAGCGTCTGGAGGATGGTGCTGGCAATCTCGCCGTTCCCACTACCGACAAAAATGAAGCCAAGCGCAAGAGACGTCAGTGACGCGATTTCCATAGAGAGACTCTCGTCGGCCACGTAAGGCAGGAGCAGTTGCATAACATCCTCCCGCTGCGAACCGGCGTATGCAAGTCCAAGGCCTATGATCGCGCTCGTCTTGAGCGGTACCGACTTGTTCTCCACGTACTCGCCAAGGAGTGCCAAAGCAGCATCTGCCTCCGTGCGTACACCAGTGTTGAGGATACCCGTGGCGAGCAGCGCACCGGCTTTGATGTACTCCTCAGAGGAGTAGGTGTATTTGTCGACCTGAGAGAGACCCTCGTCGGTGTCCCAGAGCAAACTGAGGCCAAGACTTGCAGCGGCACTGAGCATGCCGTGGTCCTTGTTCTTGTATACCCAGCTGTTTCCCTCTTCTGCCTTCGCCATGAGCTTATCATTACCGAAGCCGGCGTTGACAAACGCGTTGACGAAGGTTCCGGCCAAGTTCGCCTTGGCAGAGTCCACAGCCGCGGTGGGTCCTAGGGTTATCAATGTCAGCAGACATACAGCCTTCACGACGGACTGGAGAAGTACGTGTATTCTCGAGATGGGACTTGTACACGTCCTCCAGGCTCTTAGGTTCCAAGACGTTCAGCTCCTTTCCGAATTCCTTGAATTGAGTGCTCAGACGCGTATTGCTTAGACACTCCACAAGGTCCTCAGGCAGCTCGGATTCGCCGTCATCCATGCCATCTTCTCCAGGAGTCTCCAGCCACTCCTTGGGCACCTGTGCACGAGCGAGGAGGAATGCTAGTTGCTTCTTCATGGCGGGGTTGGCAGGGGCATTGAAATCCTTGCGAATGAGGTCGGCATCGCCTAGACGTATTGATAGGGAGAGAGCTTCAGGGAATTTGTTGTGCTTCGCATAGATCTCGTGGGTAGTGCGTAGGAAGGAGATGTCGTCCGGTGGAGGGAGGAGGTTTACGCATCTATGAACCCCACGTCAGTGATTCTGCCACACCGTCACTACGCATTTGACATACCGTATCATGTATTGACACACACGCTCGTACGTGTTGTCGTCCACCAATTCAACAATGCGATCCACGATCTCGAGTTCCTCCAACAAGTCCACGGCATCCGGCTCCGCGTTGTGCTGCAAGAGGAACGTAGCGCATTCGATAGCGAGGTTGCGAAGGTCATCCACGGTCCCTGGGACTTTGTTCTTCTCCGACACCTTCTCGACGCCCTCCTCATCAAATTCACGCGAGTTGTACTCCTCTCCTAGCTCGGCGGCAAGGTGGCGCACGTACTCGTGTCCCCAAGACCCAGGCTCAGATAGAGGCGCGTCCGCGGGACTGAGCGAAGCGGAGAGCAAACGGTAGCGCAGTGTGCCGCGAGGCTGGGTGTCGGAGTATGTCATGGCAAGGACTGAGAGGATATCCGCGAACAGACTCTGATGTATCATGTCAGCTATGTTATGAAATCATTGGTAGGACGCCTCATGTAGTCTACTCGGTCATGGAGAACGGAGACGTACCTTGTTCTCCGACGGTGGCCATGTCTCGTAGAGGGACTGTAAAGCAGGGTAATGCGGATGGAGAAACTTCAGGGGTTTGGGTACGGAAGTCATTGATGATGTTGACGTTCTAATGAGTGTGCGCAGGGTCTCGAGGGCGGGCCGGTAGAGCTCGGTATTAGGTTCCTTTAGGTATGGTCAGACGCGTAATACTCTGCGTACGAGCCCGCGAAGCATACCCGCAGACGTTCTATGAGCATCTCAAGCTCATTCTTAAGCTGCAAATCCTCTTCTGACTGAAGGGTGATCTATCAGATCCCAGTAATATCTGTGAAACTGAACCTGCACATACCAGGTCCTCTCCATCCTTCTCCTCGTCCTTGATCTTCTTCGCAGTCGCAGCCTTAGCATCCTGCTCAGGTTTCTCTTCCTCCTTCTTCTTTGGATCCTTTGATGGAACCGGAATCGTGACCTTTGTAGGTATCATCTTGAGCGGGGAGAAGAGGGTGGACGTAGAATGAGAGAGTGCGTATGTGTACGCAGAGCTCAGCAAGTTGCGTGCACTGACGCGTCGCGTCCACTCAGCAGGTGACTATTGACTGGCCCTAAATTGGGGTTAATGGAATTACGCGGTTTATGAGGACCAGCATCCCCCAAATGTGGAAGGTTCACTGCTTTTTGCACGGCAGACGCCGAGAGCAGCAGGAATGGCGAAGGTGAGCTGAGAGCTTGCACAACTGGTACGATGGCTTGATCACTGTTCTGTTCTTTTGTACCGCTACATTGCACCGTGACTGTTCAGGACCTCCTCGCAGTCCTCTCCGTCTTGGATAAGCCGCAAGATCAGTACTAGGACTTGACTGACGTTTCCACCTTGGAATATGGCTACGACAATCGCCGTAAATGGTCAGGCTAGCACCTCTGCTTCCACTTACGATAAGTATAGAGGGGCGGTAGTAGAGGTCTGAATATGTTTGATACGATGTCTGTGCTGCATACTGAGGCGTGCGTTTCGTGGCGTATTCTCGTAACGTTCTAGGATCTGCAACTACCTCCAGCGTTCGCTCTCCCAGCCGACGAAGCCATCTCGCGGGCGATAGAGATGGCGTACGAGCGGGACTTCTCACACATACCGTGAGTACCTACTTCTTCAATAAGACGGCCGATGCGCGTCCCGCCGCGAAGAACCTTTTCTGAAACATCGAGTGTGTGGTCAGTGTGCTCGACAAGAACCGGAAGCTGCTCGGCTACATCGACGTCGCGGCCCTCAAGGCGAAGTGGGAAGCTGGAAAGGCGAACCCCGTGAGTGTCGTAACTCTTCAGGAACATGCTAGGGGTTTTGCTGAACGGGGGCGGTCCTTCCCAAGGACGATAAGGTGTCGCAATACATGACAAAGTTCAAGAGGACGGCCTCGACGCCGTACACTATAATTACGCCGTCGACGCCCCTGGCTGAACTCGAGGAGTTCTTGAAGCATAACATCTTCGCCATTGTGACGGATTGGGATCGCAAGTTCGTACTGGGTGTGGCGACGTCACAAGATTTGGAGGTGAGTGTGCTACTATAGCTGTGGACCCAAGAGGCTCATGGATCGCCTAGAATTTTGTTACTCGCCGTGGGTTTTGAGGGTAGACGTTGTATACTATCATACCGTATTTGTATCATTGCTATCCAGATCTTACGGACGCGGAAATGCGATGTTGTGACTGAAGGTAGCAAGAAATGGATCGATCTGTCAAGGGACGCTAGAGTTACATCGACACTACAGTTTCCAAAGGGAAACAAAGAGGGAAGGGAGACCGTTGAGCAGTGATTGTGAATGAGGTGCTATAAAGCGACAGAATGGCGTGTGTGAGCTAGAAGTTACATTACTGATACATAAGATAGAAACCGAAAAGCAGAAACCGATAACAAAGAGGCATGGGACATCGGAAACTGTAGGAATCAAGAGCGGTACCGGTCAGTAAGATTTGCGCCTCCAGGGTATGAAGCCGAAGACGATCGGAGGAGCCCACGCGGCCAGAAGGAGCGCGAAGTGCTGTGTGCCGAAAGCCGACGGCGGGTTGTGCTGGGCAAACATGTCGACAAGCGAGGTGATAGAGGCAAGGACCTGGGTAGCCGAACAGAAGAGCTGGAAGAGGAGGATGCGCCAGACCGCCGCGGTGAGGTCAGGTATTGGGAGGTTTGACAGGCCAGCATCATAAGTCGAAGCTGTAAATGAGAGATGAAACGCGTGAGTACCCGCGGTCATAGACGGACATAAACCCGCATAGCAACGAAGGCACGCACGAACTGCAGGGGACGGCCGCCGTGCCGTTTCCTCGAAGTGCTCTCGCTGCGGGGAATGCGCTAACTCCAACTCGGACTTGGTGATGGACGCGGTATCGGCGGAGTGCCTGATCCACCGCAGCGGACCGCTAACAGCCTCGTAATCATCATGGCCTTCGTGAATCTCGTTCTTCCGTGCATTGGCCTTCTCTAGTTGCTCCAAATACGCCTTCTCGTCCTTCAACCACGGTGCGGCCTCATACAATCGCTCAGAGATATCCACCGAGATGGGGACAGTGGTGGCATGAGGCGAGTCGCCCGTCTGGTCTGCGGGCGCGGCGAAGACGAGGGGAGACGGTGTTTGTCGGCTGCTTCCGTCGGATGATTCTTGTGACATCTCGGTGAGAGGGACGATAGGCGGTCGCCATTGGAATGGTAGGTGATACCGCGCGCCTGCTTTACCAACCTGCGGATTGCATGGATGAGCACCAGCTGAAGAGAGCGAAGACGGCGGGGAGGGTATTGCTTCGATGACGAGGGTCCCTGACGGTGTTGTGCTTCGGGCACCGATACTCTGAACGGTTTCTTGATGCGCCAGAGGAGCAGAGAGTGAGTCCTGTGCTTTCGCTTCATGCCAAGAGAAACTCGATCTGAGCTTCGTCTGTCGACGGAGGGGGACTGGAGTGAAATGATCGTTGGTGTTCGAATGTGGATGGGCGAACGAGCGTGTGCCTCTAGGAGAGTGAGCGTAGAATCGGCACATGGCCACGCAAGTTAAAAGCAGGGCAGGTAGGGCGAGCAGTAACGGGAACCCAGAGTAACTGAGAAGACGGACCCTGCACCACCAGGAGTGAGCTTCCAGCATTCTTAGTAAAGCTATGGGCTTCGTACCATACTGGAGCTGTGACATCACAAGACAATCCATCCATAGGTTGAATGGCGTCGTACTTGAGCACAAGCGCGACAAATGCAACGAGAGCCGCTACAGGAAAGAGAATGAGTAGCATGAGACAGATTGGATGCCACTTCAAGCTCCTTCGACTGGATATACGTTCAGATCTGCTTTCCTCTGCGGAATTCAGGAGGCTCACATGTACGCCGGAGTGGCCGGCATTCCGCCTGTTGGTCTAAGAATTGAAACAGACGTCGCGATGGCCATGCAAGTCGTAACTGCAGTCAAAGATGACCACGATACGCTCATAAGCGTAGGTTGGGCTATCACATATGCCGACGGATTAGCAAAGGCACCTTGCTTGTCAATGTAACGTAGAATTTCACCGCACCTATGCAAAACGGGCGTGGCATCGTGGACGGATTCATCTTCCAGACAATACCTTCAGAATAGCCGATCATACGGTAAACCCTGTGTATGTGGAGAAGTGCCGCGCATCGCCAGACTCACCAAGGCAGAACAGGCCTTGCAGTATGCAGTTCGTGACGCCATACAGGATTGGAATGAAGCAGCCATCAACGGTGCGGGCAAAGGCAGGAATTGCACCAAGGCTGCTGAAGATGCCTGTCGATGCACTCCGGGTCAGGCCGTCGACAGTAGTAGGGACATTATGTATAGGAACGCACCCGTCAGAGACAGCGTGAACCATGCAATCTTGAGCCCAAAGGCCAGCATGCCCTCAATGACATGTAGGGACGCCGCAGGGACCGGCTGAGACGGATTGCAATCGTCGGCGGATGGGAGTACAATGCAGGGGGATGCTCTGCCTCCGCTGGGCGGTGAGAAGGACGATGTCCCAAAAGCTGCTGTCGCGGTGTTGCTTCCTCCGAGCACGCACATCACTGGATCAAAGCATATCTAGTTATGGCGAAGTGGAACCGCCACAGGGTCTGAGCGAGCCGTTCAGAATGCGTCTAAAGCCGCCATCAAGATAACGTCCTGGTAGAACATGATGCCATGGTACAGTCACTTTGTCAGAATCATCGCGCGCAGCCCATTGAGTCTGACCGTCCGCACGTCCAACTTGCTCATTATTCACCATCCTGCAGGCGGGTGTAATAGCTACTGCGATTCAGGGAGAGGCAAAGAAATGCCTTTGTTCTGCTTGGTCTGCTTCTAGCATTGCGAGTGTCACGACCGTAGTACCCCGACAAGTGTGAAAGACACCGACAGGATTTTCCGGAACCATGGTGTAGGCAACACCAGACATGACCCCGAAAGCAGCTCAGGACCGCCCAGATGATCTCCCAAGCCGGGTAGATTACTGATCAGAAAAGATTCCGTCTGTCCAATCGCCGCCCCTCTCCCCTCTGAGCGCCAGAGCACCATATCCACCAGGGCCATAGGGTTGTCAGGGGTCCCGTGCTGCCGATAGCTTCATCATTCGGCGGTGGCTTGCACAACTTTGGCTTCCTGCGAGCAACGACGGGGCTCGAACTGCACATGGCCCACCCTGTATGACATACATGACAGACGCATGCTCGTAGCGTCGAAACAATGGCACTCAAAAGTGAGCCCAATGTGAAGGACGTTCCGTTCTCTGGTAACTTTCCAACGTCACATAGCGGTCCAGTCAATGTATTTCTCGCGTTATTTTCGTCTCCAGCGATTCTAAGTACCCGCTGGCCTTGACCCAACCTGTTTTGTGACCTTCAATATTCGTTCTAGGATCACTAGTACTGCCGCTTTGATACACGCACTAAAGCTGCCGAAGCTACATACCTCGCATTCCGATCACATAGCCTGGGCGGCAACTTTACTACCAGCTGGTGCGTACAGATATGGCACGTCCTGCAGCTCTCTTTGATCGATTCGTCAGCAACCTCTATGTTGCATCGCTAAGGAGCATCGGGCTTATGTGCTTCTGGATCCGGTGTTTTTGCGGCCGGTCCGCAGACGTATTTCAACCGAAGCTTCGCCTGCGTATCCAGCGGCGAGTCAAGAAGCTGACTATCGCACGCAAGTGCTGTCGTCGAGAGGGCCTACTCCCCTGCATCAGCATCTACTCCGACTGCATACGCCGACGGTATGTGTATGGTCCTGCACTGAGCACAACTGAGGTCAGTCGCCCATGAGAGCGGTTTACAGTGTATCCGTGGCTCGTCACTAGAGGACAGACACAGTGCCAATGTAACTCGGACACGACTCAACGCACCGCTGCTCGTCAACGCGTGGCAATTTCCTGAATATAGGTGTCATCTAAATCCGAAAGTCGAGCTGAATGCTATACCCATAGCCTCCAAATCTAGTCCCCTAGTGCCTGTTTGAGGTCCGCCATGCTCGTCACTTCCCCGCTCGCAACCGCCTGCAATGTCGCCGCAATGCCTGTAGGCTCTGGCTCTCCATGGCCCTCGCCGGTCTCTGCGTCCTCTTCCGTTCCCGGCAGTTTCATCACATCGGCGGCTTCTGAACACCATTCCATCGACACCGATACGTCGATAATGTTCGATCCAAGGCCTACTGGGAAGTCGATCTCCTTGCGCGTCAGCATGAGCGTCGCGCTCTGCTCGCCCGACTCCCGCGGATGCGGCATGTGGAATGTGGGAATGAACCAGAACCATCCCATGAACACCTTGACGATCGCAGCACGTCGATGCAATGATGATCAGTACCTTGCCCAAGCAATGCCGCCGGCGCTGGAGAGGAAACTCACCTGGCCAAGATATAGTTTGACCCGCAGTTCACGATGCGCGTCGAGCACGACGCCACCAACACCCTTCAGCGCCTGCGTAGCATCGTAGAGGGAACTTGCCTCGGACTCGACGTTGTTCGCGCTTACAGGACGAACCTTCTCCTCAGCTTCGATCTTCCCTCGGATGTTCAGCCACTTGTCCCCCGTCAGCGGCCGTAGCAACAGGGTTTCGACTTTGCCATCCTGGTAGATACTTTGTCACTTTGACTCCGGCCAGCGTGGTGTACCATTGCAAGGACCCACCGTATCCAAACTCTGCTTCTGAATGTCCTCATCTCCCAGCGGCCCCATCCTCGCAAAGCTCCTGACCATCTTCTTACCATCGAACTTCCCTTCCTTGATGAGATCCGCGAACGTCTGGCCGCCTGGCATCTGATCGGCGCCCTTGCGCCTGACACCCATTTCCCCGTTCTCGTCTCTCGTGAAGCGTTCCCACTCCTCTAGGGTCTCCACGAACTCGTCGTCGTAGCGTGCCAGCGACGCCCACACCTGGCTCGGGCTCTTGGAGCTCACAGCGTTCTTCGACAACCCTGTGGTGTCGACGAGCGTGTTCATTGCGCGGACGAAACTGGTCTTTAGGCTTGAGAGCTCGTGCATCCGTACTTTGATCTCCGTAAGCTTCACCTTTGGCGTAGGGCGAGCCAACACCGCTGCATCAGCTGACCAGAAATCGTGGGGAGCCTGATGCGCCAGAATAAGCGACCAATAGTACAACCACCGGCGCTGGCTTGGGATGCTGACGCCCTGCTTGACCTTCTTCGAAGGTGATGACGGCTGCTTCATGCGACGCGAGGTATGCAGCGCAAGGACTTGGCTGAGGCTGTCTTCCGTATGTTTCCGCGGTGCTTTCTTCTTGTTATCGCCCGCGCTGTCGGATGACTGCGCCCTTGCCGCGCTACCGTTGGCAATCTCATGCTTTATAGGGTCACCGCATGTCTGTTCGCTCTCGCTCCCACTTCCGTAGGAGGTGGTGGCATTTGTGTCCTCATCCTCTGGCATGGCGTTCATGACCTCTTCAGCCCGGCTCTTTGCCAGTTCCTTCTCGGTCAGGCTATGTGTAGGGGCAGATCGGCTCGGAGATATTTCTAAAGCGAGCAGGTATGCGCATGCCAAAGTCCCCGACCTGCCTTTCCCCGCTATCAAAATTGGGTCTCAGTGCTTCCCGACATCGGAGTGGAGCGAAGATGATGATATTGTACTGACCCTTGCAATGCAACACGGCAACACGGTCCGGGGAACCATCAAGCCACGCCCGTATCTCTCGAGCCACGAGTGGGAGGATAGCTAACGGCGGAGCACTGAGACACACCATTCATGCACATCAGCACTACGTATACCCGGTAGCACAGACGCAATCAATCTAGCGTGCAGCCTGCGCGCTACTCACTGGTGGTCGGGGAAGGGATATCTGCTGACCCTGCCCTCAAATACACTATCCGGATACGAATTTTCTCGGATCGGACAGAAGTTGAACACCCAGTAGTTCTTGCCGTGGTGGTGGTCAAGGAATTTCTTTGCGTCTTCTCTGCGGTTTCGGTACAGACCCTCGATGCCTGTCGCTGGGTATCCCATGACAATGACCTGATCCGTGATGTATGCGAGGTCTAATGGATCAATGTGGAACATCAGCATGTATCTCCAATTATTGAGGGCGGATAGTGAGCTTGCGGCGACAGACCTAGCTCGAGATCAAGCTCCTCATCTTTAAAGCGCGCCTTGTTACCAGAAACCAGACGGCGGATGAAGTCACCCATGGTGGTTGAGGTGACGGTAGTGTTCCTGTGGTTTCACTTGAGCTCCACATCAAATATTCCTGACTGTCGCCGAGAGTCTATCGCGTTTGAAACCTGGAGGGCGTTCCGCCACGAACTGCAAGCAATGCGGTGACGTCATAGACACGCTGGGACGGAATAGGCATGTCACGTAGTTCAGTATGTATTATAAGAAATAGTGACAGGAGATATGCATACAGTTTGTTCATCCTTCCGAAGCTCAGCTTAGCAGTGATCAAGGAGACAATGACGCTTTACAATCATATAGGACCGGATGGGAAGGTACATCTGTCAGAGATGCGACATCGGAGCAAGAAGAGAGTTGTTGTGGACCAAACAGCGTATACGAATGACTCATCAGGTCGGAAAGCAGATCTTACAGGGCACAGCAAAAAGAGTTCTAAGCATAGGAGCAGGAACGGAGCACAAAACACTAGCACCTATAGCGACCAGCACTGCGTGAACCCAATGGCGATCGCATACTGCAGAACCAAGAGGGAAGAGCACAGACAAAGGCGAGCCTTTAAATGATCAACGCACAACGTTCAAGAAAAACCGGCTTTATTGCAAGATAGACAGTGCAACTGCACATCAAGGGGCCGCCTGTCTGTGGGTATACGCAACGAGCACGTCTAATCTTGCTTCACTGCCTTCGGCGCGTCTCGCGCTGCATAGACAAGCTTCTGTACCCGATACGCCATGTCGATGGTCATTACCAAAGGAACCAGGAAGAACGGGATGTAGCTCGAGAGCAAGAGCAGACGCTGTTCCGCTGTCACCGAGATGTTGAGCGTCTTTGCTGCCTCAACCGCGATGGAAGATGTGGCGAGGGGTGGGGGCGATACGGGAGTATGCAGGATCACTGCGAGGCAGGGTAGAGTCGTGGTAGTTGTAGAGGCGGCATAGACGAGGAGCAGGACGTATATGGACGGGGATCCTGAAAAGTGAAGTGGGGTTACGAATGACAGTGCTGCCAGTATGACGGGTGAACGATACCTGTCCACAGTCCACGAAGGCCCAGAATGAACACAGGCACCTGAAAAAACCTGCAGTCCTTTAGCACAGTAGACATCAACAAACTGGCGGATACGGAGCGCACTTACGCCTCTACTAAAAGGAAGCTCTTGAACCAAGTATGCGCTTCCACCTGTTGTTGTCCGAAGTAACCCATGACGCTCCCAATCAAGGGATCATTTGACATTTCGACGTAAAACTTTGGTATGTTGGACATAATGTTGGGCAACCATTGCTTCGGATAGAGTGCTTGCAGGTCGATGAGGAAAGTCGCTGGCAAATGAATCTAACGATCGAGGAGTGTGTCATTAGACTGCTAACCCAATACGCGCCGAAGCTGTCTCGCGGCACTTACTGCGAAGAACAAGAAGTATACAAAGTCTTTCCGCCTGTGCGCCAAAGGTATCCTAGTCATCGCTGTGGTCGTAGATAGATCTCATATGCAACGCGGAGCAGATTCCCTCCACACGACTCCTGCCACGTTAACGAGGTTTCGGCGTCTCTGATCTCTGACGCGACACGATACGCGTCGGTCACAGGATGTCACAACGCTTCTGCATTTCCCTGCAGAAGCGTGACTTCCGAGGATTGCTGTGACAGCCATCACGCTTTTGGTCGCTTAGGTAAGGCTTCCCTTTACCTGGTCTCCGCTGTGGCGCTTTCTACATATCTCCACCACCTCGTCTGGCCGTGCCAATACACCCTAGATCCTCTCGAGCTCTCACCATCTTCTGACCATCCGCTCTTTTTTACTCTTCTCTAGCGGCAAAATCCGTTACTGGTCAATATGGCGACGGCGTACTACGAGTTCTATCGCGGGTCCTCGTGAGTATCGGTTCTCTCTTCCCCCTCCTCCAATCCATTTCAGCAGGTCACGCCCGGGCGAATCTGAGAGAAACATGCTCAATGTGAACCAGGATTGGCATGGCCCTGACTGACTCGCTTGACGAGCTCATCACGAGCGGTGCGATAACGCCCCAGCTCGCTATGAAGGTGCTCCAGCAGGTGCGTTTTCAGTGGTCCTACTTCCGAGCCACTGACCAACTGTTTACTCCCGCAACTCACCTCCTGGAAAACGTGGTGCTAATGCGCAGTTTGACAAATCCCTTGCGGATATCATGGTGAAGCAGGTGAAGACGAAGACGACCCTGAAGGTATGCCCACCGAGCGCTGCGCAGTCTGGTGGCTCACAACTCCTTCCTCCTTTGAACCCTCTCATTGGCCCTTGGCCCCTAAATATCTCGTGTCTCCTGCTGGCACCCACGCGGCTTTCATGCTATTACAGGGCCATCTGCACACATACCGTCTCTGCGACGACGTGTGGACGTTCATCGTCAAGGACCCGCAGTTTAAGATGGAGTCCAACGAGATCGTCTCCGCGCCGAAGATCAAAATCGTTGCCTGCAAGAACGGCGACGCGATCGAGGCCGGCAAGAAATGAATTTCCCCCTCTCGCTACTTTGGTCCAAGTTCCGCTTGCCCTTCCTACTTGGGCCGGTGCCGTAGCACGACGCCATTCACGCGTTCGCTGTTACCACGTCCGAGGGCAACACCGAATGCGCTGTGAAATATTCTGTCCCCGTTCCCGGTCCTGGTTACGCTCGACATCCTCCGCGAATCCCCCTTTCGCGCTGGCACGGATTGCCCCTCTCCTCCCCTCATGCCCCCGTGTACTTGTAGACTCCATGGTAGATCCCGGCCGCTGACGGACTCGTAATGTTTCTCCCCGCTTTCAATTGTATCTGTTGCCCTAACACTGCGCACGTTGCGCGCTAGCTCGTGTAAGTTAACATTGCAGTTCTTGTACTTCTCGCTTGTCTCGACATCTTGTTCGCCTGAAGGAGTGGCCCAGCACGCTGTGTGCAGTAAGTATATACCTGTGCTTCGTGTACTTCGCGATTCCTGACGTGAAACCCATCTACAGCACACGACCATGGCGATGCGGCGCAAGTCACCGCTTAGCGACATTTTTGATGACGTCGACACGAGCATCTCTCCCTGCACGACTTCGCAGCTGGCCTCCCCGTGAATCCGGAATGCGGTTACAGGGACGCGTTCACAGCGTCTCTCATCGAACACGTCGCAGAATTTGGAGCCACTCACAGCCCCAGTCCCCATCGCATGTTCAATGATGCACGTCCCAGGTGCGCTGATGGGAGCAATTGCAATCACAAAGGCGTGCGGCGAGGATCGCTCTGGCTCGCTGTTCTTTTTGTGCTCGCCATGGACGAGCTGGGTGATGTAATCGGCGACTGCTGAGGGTACTACGGCCGCTCCGGCGTACAGGATAGTCTGTTAGCTCTGCAGACCTGTCGCGGAACGCGATCGCTCGGGACGCGCCGTGGTTGCAATGGGACGCGTCGCGTCTTTATATTCAGGAGTATGTGTTTGTGAACGACGCGTATCATCAAATCCGGCACGGTGATCCCGTGTGTTGTTCGATACGCTGCCCTCGTCCGCGCTCGCAAGGACGGCATGCTGGCTGCATGTGGCGCATGCACAACGCGCGTGAACGCGGGCTGCCTGCGAAAGGGAACCAGAACGTGCAACACTGCCCTTCATTCAAAGGGAGCCGCTATGGAGGCGTGATGTGTTGCGATATACACATATCAAGGTTGGAGCCCATCCTACCTTGTTCTCGGTATCGGCTAGTACTGCTGGCGCGAAGAGGGTGCACGAGCTACGCCTTGCTTATGAAGAAGAGGGTGGCCCCGATGCTTCCGTATTGCAAAACCATTGGCCAGCTGACCGATGAACGCCCATTGAGAGATACAGGGTCAACTTTGTGAGACGTCGCGGCCGTGAGAGCATCCACCTGTATGCAACGCCATCCTGAATGGGAATGGGCTTAGCGAGCAGCAGTATGGGATGCTGGTATACCACCCCATCCCATACTGCTGCTCGCTGAGCCGGCATCTCCCATTGAGGAAGAGTAACGTACCCCAGAGGCCCACACCGTCCGAATGAGGCCTCCGGGCCGGCGAGATTGAAGGCAACCAGACGCAAGTAATCGCTGGGGCCTGGGCCGCCGCGGATTCAAGGACAGTCGTGCGCCGGCGCAACCGTTCTCATTGAAAGGCGTATCTGCTGAGAAGACAGAGGAAGTCGGTGGAAGATGCGGGTGTTGTGCAGGCGATTGATGAGTGCGCTGTCAGTGTGCTTATGGGACCGGCTCGGAATGCGGCGCCGAGGGATCCTAGCGTCCGTTCGAGGCTCCGAGTTCGAGCTGTTCGCAGTTGAGGCTGGGTTGGTGCGGAACGCTGCGGACGCTAGAGGTGCTCAGGTGCAGATGTGAGGCGTCGGACCTTGCGAATTGTCATACAAGTTGTCGAGAGGCTACCGCTGCGGGGGTAGGTGAGTTGTGGCCGCATTATAACCGACGGGAGCGGGCTGGAGGGTTGAGATGCGGCGGATGGGCTTGGATCCTCAGACTGAGACTTGAGCCTGTAAAAATAGCCTATGATAGAGATGGGCGCGGAGGGAAGCGGTGGCTGGCAGAGTGAGATATGAGTGGGTTCGATGATGAACGACCAGTGACAGTTGTGCTAGGCGTGAGTGCTGGTCGCAGTGTCGCCGGATCACGCATACGAGAGCGATGCCGGGGAGGGGTGTATGGCCAAGGGTGCGGAAGTGCCTGTGCGCGGGTAGGCGTCAGAGGTCGGGCGAGGGCGGCTGGCGTTCAGTAAGGGTGATTTGGCAAAGTGATCTGATCGGAGAGGCCTGATAAGGAAAGGAGGAGAGCGGCAATAGGACGGCTCGAGATCCGCTCTGGCCCCTCCTCCTCCTCCTCCAGCCCCGCCCAACCTTGCGAAAATATATACCGACTGCAATAGCCATTATTGCCAGTTTCACGAATGCCCCCAGCTCGAGCAGTGAGTACGTATTAGGAGAACGATATGCCAGGGTTGCTAGTCGAATCACATGCGGCAGTTGGCGAGATCAAGAACGAGCGCATCCTCTCCCTAAACGCCCGTCCCTGCTCGGTCGCGCACTCTCCAAGCCCAAGTCCCCGTCCGCACAAGGTCGAGTGCGTACGCCTTCCGACCGCTACTTATCGTCTCTCTCTCCTCATCCACCATCTCCCCCACAGCATCTACCACCTCCTCTCCGCCGTTGACTCTTCCACTCGCCCACATCTTCAGCGCGCTCACTCTCATACCACTACCAGTTGCCGCTCCTCTCAAGCCGCCGCTCTGACCGCTAGTCCTCGCGATCACTCACCCGCCGCCCGCTCTCGCTCACAAAACGTCATCCACCCCGCCACGCCCGACACACAGCCCGCGCAGTCCATGCAGCCTCCAGAGCCTCCTGCAGACAAACCGCGGCTCGTCTGGGATTGGGATATCGAGCATGCAGACAGACAGGCCGAGAGAAAGGCAGACACTGCCGTACACGGCGCCATCCCCTTCGAGGTTGACAGAAAGCTCCTCAAGGACATCGTCCAGGAGCGCATGGGCGCTGAAGTCGCACGTATCAAGTTCCTCGGTGCTGGTTCGTCCCCTTTGACTCGTCTCTGTGCCTATCAAGAACTCGACTCGCTTTCGTCCCACTCCTGTAGGCACCTTCCAACAAAGTGAGTGTGCAATAATCCCTCCCCGCAAGAAGCTTGTAACATCTCCCGACCCCCTCGCGAACATTCCTCTAGTGGTAGATTTCGGGCTCGTTGCGCAGTCGCGATCGTCGGTAGACCCGCTACTCTTCGCGCACGTTTGCCGACCAGCGCGTGGTAAAGCTCCGCGGCGCTTGGCGCTCCTGCTTCGATGCCGCTCTGCGCCTTGGCACAAATGGACGCGCGCTGCTTCGCTTCCTTTGTGGCGGCGGGGCGGCGGGGTCACCGCATCTAGCTGCGCGCCTCGCGCCCTCCTGCTCAGCAGGAAGGACCCCACATCATGCTGCGCAGTGATGCTACCGCTGCTTCTCATATCCTTCACATTTGCTGCGAGTGTGCTCCAAATACTGACGCCAATGCTGCTTAGGGATACCTTGTCACGTTAGTCGACGCGCGCGAGGTCGTTGCGCGTGTCGCACGCCGCTTCATGCCTCGGCTGAAGACCGAGTCAGAGGTCGCGACTATGCGTTACCTTCGCGAGCACACCACCATTCCCGTGCCCGAGGTGTACCAGTACGACTCGAATCCGTACAACCGGTTAGGAGGCGAGTATCTGCTCATGTCAAAGGTAAGCAAGCACTTTTCGCGTCCGAGTGGCGTGGTCCTCACTTCCTTCAGGCACCCGGCATAGCGCTTTCAAAGGTCTTTCACTCGATGCCCTACAATACGCTCAGCGCGCTCGTCGAGAACGTCGCAATGATGCTCATCCCGCTCTTCGCGCATCGCTTCCCCATGATCGGCTCGCTGTACGACGGGCCGGATCCCAACGCGCCCTCGAACATGACCTCCACCCTCGCCACACCGACGCCGACGACCTACTCGCGCTCTACCAACATCTCTGACGCCGTCTCCAAGCTGCAACTCACCCACCTCTCCGCCTCCTCCGCGTCGACATCCTCGCCGTTCACGGACCCGGATCCCGCGAAGGCGTTCCACGTCGGTCCGATCGTGTCCTGGCCGTTCTTCGGCTCCGCGCGCGGCGACCTCGCGCACCCGGACGAGATCGACCGCGGGCCGTGGCGCACGACGCGCGCGTACCTGCAGGCGTGCGCGGAGCGCGAGATCCGCGGGGTCATCCTCGAGAACGAGGGCAAGGCGGCGCCACACCGGCTGCACCTCGACCCGGACGAGATCCAGAGCTCGCGGCACCACCGCATGACGGCGCTCCCGGATGACGAGAGCGACACGTCGGACGAGTGGGACTGGGACGAGAGCGAGGCGGAGTGGGACGGCCCCGGGGACAGGATGTACCAGGACTATCGGAGGATGCAGCGGACGACGTTCTTGGTGAGCCACCTGAAGCAGCGCGAGGAGCGCGTGCGGGAGGAGATGGCGCGGTTCTTGCGCATGATGGAGCGGCTCGGCGCGATGGGCCCCGAGCACGAGGAGGACGATGGCGGCGGTGGTGATCGGAGCGCCGACGGAGGAGGAGGAGGAGGAGGAGGCAACGTTGGCGCGGACGAGTTCTCGCTCGATTGCCACGACCTGAACCTCGAGAACGTCTTCGTCGACGAAGAAGACAACTCGAAAATCGTGAGTCCGCGCTCTCCCCGCCCCCCTCCACAGCTCACCCGCTGACTGCGCCGCACTGCGCCTAACAGACATGCATCATCGACTGGGAATCGACGA